>CM053769.1:6027739-6044209 GCA_028658325.1 Potorous gilbertii
AAACAGAAATAGATCTTTCCATATTCTTCCTTATCTGTAGTTCATAATTATTCTATCACTGACTTATTTGTATATAACTATATATATGTTATCTCCTCCATGATATTGTAAGTTCCTTGAGAACAGAGACTGGTTTTTGGCCTCTGTATCACAAATACCAGACTCAAAGTAGGTGTTTGATAAATGCTTGTTACCTTGAAAAAAAAAAAAAAAAAGAAAAGAAAAGAATAAGAGTTTTACCAAGCGAGTTGCTAAGATCTTAGGTTAGGTTAGGTTGTTGTCCTTTGTTCTGGAAGAGGACCAAAATTTTACTGCTAGGTTACAGCCAAGTTGCAGTCTCTCCGACTGGCTGATCAGACCAATATAAGCTCAGAAGGCTCTACCACAGGTTGGGCACAATTAATCTACGTGAACATTTGGGGTGAATTCTCCAAATTTACACATCTCATGTTTCTTTTGAAATACTTCAATTCTGCTTCACTCATCGAACACAGCACTATCTCTGATGAGAGTATGTCATGCTGGGCGGCCCTGTGCCAGGGTCTCCATGCCACACAATCAATTCCAAAGTTCTTGAGAGACCTTGAGAGTGACCTTATACTGATTCTTCTGACTACCATGGGAGCATTGTCCTGTGTGAATTTTCCATGAAATAGTCTTTTAGGCAAGCGTATGTTTGACATTTGAACAACTTGGCCAGCCCCTATAATAGCTGATATACATCAATTTATTGCAAAGCATTTTATATAATTATCTCATTAAAGCTTCACAACAACTCTGTGAAATTGGCTATCATTTCCTCTGTTTTATAGTTAAAGAAACTGAGTCTGGGAGAGGTTTAGTAACTTTCCTGGGGTCACAGAGCTAATAAGTATCAGAGTAACATCTGAATTCAGGTCCAGCACTCTATCCACTATGCCACTCCTCTAAAGCTAAGTTTTGTTGTTCAGTCATGTCTGACTCTTTGTGACCTCATTTAAGATTTTCTTGGCAAAGATCCTGGAGTGATTTGCCATTTTCTTCTCCATATCATTTTACAGATGAGGAAACTGAGGGTCACACAGACAGTAAAAGTATCAGAGGCTGGATTTCAACTCAGGTCTTCCTGACTCCAGGGCTAGAGCTCTATTCACTGCGCCACTGAGCTAGCTGCCCCCCCCCCCCAAATTGAGTTACACTTAGGTAAATTACATGCTGCACGATTTTCTCCTGATCTACCAGTTTAGTTACTGTTAAAAAAAGAAAATGATATTAGTTTGGCATGATCTGCTCTGATGATCTCATGCAGGCTCTTTGTGACAACAATTTCCTTCCTTGATGTTCACTAACCATCCTTTTAATAATAATATTAATAATTCCTTCTGGAGTTTTTGTCAGAAATCAAAGTCGAACTCACAGACCTAGACAGGTCCATTCTCTCTTTTTTGAAAAAGTGTGGCAACATTGGCACTTCTCTTCAATTCTCTACGATCTTTCAGAGATCACTGACAGTTATATCTCAGCAGTTATGTGTGTCAGTTCTTTCTGTATTTCTGTATTGGAGGATGCAGTTCATCTTGGCCAAGTGACTTAACTTCATCCCAAGACAGCTGGGTATTCTCTTACTGGTTCCCTATTTATTGTATAAGCTCCCTATAAGCTATTTTTGTCCTCTCCTTTTCAGTCCAGTGCTCCGTCTCCTTGGCAGAGAAAATAAGCAAAATTCTAGCCAAGCACCACATTCCACAATACATCCTAGACAGGCAAATGGTCTTAATATTAAAGATTATACTGTTAAAAAAAAAGTTGGAAGAGAAGTAGATCATAACACTTGTCAATAGCTATGGGTATTCTGAACCAAACAAGAGATAGAAACAATTACAAAAGACAAAACAGAACATTTTGATTACTTGAAAATGAGAGACTTCGTAGAGGCAACATTAATGTACTTAGGATAAGAAGGGAAGTGGTTAAATTGGGGAAAACTTTTTGTATCAAATTTCTCTGATAAGGATTTGGTACCCAACGAGTGTGATGCTCGGTCACTCTTTTCTCCTGGATCCTCTCTCCTCTTGAGGTTTTCAGGACATTGATCTTTCCTGGTTCTCCCCTTACCTATCTGACGACTCCTGTTTCCTTTGCTGGTTCCTCCTCCAGTCATGCCACCTCACCATAGGTGGACCTCTGGATTCTCTGGGCATTTTCTCAGGCTGTCCTCCATATCTAGAATGTATCCCTCTTCCTCTCTGAATTCTCACCTCCTTGGCTTCCTTGAAGTCCCAACTAAAATTCCATATTCTTCAGAAAGCCTTGCCTAATCCCCCTTAATCTCAGCGTTGAATTTCCTAGGAGCAGCTAGATGGCACAGTGAGTAGAGCACCAGCCTTGGGGCCAGAAGGACCTGAGCTCAAATCTGACCTCAGACCCTTGACACTAACTAGCTTGGTGATTTTGGACAAATTACTTAATTTCAATTTTCTTACCTTCCCCATTTAAAAAAAATTTATTTCCTATATTATCCTATATATACCTTGCTTTGTGCATATGATTTCTCCCGTTAGACTATAAGCTCTTTGAGGCCAGGAACTGTCTTTTGCCTCTTTTTGTAGCAGGTCCTTAGTAAATGTAGAGTCTTGCTAAGGAGTGAGACCACCTCATCATATGAGACAGGAGTGAAAGGGGAGATAGTAGCAAAAGGCAACTGAGTGATAAGAGATGAGGAAGCAGGGAGAAAAGGGAATTTACTTAATCTGGAAGGATTCTGGGGGTCTCTTCTCTTCTGTCTTATACTCTCTTAGTGACCTTATCAGTTCCCATGGGCATAACTATCTTCTATATGCAGATGACTCATATATATACACACACACATATATATGCACACACATCTATATACACACATATATGTGCATACAATATACATATATATATGGAGATATATTCAGTCCCATTCTCTCCCCTGAATTTCAGCCCTTCATTAACAATCACCTACTGGACATTAAAACTAATTGCCCCCAAAATATCTCAAACTTAATATATACAAAGCAGAACTCATTATCTTTCCCTAAAACTCTCCTTTCTCCCAAACTTTTCTATTTCTCTGGAAGGCCCCACCACTCTTCCAGTCTCCTAGGTTCATAACCCTGTTCTTACTTTTCACGTCTCCCTTGACCTCACCCCACATATCCAACAATTTACCAGATCTTTCCATTTCCACCTCCCCAATGTCTCCTCTGACTCCTTCCTATTCATCCAACCACCACCTTGGCTGCGGCCCTTATTACTCTAGCCTATATTAGTCTCTTGGCTTCAGGACCTCCTCTGTTTTGCTGCCCCATTCCCTAATCTTTGAATTCACTGACTTAGTTCTTTCCCAGTCATTATTTCTGCACTCTCTTTCCTTTCCCATCTTGACTCCTCAGTAAACGAGCTCAACTGTACACCATCTCTTCTCTCTAGTTCCTTGCCCCTTAACATTACTTACCAATCTTACCCTATCAAGCCTCAGGTTTGTATTATTTAGCATCAGCTGCTGAACAGAATTGGAGAAAAGCAGAAAGCTGGGCTGAGTCCACTACTAATTTATGTTATATAATCTCAACTAATTTATGTTACATAATCTCAACACACTTCAACAAGTCACTGCTTTCCTTAATTGATCCATTATCCCACACACCACAGGAGCTTTCCCGAACCTTTCCATCCCTCTTCAAACCTTCCATTGTTCTCCGCCCCACTACACTCTCAGCTCAGAGTCTTACCTCATGCTTCACTGATAAAGTTGAGGACATTAGACAAGAGCTCCCTCTTCTCCCCTCCTCCTCTTCATCTCGTATCATTCAGATGACTTCTGCTATCTCCTCCTTCACCCATGTCTCACAGGAAGGGGTGACCCTTTTTATGGCCAAATGTTCAAAACGGAACTCATTATCTTCCCCATCTCTCCTCTAACCCCTCACTGGTACAAGTGATCTCATCCCATCCCCTCTCATCCCTTCCCCTCTCATCTCATCCCATCCCATCCCCTCCCATCCCATCCCCTCTCATCCCATCCCATCCCATGCCATTTCCAGCAGGTTTTCTTCACTACCTGCTAGTAATCTTCAATCTCTCCCAATCTACTGGTTGCTTCTCTAATGCCCACAAACATGCCAATGTCTTCCCCCCTCCTTAAAAAAACCATTACTTGATTCATCCATTCAGGCTAATTATTGTTCATGTCTCTCCTCCCTTTTGTGGCTAAACACCTTAAAAAAAGTCATCTCTAACAGATGCCTTCTTCTCTTTCTGTATTCTGGCTTCAAATCTCACCATTGAAATGAAATTACTGTCTTTAAAGTTACTAACCATCTTTTAAGAGCCTTTTTTCAATCCTTCTTGACCTCTCTGCATGCAGCATTTGACCCCATGGATTACCTGCTTCATACTCTCCTCTTTCCAGGTTTTGGCGGAACTCATCTCTCCTGGTTCTTCTCCTACCTATCTGACCATTCCTTCTTAATCTCTTTGACTGGATCTTCATCCAGATCATGTTCCCAACTGTGGGTGTCCCACAAAGCTCTATCTTGGACACACCTCTCTATATATACTGTTTCACTTGATGATCACATCAGCTTCCATAGATCTGATGATTCTCAAATCTACTTATGTAACCTCTCTGCTAACCTCCAGACTCACATCTCCAACTACCTAACAAACATCCTTAACTAGAAGTCCTATAGATATGTTAAACTCAAAATATTCAAAATGGAACTCATTATCTTCTCCATCTCTCCTCAAGCTTTACCATCTTTTTAATTTCCCTGATATTATCAAGTAACTACTATTACCAGGCAGCTAGGTGGCACAATGATAGAGAGCATTGGGTTTGGAGTCAGGAAGACTCACCTTCCTGAATTCAAATCTGACCTCAGATCCTTACTCAGACCCTGGGCAAGTTACTTAATGCTATTTGCCTCAGTTTCCTAATCTGTAAAATGAGTTGGAGAAGGCAATGGCAAACCACTCCAGTATCTTTGCCAAGAAAACCCCAAAATGGGGTCACAAAGAGTCTGACAAAAAAAAAATACAATAAATTACTATTGCCATCTCCATCCCCTTATAGTGAATCTGTTGCCAAGTCCTATCAACTCTACCTACCTTCATAACATCTTTGATATATGACCCCTCTCCTCTGACACTGCCATCACCCTGATTCAGGCCCTCCTCACACCTACATTATCTCAATAACCCTCTGCTTATTCTCTCTGTCTTGGTCTCCTCATTCCAGTCCATTCTCCACTCAACTGTGACACTGATCTTCCTAAAAGGCAGGTCTGATGGCCACATTCAATAAACTCTGGTGGATCTCTATCACCTCAGGGATCAAATAAAGAATCTGTTTCCCATTCAAAGCTCTTCATATCCTGTCCCCTTTCTTCCTTCCCAGCCTTCTTTTGCCTTGTTCCCCTTCCCATACTCGGTGATCCAATCACACCGTCTGGAGGTTGCTCTCCTGTAACACTCCATCTTGAAATTCTCTGTCTTTTCCCTGGCTGTGCCCAATGCCTGGAATGTTCTTCTTCCTTATTTTGGCCTCCTATCTTTCAAGTCCCAAGTAAAATCCATGCTTTTCAAGAAATTTTTCCCAATCCCCCTTAATACTAGTGCTTTCCCACTGTGGATTATTTTGGATTTATCTCTCGCTCATATATAGCTGTTCACATGTTGTCTCTTATTCTCAGTTCCTTGACAGGAGGGACTGTTTTTTGACTTTTTTTAATATCTTCTAGTATCAGTACAATGCCTTGCACAGAGTAATATAAATGATAATAAATATAAATAATAAATAATTAGTAAATGTTTGTTGACTGACAGACTGATCAGCTAGGTCCCAATTAGCGCACATAATTAGACCCACAAAGTGACCAAATGGCTCAAATTCCCATTATTTGAAATTATAATTATATGTGAAATATGGTAATTTATTCCAGATCAATGGAAATATGCAATGAAAAAAATTTTAAATATGTTTATCTGTTTATTAATGTAATACAAAAACAGCAAAGGATAAGAAAATGTTTTTCTGATTTGAGTTTATTACAAAATAATAGTTAAAGAAAGCTAAATTTTTAAAATTAAAAATAATTACTGAATATCATATCTAAAGACAAGCCTCTACTGATGATATGAGAAACCTCATTATCATAGTTTAAAATGTTTTAGCAGCATAAATTGAACTGTCTTCTCATCCTTTAAATCTTCATACACAGGATAGTAGGTGTAAAGCGTGTTATCCACATATCAACAAATTTGCCTGCTCCCACTCCCTCACAGTGAATCAAGTATAACTTGGGGCATTATCTAAAATCCAAAGTGCTGGACAGACACAACATTGTTGTCCTTGCTCTATTTTCCAGGAGATGGACTAAAATCATTAGAAAACCAGTCCTTAAAAATATCTTTAGCCAGCCATGCTTACTCATTTGACTGCAAAAGCAACTGAAGCAATTGATGGTTGTAGCTTCTAAGCAATCAAGGATTTTGAGACACATAAACAAGGAGTGGTTTTAATTATACATTACCTCCTGATAAAAGACTTAGATGATCCTTAAACACTTTTAACTAGGTGGGAATTGAGAGAACCACGCTGACTCCATCTTGTGACTCAGTTCTGGGGCTAGCTCAGTTCCCTTTCTATTTAATTGTTGGTCCAGTACAATTTCTGTCTTATGAGAAAACTTCATTCAATTACAAGGATTATAAGAAAACATTATTACACTGTTTGAATCTAGCTGGGCATAGGTGGGGAACCGGACCACCTTTCCCTGTTGCTTAAAGACCTTTCACTAGGGACTTTTGTTATGTTGACCAAAAACCCATGAGATCCAAAGATTGATGCAAGAAGTTTTCTCACGATTACACAATTCAAGCAATCCATATGTCACATGTGAATACTGGCCCCATACTGGTCTATTACTCTTTCCTTATTCCTTTGATTGAATACAGCCACCTGGGAGGTGGGGAGAGAAACACTTCTTTTTCTACATTAAGGGAATTGTACCTCATACTCATTATCTATATACTTTTCACTCCAACCAAACTGGGCTACTTTTTGACTCACAATGCTTTATGGTACTTTCCTGACTCTGCACCCTTGGTCATGTACTTTTTTTCCTGTGCTTAAAATTTCTACCTTTCTCCAACCTTGCTTATTGAGTTCTTTTACATTCTTTAAAGTTTATCTTAAATGTCACTTTCTCCAGGAATCCTTCCCTAATGGCCACTCCCCACCTCCACCCCCTGCACTAATCCCCTTGCCCTTGGACCATTATTTTTCCTTAAAGATTATGCCAGAGGAGCAAGGCTCTCAAAGCTTCTACCAAGTCAGAAAGTCTTTAAATATCAGCTCAACAATGGACTGCATAACTCTGCCAATAGGACACGTGTCTGTTGGAATGCAATGCTTCAACAGAAACTGTCAAATTTTCTGATTGGCTCTAGTGCTATCACAGGTCAGATTGGTTTGACTTACAGGCACAACACAAAATAAAAGAGTTAAGTGAATTACTGATGGAGTTGTGGATTAATCTAGGCATTCTAGAAAGTAATTCCAAACCATGCCCCCAAAAGTCATTAAACTGTGTATATTCTTTGTACGAAAGATGGGCCAACATTTCAAAGAGATTCACATGTACATAAATATTGATAGTAGCTCTTTTCGTTATAGCAATGGACTAGAAACTGAGGGAGCTCCCTTCAATTAGGGAATGGCTGAACAAAGTAGGGAATAAGAATGTAATGTAATATGAAATTAAAGAAGAATATATGCCATAAGAAATGAAGAAAAGGGCATTTCCAGAGAAAATAACACTGGTAAGACTAAAATTTGTATAAACTGTTGAAAAGCAGAACCAAAAGAATAATTTATACAATAACAACATTACAAACATTTATACAATAGATACAATTTTTAAAATCCTACAATAACAACATTAAAAACAAAAAATTTTGAAAGACTTAAGAACTCTGACGAATGTAATGACCAAGCACAATTCCAGAGGGTTGATGACAGAGAGATGATGGACTACGGATCAGAATAGGACATGCCTTTTGGAAACAGTCAATGTAGAAATTTTATTGTACATGTTTTGTTTGTTTTTTTCAGTGGAATGGGCGGTAAAGTGAAAGACAGAGGTGGGCTAAGCACAGGACAGACAAAAGAAACAAAAAAAAGAAAGAAAAGGGGATCATTGAAGCATCTATTTTTTAAATGCATAAAAAAGAGTAGAAAAAAGACAGAATCACAAATAAATAGGACAGCTTTAAAAGTTCCATAGCCAATTTATCATATAGTTTAAAAGAGAAGTAATTTATACGTAATCTAGATTTATAATTTCATGCACAATTATTTTTTTCTTTTCTACTATATATGGAAATGTTTATTTCATTTGATGTTTTTAAGCTCAGAATAAAAATAAAATAAAATTCTAAATACAAAAACAAGATGTGAGTGGCATGCAGAGGTAGAAGGAGATAGGGCAGAAATAAACAACAACTGGGATGATGACATAGTCACATCTGTTCTCTCATTGTTTGTTGGCATTAGATTTTGGGACAGTTAGGCACTCAGTATGATATTAATATTTATAGTAACGAATGCTGATCTGGGGTATATAAACACACAGAAAGTAAAAGATGCTTTTCAGAAAGATACAGGGAATATTTGGTAAGTAGCAATATTATTTCACTGGAATATTCCAAAAGTAGTTATATTACTACTATGTGTAGATTAGAGAGAGAGAGAAAGGAGGTGGTGGCAGGATAAGAAAGAGAAGGAATGTTAGGAGGATCTGAAACAATCTAGAGACAGCTGATGGAGCAGAAACAAAATGGCAGCTCATCTAGCACACCCCCTCCACCACAACCTAGCAAACAAGTAAGGCTGAATTCTGATTGGAAAAGCCAAGAAAAAGTCACAGTGAGTCCTTTTTTCAACCCAGGGCAACTTAGGAAAACAGAGAGATCTATAGACACTATACACGATTAAACAGAATACATTATTTTTATATGAGTGAATGATTCATGTAACCCCCCAGAACTTTATCATCATCACGGGTCTTAGAGGGAGTCTAAGACTTAGAAAGTATGAGAGTGATTCTTTTATGTTTGGATAATCTCAAAAGAATAATGGAAGTGTGGGAAAGAGAGATGTGCTAGGAATAGAAGGAAGAAAGAGAAAGAATGAGAAAAACTCCCATAAATAGGGGACACAAAGAAGAGAGAGATGGGGGGCAAGAAGAGGGCAACATTTGAACTTCATTCTCTTCTGAACTGGGATAAGGAGGGGAAAATACATATGAAGGAAAAAAGTTAAGAGAAAGGGAAGGGAGGATAAGAAGAAAGGCAGATTAAGGGAGGCAGTAGGTAGAAGCAAAACAGACTTTCAATGATACAATTAGCAGCTATAACTATGAATGGATGAACTCACTCATAAAATGGAAGAGGGTGGCAAATGGATTAAAAGCAACAATCCAGCAACGTATGGCTTCAAAAAACACACTTTAAACAAAAAAATAAAATAAGGAGGTGGAACAGAATCTATTACACTTCAACTGAAATAAAAATGGTAAGGGGGGCAATCACCGTCTCAGACAAAGCAAAGGCAAAATAAACCTAATTAAAATTAAAACAAGAAAATTATATTTTACTAAAAGTAGCATAGACAATGAATTAATGTCAATATTGAACATATATATATATATATATATATATATATATAATATATATCAAAAAGCATAGATTCTAAATTCTTAAAGGAAGAATTAAATGAATTTTAGGAGGAAGTAGACAGTAAAACCATAATAGTAGGGAATCTAAATTTATCCCTCTCAGACCTAGATAAATATGACTATATGAGTTCCTCCATTGTCAAAGAAGACCCGGCCATCAGAGAAGTAATGACATGACTTGCACTTGACTTGGTTTTGAGTGAGGGAGGGCTGTGCAGGTCACCAGTCTCGCTTCTCCTCCAGAGCCATCTGAGTGCAGTGACCAGATATTCATCAGGATAACTGCAGATGACCCAGGGTGAGGCAATTGGGGTTAAGTGACTTGCCAAGGTCACACAACTAGTGAGTGTCAAGTATCTGAGGTGAGATTTGAACTCAGGTCCTCCTGACTCCTGCACTGGTGCTTATACACTGCACCACCTAGCTGCCCCAAATATGACTATAAAATAAATAAGAAAGCCATTGAGATGAATAGATTTTTAGGAAAGTTAGACATGAAAGACCTTTGGAGAATAGAAAGAATATTCCTATTTCTCAGCTATGCAAGACACCACAAAAACTAATCACGTATGAAGGCATAAAAACTCACAAACAAATGCAGAAAGACAGAAATATTAAATGCACCTTTTTCTGAACATATTGCATTAAAAAATATATTCAGTGAAGGTCTTCTGAAACGTAGATTTAAAATTAATTGAAAACTACATAATTGATCTTGAAGAAAGGATGGGTCAAAGAACAAGTCATAGAAAAAACCAATGACAACAGTGATACAACATGCCAAAACTTGTGGGATGCCATCAAAGAGGTGCTTAAGACAAAATTTCTATCTCTAAATGTGCTTACATCAATAAAAAAGAGAAAAAGTAAATCAACTAATTGGACATGCAACTAAAAAACAGAAAAATAACAAATTTTAAAAAAAAACACAATTAAACACCATGATAGAAATCCTAAAAATTTAAGGATAGATCAACAACAGCTAAAGGAAAAAAACAAACAAAAAATTGAAGTGATAAATAAAACTAGGCACTGGTTTTTTTGTGTGGGGAAGGTGAGGGGGAGAAGGAGATAAGCCACTGGCTAATTTGATTTTTAAAAAAGAAGAAAACACATTACCAGTATCAAAAATTAAAAAGGTGAATTCACAAAGAATAAAGATGAAATAAAAGTAATTATTAAGGGCTATTTTTTCCAACTATAGGCCAATAAAACTAACAATCCCAGAGGGTACAAGATGCTTGTCAGGAAGATATACCAAATATTTTATAAGTGACTATGTTATTGTGTTGAAATATTTCAAAAGTAGTTGAAGGAATAATTCCTCCTATAAAAAACCCAAATGAATGAGGTTTGAATACAAAAACCTTTTCATTCTGAGCTAAAAAAAAATCATGAACAATGGATCCAATGAAAGATGGACTTCCTGATCTCTACGATAAGAAATTTCAACTTGATTTCCAATCAATGAAGTTACAACCTTTGTGGTGTACCCTTGGAGGAATATCCTATTTTTACTAAACATACTCACAAAGACTGACTTTCACTTATCCTGTTAATCTGGATCTTCAGTCTCATTCCCAATCAAATCCAGAGCAAGAAATAAACTGAATACTAAATATTATATGCATCTGTTTTACAAAAAATTATAGTGTAAATAAAGCTATTGGTAAGTAGAAATAGAATCAAAGGTCTCACCAATTTATCTGTGTTTTGATAAACATTCAACTCTACGATACTAAAAATGTGAAATACCAACCAAAATTTTCTTTATGAAAAATTAACCTATTTTGTTTTTCATGTGCATATACATCATAAACTTAAGAATTTAATTGCTTTCCTCTTGAATAGGAGATTCAGAAAGATTTAATGAAATCTGAGTTAAAGGAAACAAAAAAGATTGAGAACCTTTGCTTTAAGACATTTAAGCAACATCTCCTTTAAATTCTGGAATTTCAGGAAAATAACAGGTACACAATCCAAGTCAATGGGCAGTGAAGTTTATAGGACTCTGGAGACCACAATGTTGCTATCTTTTTCACCAGGCAGCTGTGGCAAAGATAATCACTGAAGTTTATGTATCACTCCCTAGTTCCTCTGTAGTAAACTGTTGTGAGTTGTCTGCTTGTGTCCCACTTTCCAGATAGGTTTATTATTTTCCTTTTAAAAAAATTGTTTTGGTTATTCTGAAGTTAATAGATGTTTCTATTAGTGTGAACATTTCTGTATACAAAGAACAGGAAAAGAAGGTTTCACATTGCACTGTGAATCTATTATGTGTAGTTTCCTTTTTTTAAAAGCACATAATAAATTTAACATTTTAGTTTCAAAGCTGTCCTACATAATTTTATTTCTCCCTGAACTTTCTTCTATTTTCTTCTCTGCATTTAAAAAATGCTTTAGTGATCCTATTTTCTTTCCTTTTTTTCATCACTCCCCTTTCCCTCTAAATCTCAAAAAATAATCCTCTCATGATAAATAAGCATAGATAAGCATAACAGATCTACACATCAGTCATGTCTGAAAATATATGTGTCATTCTGTATCTCTCTGTCAGGAGGTGGATAGAATGCTTCTTTAAGTCCTCTTCAATGGTAATTAGTCACTGCACTGATTCAAAGTTGTGGGGGTTTTTTACATAATATTATAGCAAATTGAATAACTTGTTCAAGTTCTGCTCTCATTACTTTGCATCAGTTCATGCATATCTTCCCAGGTTTCTCTGAATACATCATCACTCTCCTCATTTCTTATCGTATAATAATATTCCATTACATTAAAATGCAGAAGTTGTTTTGTCATTCCTTAATAGATAAGCACCCCTCCTAGTTTCCAGTTCTTTGCCACCACAAAAAGTAGTGCTATAAGTATCTTTTTGTACAAATGAGTTCTTTCTCTTTGTGACAGGAGGCTTATAATAAAATACTGAACTTCTGGGTTGGCCCCCTCTTAGTGTAGGAGACTGAAAAAAGTGTAAACAGATTCTAACCCAAAATGGGATTTTACTGTGGGGGCTGGAGTTCACATATGAATGGCATGTTGCAGTTTATTATATGTTTGTCAAAATGTACTTCCTGATTTTACTGTGCTTTCATCAATCAAATTAAACTAATTATGACTTCGAGGTCTGAGTGAATATTAACCACTTGGACCTAGAGGGAGTCACCAGTGGGTATGAAGTAATAGGGAGGATCAGAGTGCCAGATGATTGAGAGTCTGACTGTAGAAAACACATCCTTCCACCTGCCTTTAGTCTTAACTGCAGGCAGCTAAGTGTCACAATTGCTAGAATATTGGACCTAGGGTCAAGAAGACTCATGTTCATGAGTTCAAATTTGGACAGACACTTCCTAGGTGCATGTCCCTGGGCAAGTCACTTAACCCTGATTATCTCAGTTTCCTTATCTGTAAAATGAACTGGATAAGGAATTGGCAAACCACCCTAAGTATTTTTTCCAATAAAATCTCAAATGGAGACATGAAAAGTTGTATATAATTGAACAACAGAAAGACTGACTGCAAAGCAGGACACACCTATTACATTTTGCCAGGCTCAGTCCAAGGATTTTTTTTCTTTTTGAAGCTGGAAGACATTTTCTTTTGGCCAAATTTGTTTTTTCTGGGTTTTCTTAGGCTATATTTGGAAAACCAAAGTTTTGTATTGTGTTTCTCACTGATACCTTTGTCTGAAGAGACTAGCTGTTGCTTCACTACTCCTCCCTTAGTACCAAAATGTCAGTTTCATGTGTTCTCTGTTAAAATGTTTCATGAGATGTGGGTTATTAACTTTACTGCTTTGTGTTTAGGTGTTGACATTGTATGTTGTTATGTATATTGTGATTATGGTTCAGAATAAAATAGCCTCATCACTGTGCAGTTGTTAGAAGACTGATGAATAGCAGTGCATTTAGATTTCTCAGAAGAATTTTAGGAAGGAAGCGAGGAAGGAAGGAAGGAAGGAAGGAGGGAAGAATTCCTGTTTTATGAGTGCCTATTGACCTTAGAGAAGAACATATTGAAATTCCTTATGTGATACTATGGACAATTTGGGAAGATGCCAAGTCCTTTTTAAAGTGTATAAGGAGAGGGACCACCAATCACGGATCTCCAACTACACTACAAAGTAGTGGTCACCAAAACTAATTAAAAAAATAGATCAGTCAGTGGAAAAGATTGGGTACATAACATACGGAAGCAAACAAAAGCAATAGCTTAGTGCTCAATAAACTCAAAGACCTCATTAACAAACATGGTTAGTAAAATTAGAAAGAAGTACAGCAGAAATTAGGTTTAGACCAACATCCCACACCATATACCAAGACAAACTCCAAATGGACATATAACTGAGACATAAAAGGTGACATTACAAACAAATTAGAGTAGTAAGGAATAATTTACCTTTCACATCTATTTATAGGAGACAAGTTCATGACCAAAAAAAGGGATAAAGAAGATCAAAGAAAATAAAATAGACTATTGTGATTACATACAATTAAAATGCTTTTGCAGCCAGTGTAACCAAGATTAGGAGGGAAGCAGAAAATTGGGAAAGAATTTTTGCAACTAGTATCTCTGATAAAGGCCTCATCTAAAATACATAGAGAACTGAGTCAAACGTACAAGAACAAGTCATTCCCCAATTGATAAATGATCAAAGGATGTGAACAGGCAGTTTTCAGAGGAAGGTATTAAAGGTATCTATAGTCACATGAAAAAATGCTCTAAATCACTATTGATTAGAGAGATGCCAATCAAAACAACTCTGAGATACCACATCACACCTATTAGATTGGCTAACATGACAGAATGGGAAGATGATAAATGTTGGAGATGTGGGAGAGTTGGAACACTAATTCATTGTTGGTGGAGCTGTGAGCTGATCCAACCATTCTGGAGAGCAATTTGGAACTACGATCAAAGGGTTACAAAAATGTGCATACCCTTTGACCCAGCAGTACTGCTTCTATATTCCCAAGAGATCATAAAAATGGGAAAGGGTCCCACGTGTACAAAAATATTTATAGCAGCTCTCTTTGTGGTGGCTAACAACTGGAAATCAAAGGGATGCCCATCCACTGGGGAATGGCTGAACAAATTGTGGTATATGAATGTAATGGAATACTATTGTGCTATAAGAAACGATGAAAAGGAAGATTTCAGAGAGGCCTAGAAAGACTTATATGATCTAATGCTGAGCGAAAGGAGCAGAACCAGGAGAACTTTGTACAAAGCAACAGCCACAGTGTGTGAGGAATCTTTCTGGTAAACTTAGAACTTCACTACGATGCAAGGACTTAAAAATTCCCAGTGGTCTTTTATGACAAAATATCTTCCATATCCAAAGAAAGAACTATGAAATTCAATTGCAGAATATAGCAGATCTTTGGATCACATTTTGGTTTGTTATATGGTTTGTCCCATTCATTTTAATTCTTCTATGCAACATGACTATGATGAAGATGTATTTAATAGGAATGTATGTGTAGAACCTATAGAAAATTGTATGCCATCTTGGGGAGGGAGGGAAGAGGTAGAGGGGAAGGAGGGAGAGGGAGGGAAAAAAAACCTAAGTTATATGGTAGTGATTGTGGAGCACTGAAAATAAATGGAATAAAAAAATAAAAGGCTTTTGCACAAATAAAAAGACTGTAGCTGAAATTAGAAGGGAACCGGAAAACTAAGGAAGAAATCTTTGCAGCAAGCTTCTCTGATACAGGTTTCATATCCAAGATATAAAAAGGACTGATTTAAATTTAGAAGAACAAGAGCCATTCTCTAATTGATAAATAGTTAAAAGACATGGACAGGTAGTTTTCAAAGTAAGAACTCCACAGTATCATAACTAAATGAAATGCTACTCCAAATCATTAATAATTAGAAAAAATGAAAATTAAAGTAATCTGAGAGTTTTTCATCCAACATATTGTCAAAATTGGAAAAACAAAAGGAAAATGACAACTGTTGGAAGGGTTGAAGGAAAACAGGTACATCAGTGGATCTGTGAATTGGTACAGCCATTATGGAAAGCAGTCTGGAACTACATCCCCAAAAGTCACTGAAACACAGACTCTTCAATCTAGTGAAGCCATTACTAGGTTTATACATGAAAGAGATCAAGGAAAGAAGAAAAAGCCAAAATATTTATAAGTATATGTAAATTATTTAATTAATAAATACAATGAAATACTTATAGCAGTCCTTTTTTGGAGGGGCAAAGAATTGGAAGCAAAAGGGGAGCTGTCAATTGAGGAGTGGCAGAATAAATTATGGTAAATAATAATGGAATAATATTACTTTTTCAAATTAAGAAAAGAGGATTGTTTCAGAGAAAAACCTGATGTAGAATGAAGTGAGCAGAACCAGGAAAACAATGTATACAGTAACAACTTTGTAAAGAAAACAGCTTGGAAAGACTTTAGGACTGATTAATACAATGACCAACTATGATGCCAGAGGACCAGTGATGAAGGAGGCTACCCTGACAGCGCCCATCTCCTGACAGAGAGAAAATAGAGATTGAGATAGGTATTGTCAGATTGCACAAAAGGAGGAGCTAGATTTGTTTATGCATAACTGTCACAAGGGCTTTGGTTTGGCTTTGAGTTTTTTTTTCTCTAGTCAAATGGGGTAGCAGAGAAAGGGAAGCTAGGACTAGGGTAAAGGAAAGAAAGGGGGGGTCATTGAGGCATTTTTTTCCTAATGCACAGAAATAAATAGAATAATT
>CM053769.1:6044309-6100218 GCA_028658325.1 Potorous gilbertii
CTAGTCAAGTAGGAAAGCTTTAAAAGTTTCATGTTGAATTTATTAAATATTTTCTATTTTTAAGGGTGTTATTTTCTTCAGCATTTTTTTGGGTCTCCTTTAGCAAGCTGTTGACTCACTTTTCATGATTTTGTTGCATCACTCTCATTTCTCTTCCCAATTTTTCCTCCACCTCTTTTACTTGATTTTCAAAATCCTTTTTGAGCTCTTCCATGGCTTGAGACCATTGCATATTTATTTTGGAGGGTTTGGATGCAGAAGTCTTGACTTCTATGTCTTCCTCTAATGGTATGCATTGTTCTTCCTCATCTGAAAGGATATAAGAAAATACCTGTTCACCAAGAAAGTAACCTTCTATAGTCTTACTTTTTTCTCCTTTTGGGGGCATTTTCTCAGCCAGTTACTTGACTTTTGAGTCCTTTGTCAAGAGGAGGGTATACTCCAGAGACTTGTAAGTTCTCAGTTCCTCCAAGGTGGCACAATCAAGGGAGAGGAGTTTCCTCCTCTCCTGGCCTGTGCACTGGTCTGGGAGCAACCAAAAACTTTTCTGCCTAGTATCTGTGAGTAGAATTCCCTCTCCACAACTGCCTCCAACTCCACCATGTCAGTGTTCCTTCTCACCCCAGGACTGCCACTCAGGGCTGAGACCCAGAACACCCGCTCAATTTCCCCAGGGTCTTTAGGCAGGGGGCTCCAAAAATGGACACAGCCACTGCTGCTGGTGGGGCCAGACCATGCTCCCTTATCACCCAAGTGAAAGAACTTTCTCACAGACCTTTGAAGCTGTCTTTGGCAATTTTGGGTTTAGTAATCTGGGAACCACAGCTGCTGTTGGGGATTCTGCCCCCTGAGGCCTGCTCTGGTCCTGTCCCTGCCACAGCTGAGGCTGGGCTGTGCTCCACTTCATGCCCAGTGCAACAGACCTTTCCTGTTGACCTTCCAGGCTGCCTTGGGCTGGAAATCTCTTTTACTTTGTCATTTCATGGCTTCTGCTGCTCTAGAATTTGTTGAGAGTCATTTTTTACAGATATTTTATGAGCTATGGGGGAGAGCTTTTACAGGTGTGTCTTTCTACTCTGCCATCTTGGCTCCACTGCCTATTAAATATTTTCAAAGAAAAGTAAGCTGTACATGAGAGAAATCTGCAGTTTCATTTCCAATCTCTTTTTTCTATTCTGCTAAGTATATGAAAATGACCATTTTATTTGGTGTTTACTAAGTTCAGATTTTTAAGAATTGTACAATGGCAATCTGGAAGCTAGTTATTTAGAAGATGAGGAAATTTTGAGAAGATTTTACATAGCCCTGGTGAGCAAACAAAAGATAGGATAAAATGAGGGGATTGTAAGTAGGAAAGATAATAACAGACCTATCAAACTGTAAGTCTGCCAGCACCAGTTCAAAGAAGCTTCTCTAGGTAACGGAGCGTTTTCTTGGAGAATCTTCATTCTCCTCTGAGGTGGGTCCATTTAAATCCTGGGTAGGGTATGCTACCGAAATACCATAGGAGCAACAAGTGATAGATATGGAAGAATAGAGAACATTATTTCATAGGCCCAGAAACACCAAAGTCCAAGGATAAAGTGTTGGAATCTTAGAAAAATTAAAGAGGCAATTTGGCAAACTACTTCCAGGTTTCCCAGCAGTTTTGTCAATAGTAAAGTTCTTGCCCCAATAGATGGGATCTTTGGGTTTATCAAACAGTAGGTTACTGTGCTCAGTGGATGGAATGCTGCATCTGCATCTGAAGTCAAGAAGACCTGAGTTCAAATCCAGCCTTGGACACTTACTGTGTGACCCTTGGCAAGTCATGTAACCTCTCCTTGCCTTAATTCACTGGAGAAGGAAATGGCAAATCACTCCAACTCTCTTTGCCAAGAAAAACCCATGGACAGTATAATTCACAGGGACACAAAGAGTTAGATATGACCGAATGACTGAACATTAGTGAGTTACTATGCTCGTTCACATCTGCATATTTGACACCTAATCTATTCCACTGATCAACTATTGTATGTCTTATTCAGTTCCAAATTCTTTTGAGGATTATAGCTTTGTAGTAGAGTTGGAGATCTGGTACTGTTGGTATAGCACTGAATATGTAAATTCATTTAGATAATATTGTTATTTTTATTACACTGGCTCAGTCTACCCATGAGCAATTAATATTTCTCCAATTTTTAGATCTGTCTTTGTATACAGTTGTGCTCATATAATTACTGTGTGTACATCAGTAGGTAAATTCCCAAATATTTTTATATAATTTGAAGTTATTTTAAATAATATTTCTTTTTCTATTGTTGGTAACATACAGAAATGTTGATGATTTGTGTGGGTTCATTTTATATCCTGAAACTTTGCTGAAGTTATTCATTGTTCCACTAGTTTTTTAGTTGAATCTCTAAGGTTCTCTAAATAAACCATCATATCATCTGCAAAAAAAAAAAGTGATAGTTTTATTTCTTCTCTGCCTATACATATTCCTTCAATTTCTTGTCTTAGTGCTATAGCTAGCATTTCCATTCCAATATTGAATAGAAATGGTGAAAATGATGAACCTTGCTTCACACCTAATCTTCACACCTATTAGAAAGTTTATTTTATTCCCATTTTAGGTAATGCATGCACTTAGTTTTAGATAGATATTACTTTTCATTTTAAGAAAAACTCTATTTATTCCTGTGCTTTCTAGTGTGTTTTTTTCCAAACAGGAATGGATGTTATAGTTTATCAAAACCTTTTTCTGCAGCCACTAAAATAATCATATGGCTTTTATTTTTCATTATTGATATGGTTAAATATTGTTTACCTATGAGGTAGTCGAGGAGAATAGGATAGTAAGTGATTAATTGTAAGAACTGAGTGAACCACACTGACTCCATCTTGTGACTTAATTCTGGAGTTAGCTTAGTTTCTATTCAATTTTGGATCTTATCCAATTTCTGTCTTATAAGAAAACTTATTCAATTGTGTGCATTGGGAGAAAACTTTATTGCATTGTTTAAACCTAGCCCTGCATGGCTGGGAAACTAGGCACCTCTCCCCACTGCTTAGAGATCCTTAACCAAGGACCTAAGTTATGATGACCAGAAAGTCAGTCTGATCCACTCCAAAGATTGTTGCAAGGAGTTTTCTCACAATTGTACATCTCAAGCAACCCATAGTTCTTATCCGAAAACTGTCTGTGTATTTATTAATAAACTGTTTCCATGTTCCTTTGATTGTTTTTAGACACTTGGGGGAAGTGGGATACTTTTTCTGAATTCAGGGAGAGCACCTGTTTGCTCTCCTCTTCTCAACTTGGAAAATCCATAATCTTTCATCCAATTAGAAATCAGATTACCTAATGTATTGTTTCTTTTTAACTAATTGGCTTGATTTGATTGTTTGTAATGTATAAAAGTCTGTCTTCCCCATATTTGAGGTCTACATCTAAGTTGAGAATGTCTGGTCCCTCTTTGTTGAGCAATTGGTATGAATTGTTTAATAAATTGATATGCTTGGGAAATAGAACCTTTTATTCCTCAGTCATTTCATCTTTCACCCACCATACCTAATACTGAACCAGCCTTACATTTATGGTATAAGTCCAGCCTGGTCATAGTATATGATCTTTGTGATATATTGTTGTCATTTTCTTGCTAATATTTTATTTAAAATTTTGCTTCAGTATTCATTAGAGAAATTGGTCAATAGTTTTCTTTCTCTGTGTTGGCTCTCCCTGGTTTAAGTATCAAGATCATATTTGTGCCATAGAAGGAATTTGTTAGAACTCTTTCTTTACCTATTTTTTCAAACAGTTTATATAATATTGGAAAGAGCAAGTTTGGCAAAGCCAAGTCTGGGAAGCAAGCCTATTTACCATTTCCAGCCAGAGGAAGAAAATCCCTCTGAGTTTGTTCTACATATGAAAAGACTGCTCCGAAGACTGAGAGTCAAAGGATCAAAACTTGTCATTTCTACCTTCACAACATCTCTCAAATAGGTCACTTTCTCTTCTTTGATGTGGCTACCACACTAATTCAAGCACTCATTACCTCTTGCCCAGACTATTACAATAGCTGTCTTGGTCTCCCTTGCCTTAAGTCTTTTATCTTTCTTCATTCTAACCTGTCTTCCATTCACTCTCATGAACCAGAACTTCTCACTACTTCTCATGATAGCATCTCCTGCAAGTGAGAGAAAAAAAATTGGACTATCTTCTAATGAAACATTTAGTTTCTACATCTCCCAGAGACTCACAGATCCCAGCATTGAAGGCTCTATGCCTGAGAAATACTGACCTCCAAGGTCCTGCTATACCTTTCATTCACTAAGAACTCTAGGTTTCATTCATTCACTCATTCATTTGCTCCACTGATATTTATTGCTATATATATTATGTATAACTAACTATATATGTATCAATATATCCATAACTACGAATCTATGTATCTATAACTATATATAATATGTATCATATGCTATGCAGTTTTGATAAAGAAATTACCCAAGGTTCTGACTGAAGGATTATAGCCTCTGCTTAGCCCATTCAGGATTCTGTAATCCAGACCCTCAGACCAATGGATACACTATCAAGGATCCCTATGAGGGTTGGGGTTGGGAGATGGAGAAACCAGCTTGATTATTTGCCTTTACGAAAATGGAGTAATCTGACTAGACATCTGAGTCCTACCTTCTTTTTCTCAGCTGGCTCAGCAACTAAGTGGCTTTAGGAGAGAGTGCTGAACCTGGAGTCAGGAAGTGGACACCTGAGTGTAACTCTGACTTCAGACACTTACTAGCTGTGTGACCCTGTGCAAGTCACTTAGCCTCTATTTGCCTCAGTTTCCCTATCTGTGAAATGAGGGTAGTAACATCACCATCTCCCAAGGCTGTTGAGAGGCTGAAATGAGATATTTACCAAGTACTTTGTCAACCTTAAAGAGTTACGTAAAGACTGGCTACAGTTGTTGTTCGTGTCTTTCTCACAAACAAAAGGTAATCCCAACAAAAAAGATCCCAGACAACACTCCTGAATGACACCCCTTCGGAGAGCCTGTGAGAAAACGCTGTGGTGACCTCCTAGGCTCCAGGGAAATCTAAGTGGGTCAGATTTCCAGCTCTGCCATGGACTGTGTTCAGACAGGTCTCTGCTTCTCCCCGGGGTTTGGTGTCTTTGACTATGAAAAGACCAGAATTGGACCAGGTAGCATCTAAAGTCCATTCCAGCCCCAGTCCCCCAGTCCTGAGACCCTTGGTCTGCTTTCCGGGCTTGCTTCTGACTCCTTCGCCTTGGTCCAGCAGGCTTCCAACCCCAGTGGAAGGACCCCACCCTTCCCTCCATTCTTGCTACATAGCTAGGTCTTTGGCGCCACCCCCTGGTGGGCCTCACAGCTCGCTCTCCTCTTCTCTCCACCCTGCCCTCCATCCCCCCACATCCCCTTCCAGGCTTCTGACTTCATCACCCAAGCTCATCTCCTTTAATGGTTATATTATTGCCTAACAGAAGGAAAAGTTACTAATGGGACACATATAACATCAAAAACTTCCCTTCTAGAAAGAACAGGGAGACTCTAGGACCACGGTTCAGTGTCCAAGGCAGGATCAAGCACATTCCCCCAGGAAATCTTCTCTCTGTCATGTGATGAGGAGTACTGGATTCTCCTTGGGGGGTAGGTGGGAGACAGAGTGGAGCCAAGGAAATTGTTCTGGTCTAGGAGCTGGGAGACTGAACAAATCATTTCCTTCACTAGATCTCTGTGACCTCAATGGTAGAAATTAAGAATTTGCAAAATACTATGCTGACAATTTATTTACCTTTCCTTGAATCTGGATTTCAGGACTGGAAAGTAAAGGGGCCCCAGATAATCCCAGGATCTCACATCTGGAAAAAACAAACAAAAAACAACCCAGAATTTATCTAGTCCCATCCATAATCAACTAAATTTCTCTGCAATATCCCTAACATGGTCATTCAGCCTTTGTTTGAGTATGTCCAGGGCAGTGATGGGAGCATATGACCTCCCAAGGCTGCCCCTCCACTTCGGGCCATCTCTGACTGTTGAAAAGTCTTCCCTTATGTCAAGGAACAAGGACTCTAGATGGAACAGAGTCCAAATCGCTTATGCCCAGGGCTTAGAGGAAAGGGGAATAGGCGTGGCAAGCTCCAGAGAAAGAATGGGGATGATCAGAAACAGGGTGGGAATGAGGTAGTGTGAGGATAGGCTACATAGGAAGGAGGAGCTGGGAGGATGGCATCCCAGAAAGCAACAGGAAGTTATACTGAACAAGATCTGCCTCTCCCAACACCACACACACACACACACACACACAGAAGATTTCTTCAAGAAGGCTGTTTTCCAGGTCATTCATTTTCCTCTTTGTTTAACTCCCATCCTCCAGCAGCCATGGGGCTAGTATCCCCTCCAGCTAGGGATACTGATAGTCTATCCTTGCCATGAAAAGTTCTATAGGCTTGCCCAAGCCTTCCCTCATAAACATTTTGAAAGAAAGGTATTGATGGCTGATACTGGCTCTGAAGTTTCTGTTTCCAGAAAGTTAAGTGGTTAGACTTTGGGGTTTTTTGGGGGGGTTGGTATTTAGAGGCAATTGAGGATAAATGATTTGCCCAGAATCACACAGCTAAGTGTCTGAGGCCAGATTTGATCTTCCAGGGCTGATGTTCCATCCACTGTACCACCTAACTGCCCCCACAAAAGCTAACTGTAACAGATCTATAATTTCACTGATATAGGAACTCTTGGAGGAGAAAACTCCCCCTACCAGTGCCTGTTGGGTCACACAGCCAGTAAGTGACTGAGATCACTTCTGAACTCAGTTCCCCTTGACTTCAGGGCTGATGTTCTCTCCAGCTGTCTCCTAGCTGCTCCCTCTGACTTTATTTTCACCAAACAATCATTTGTTAAGTTATTTGTTAAATATCAGGTACTATGCCAGGTACACAGATAAATATAAAATGGCCCCTGCCTTCAAGGACCTTATAATTTATAGAGAGGTTACATTTGCACACATAATCATATACAATGTACATATAAGAATATAGAAAATAAACTCAAGGACATTTTTGGAGAGAAACTAACAGCTAGGGGGATCAGAAAAAGCCTTATGTGGAAGGAATTAAGTCAGTCTTTGAAGAGAACTACAAAATAGGTGATGAGGGATGGACTACAGCCTGTGCAAAAGGAACAGGGGCAGGAGATGGAATGTTGTGTGTGAGGAACAGTCAGAAGGCCTGTTCGACTGGATTGCATACTAGGTGAAGTGCAGATTTAACATATGATAAGCATGGAAACGTTGATTGGAGTGAGGTTGAGAAGCCTTCAAAATATCAAACGGAAGTGTTTGCATTTGATCTTAGAGCCAACAGGGACCCATTAGAGCTTCTCTGAGTGACATGTTCAGACCTGGACTTTAGGAAAATCACTGTAGCAGCTGTGTGGGGGATGTATTACAGAAGGGAAAGACTCAAGGCTCAGGAAACCAATTAAATGGCTAAGGCAATAGTCTAGGCTAGAGGTAAATAGTATCTGAACTAAGATCTTGCCTTTGTGAAAGAAGGGGACAGGTTGGAGGGGTAGTACCAACAAGGCTTGGCACCTGACTGGATATGTGAATGAGGGAAAGGAAGGGATCTAAGAAGACTTTAAGGCTCTGAACTTGGGTGACTGGAAGGATGGAAGTGATCTTACCCCACTATAATTCCCTCCTTCAGGAATTGCCAGCATCATTTTTTTTCACTTGAAAGAGAAAGAGATCCCTTACTCTATTTGTACAAAAATATTTATGGCAGCTCTTTTTGTGGTGGCTAAGAATCGGAAACTGAAGGGATGTCCACTAATTGGGGAATGGCTGAACAAGTTGTGGTACATGATTGTGATGGAATATTATTGAGCTATAAGAAATGACAAGCAGGCTGATTTCAGAAAAACCTGGAAAGACTTACATGAACTGATGCACAGAGAAGTGAATAGAACCAGAAGAACATTGTACACAGTAACAGCAATACTGTACAATGATCAAATGTCAATGACTTAGCTACCCTCCACAATACAATGGTCCAAGAAGAATTCTGAAGGCTAACGATGTATACTATCCGCTTCCAGAGAAAGAACTAATATTGTCTGAATATAGACCAAAGCACATTATTTTTCACTTTCTTTCTTTCATGTTCAAAGTGACTAATATGGAAATGTTTTATACAACTGCACATATATAACCTGTCTCTGATCACTTACTATCTCAGGATCCCAGGAGATGCCAGTGCGCCCCATTCGTTTTCTTGGAGAATGGGATTGTGGGGAGAGTCCTTGTCCGTTATGTCCTAAAGACCTGACTCTAAAGCAGAAGGTAGGCCTGGACCGTTGATTGAGAGGATAAACAGGGAGGGAAGAAAGGGAGGAAAGAATAGAATTTAGAACTCAAAAAGTTTTTAATGCTAAAAAATTATTTTTAATATGTATTGGGGGAAATAAAATATATTAAAAAAGAAAAAAAGAAAAGGAAGAGATGTCCTCTAATTAGGATAGCCTGAAATCCAGAATTCTGTCTCCTATTCCCTGTTCTTTCTACACATCCTCAGAGGACTCTTCCAGTGCCATCCTGCCTAACTCATATAAACTCACTTACCTTGCGGTAGGAAGGCGTTGAAAGACTGCCAGATTTGAAGTCAAAACACCTGGGTTCAAATTTTGAGTCTCCTACAAATGAGACAACAGACAAATCCTTTCCCCTCTTCACATCTCAATTTCCCCATTTGTTAAATTATGGAATTAGAGTAAATGATTCTTAAAAATTTCTTCCATCTATAAATGCTATAATCCCAGTGGCATTTATATGTTAAAAGGCAGTTTGAGTGAGGGTAATGTTCAACCCAGTAGAAAGTACCTACAATGGTGGGATTCTTTTTCTTTATGGGGGAGAAAGGTTTTTTTTGATAGGGGAGTCCCTTAAATTCATACCACACAGAAGCAAATGAGCAAAGCTGGCCCGATCTGTGACAGTGTAGGACAGCAAGCCCTAAGAAGCAAACTACAGATGCTGGGCCAGAGGAAGAGGAAGAAAACCAGCATGTTCCTCAAACTCCAAATCAGTGGAAGAGTTTGAGATGGAAACAACCTCATGGGAAAACCACAATCCTTCTTCTCTTTCAGTTCCTGACTGGGGACCTCCTGTTTTAGGAAGCGTTACTTTTTTTTTTTTTTAATAGTTAACCACAAATCCCACTAAGCAAAGTCTAGGTGCCTGAGCCCAGCTCCAGGGCCAACACAGCAGGGACTTGAGTTTGCCTCTTTACCCTCTCAACCAGTTCTCCAGGCTTTACACTGAGCCTTCAGGACTTAAAGGACAAAAGACTTTTTCCCCACAATCCCATTCTCCGGGAAAGGTCCTCTGGCATCTCCTGGAACCCTTAGCAAAGAGGACATTCTCGGCCAAGTCCCCCAGGTGGCGCCAGCATACCACAATGTTCGTCATCAAACAGAACCCAGGGGCAGGATGAACACTGGAGAGAAAATAGGGTCAGCTGACTTGCAGACCCTTAACGTACCCGCCCTGAACTGGGCCAGCCCTCTTGCTCCCCAAATCCCTCAGATTCCACTAGGTTTTAACAGTTCCTGACTAGATCAGAAATTTGTGAAACACCCAAAAGAGCTGAGGAGCCTGGTGTGGGGCACTGCAGGGTTCAGGGTCTGGGCAGAGGGGAATTACCTGTTGCCCAGCTTTAAGGATGCACTATGTACGGTGCAGCGGGGAAAGCAGGGCACTTGGAGTCAAAAAAGACCTGCATTGGAATACCAGAGCTTTCAGAGTGGCTGTTCCTTCTCTTCTCTGCCCCTGGCCTGCTTCATTCAACCAACATGAAACATTCACTGAGCTCTTCCTCTGGGTCGGGCACTGAGCTGAACTTCGAGGGGCAGAAAGCAAGGGCAATCCCTGACCTTGGAAAGCTGACATTCCAAGGAGAAAGACAGCATGAATAGTTTCATAGGAGATACATACAAAATATATACAAGGTAGCCTCGGAGGAGAAGGCACTAGCAGGTGGGGATGGGAAAGAGAAATGAGGCTGGGAAAGACCTCTTGTGAAAGGTAGTATTTAAGATTGTTCTTGAAGGAGGCCAGGGCTTCAAAGAGGCCAAGGTGACGAGGGAGAGTATTTTTGGCAGGGGAGACTGCCAGCAAAGGAAAGGGGATAGGATAGGTGCTGGAGCTTCCATGAGGTAGGCCAGTATGGCTGGGCCATGAAAATGCAGACAATAGCACTAGTGACCTCACAAGGCTACTGGGATAAAAGCACTAAGAAGTGGGGAAAGGGCTAGATTTGGAGTCAGGATACAGATTGTAACCTAATTTGGGATAGCTAGATAGCACAGGAGATAGAGCACTGGACTTAGAGTTAGGAGAGACCTGAGTGCAATCCAATCTCAGATACTCATTTGCTCTATGAATCTTGACAAGTCACTTAACCACTGTCTGCCTCAGTTTCCTCATCTCTAAAATGGAGATGATAATATGTACTGCCCAGGACTGTTCTGCAGATCTAATGAGATAATATTTGTAAAGTAGTTAGCCTACGTTAAAGTACTGTATAAATGCTAGCTATTTTTTTTTTTATGGTGGAGGTGTTGGGAAAGGGGTGTGTTGACAAATATTATTTTCATTCTTTACCCTTGTGTCCTTGGAGAAGCCACTTTCTCTCCTCAGTTTCCTCATCTGTAAGATGAGAAGATTGAACTATAATATTCATACTAGTGCTTGTTGTGGTAGAAAGAATTGTAAACAAAGTAGATGTCCATTAAATGGGGGGATGACAAACTGTGGAATAGGAATGTAGTGGAATAGCAATGTAATAGAATATTATTGTGCAGTAAGAAATGACAAATATGAGGAATACTGTATTTCACTGCATAAATGTCACAGGTTTTTGTGCCAAATCTTTTTGCCAAAAAATGGAGTATGACCATTATGTGAAGCTTTTAAAAAAATTATTGTGCCAGTATCATTTAAAAAATCATTTATTACTAAACTATATCACTGGCAGACAACCTGTACGGTTTAGCTAGCGGGGGAAGATGCAAGTCTTACCATGACTTACTCATGGCAGCTTTACCTGCCCACCCATTCTCCTTGCGCTTACAGCTCCTCATTGGGTTGAGTGACAATACTGTTAGTACTGCAGCACTCTAAACAAACCATGTAAGTTGGCTTTTGGAAATATACTGAAAACGAGAGTGCACAGAAAATTCTAGGTTCATAATGTATGAGAAATAAAGTGTATGTATATGCCACTGGTGAATACATTGCTGTTCTGTTTTCCTCTTAAACGGGGTGATGAATAGAATTACCACGCAATGATTACACAATGAAAGGTTACAAATCAATTTTGGACTGGAAAAACACAGTGTGTGACAGCTATGCAGTGACAACTATTATGTGGTGAAATACAGTATGGGAAGACTGGAATGAATTGGTGAAGAGTGAAATTAACAAGCCCAAGAACAATATGTGTAACTATATAAATGAAAAGAACTCTAAAAGGAACTAGAGCTCCAAAGTAATTAAGAAACCAACACTAGTTCTGCCACTTTTCCAAGTCTTTTTGAAATCATCTATTTCTCCATTTTTTTTTTTGCAGCATAATAGTATTTTATCACATTCACATACCACAACTTACTCAATTATTCCTTTATTAATGGACATCCCTTTAGTTTCCAGTTTCCTAACACCACAAAAAGAACTGCTATGAATGTCTATTCATAAGTATAGACCTAGTTGTGGTATAGTTTGCTCAAAGGGCATTTATTGTTTAATAACTTCTTGCACATAATTCTAAAGTACTTCCTGCAATGACTGTACCCATTTACAGGTTTACCAACAGTCCATTAATGTGCCCATTTTCCCACAGCCCCTTCAACATTTGTCATTTTCCTTTTTTGTCATCTTTGTCATCAGAGTCATCACTCTGGTAAAAGATGGAATATCAGAACTGCTTTAATTTAAATTTCTTTAATTGTTAGTAATTTGGAGCATTTTTTTCCATATGGCTACAGATAACCAAGGTTTCTTCCCTTGAGAAGTGTCTGTTCAAATCCTTGGGTCATTTATTGACTGGAGAATGGGACTTTTCTTATAAATTTGAATCAGTCCTTCATATATATGTTAGACATAAAACCATTATGAGAGAAACTTGCTACAAGTATTTTCCCCAGTTAATTGTTTCCCTTTTAATCTTAGCTTTATTATCTGTACAAAAAACATTTTAATTTTGTGTAATTAAATTAATCCTTTTTTATTTTCTGAGCTTCTCTCTTTTCCTTGTTTGGTAATAAACTTTTCTCCTCTCCCTGGATCTGATATGTAATGTTTTTCATATTTCTCAAATTTGCTTATGAGGTAATCTTTTATATTTAGCTCTGTTTGGAACTTATTTTTGTGTAAGGTGTGAGATGTTGGTCTAAATCTAATTTCTTCCAAAATGAAGTTCAATTTTTCCAGCATTTTTGCCAAATTGCAAGTCCTTGACCCAATAGCTAAGGCCTTTGTGTCTACTGGACATATTCTGATGTAGAGTAAAATAAGCTGGACCAGAAGAGCAATTTATATCATAACATCAATATTATAAAAATGAGTAATTTTTAAGACTTTTATAAACTGATAGAGAATAAATGAGCAGAACCAGGAGAATGTTTTATGCAGTAACAATACTGTAAAAACAAATTTGAAAGTCACAAAAGCCATGATAATACAATGACCACTGTATTATTATTGTATTAATTAATTAAGGCGATGACCATGATTACAAAAAGAGGCCCAATAAGGACACACGCTATTTTGCCTGCGTGTGTGTACACAACCACTGAGAGAATTTGTTTTGTTTAACTAGGCCTATTTATTATAAGAAATTTAGTTTTTCTTTTCTTTCTTCCCGCAATAGGATTGGTGGTGGGAGGGTAAGAAAATAAAATTGTTAATTAAAAAAAATCAAGAGGTGGGAGGGGTGCTACAGATGTAAAATATCACATGCATTTTAGACGAGATCACTGTTTTGTTACAAGAGACCTCTCATGAAGTAGGAAGAATCTGTAAATGTCTGTAAAAACAAAACACATGAATAAAACTTTTTTTAAAACCCACACCAATAATCAACAGATAAGGAAATGTATCTCCCCTTACCGAGAGGTAGAGAACTACAAGGAAAAAATTGTTGCCCATGTTATCCATTAGGAACAAATCAGACCGATCATAATTTAGAACCAAAAGTTCAAGCTCACCTAGTCCAACCCCATGATTTTATAATTGAAGAAAGTCCAAAGAGGTTAGTAAATGGCAAAGCCAGGACTCGAACTTGGGTCTTGTGAGTCCAAAATCACCCTTTTCACTGCCTTCCAGTTGTTTTTACTTAACTATTTGTGTTACAAAAGAAGGTTTGATTTTTTTGAGAAGGGGGGATTATGTGCAGAAATGACAGATGTAAAAACAGAAGACACCAAAAAAATTTTTTAATGAAGGAATTGGAATAGATGATTTCAAAGGTCCTATCTGGATCTATGAGACATGATTAAGTACTTAATCTCCCTCCCACTCCCATGGTTGATTATGTCCATCATGTAAATGCCCCTAAACTATAGATCTAGAAGGCAGGAGAAGCAGACCACAGAGAAGATCATAGGATATAAGAAAAAAGGACAAATGTTCTCCTGGGGTGATTCAGCTTTCCATCAATACAGTCTCCACCCAACCCCCTCCATTGTGACTTCTCTAAATGGGGCTTCCGGTTCTCCAGCTCCAATAAACTCCCTCCTGGGAGACCAGAAAAGGCTGGCCTGAAAACTTCCTGCCTTTTCTTCAAAGTTCCCCCAGGGACCTCTTTTCCTGGCTTTTTTGGGGGCAGCCTAGGGAAAAGACATAAGGAGAAGTCTGTGGGGGTTGGGAGGATTGTTACTGAACAGATCCATAGATTATGTATTGACTCAAATTGCTCGGTCCCATTCCCCTCAAAGGCTGAGCAGCACTTCTCCCCCACCCTCCTCCACTGCAACACAAAAAAGAAGTTGCAAAGTGAAACTCAGCAGGTCACATCCTTTCCTTTCACCTGCAGATTGTGCCTCTACTTGCCTGAAGCAGGGTAACACCCTAAAACAAGTCCAATAATTATTCCATCCTCTCTCACGCCTTCCCCCCTTCCCCACCCATATCCCCAAACCCACTTCTTGGGTGTTCCTCCTTTGGCCCCAGGAGCTTGGCCAATTGAGCTCTCAGCCCTTTTCAGTGGTTTCCTCCAGCCACAAGGATCCCCAAGGAATAAGTCAGCTAGAAATAGGCGAGCTAGATCAAAAGGCCCCAAGTAGCTCAGGCTGAAGGGAGGCAGAAGAATCAGATAAATAGCCTAGAGCTAAACTCAATCCTCAGAGATGAGCAGAAGTAGGAGCGGGCTTTTCAATCTTCCTGGTGCACTACTTCTCTGGTTCCTACCTCCCTCTTCTATGTGAAGCACCCCAAACAAAGAACTCGCTAAGACTAAGACTTGAGTTTGCTCCTCCTGCGTCCCTAAACTGAGTTCCCTGAGGACAAGGTCTCTGGTCTTGCTCTGATATTCTTTTCTGCTCACCACCCCCCATCCCGCCCCACCACAGACACAAACTCCCTTAAAGAGCACAGGCTAGATGATAAACTGGGAAGGGAGGAGAGAGCAAGGCCAGAGTGGGAACAGCAATGGGGAGAAGAGGGGTAGACAAAGGAGGCAATTACCATCATTAGCATTCTAATTACTATAAGCATCCTGCCTTCAAAGAGGATGGGGGAACCTTAGAGATGGGAGCCATCTTTGGACATCCCCACATCGGTTACGTCCTGGCCCTGTTCTCAAATTTCCAAGTTTCTTCTCACCCAAATGGTCTCGATCAAAGTTAAGAAGTCAGAGATGGCCTGATTCTTCAGGGAGTGAATGAACAATTTCACATTGGCCTGTAACTAGGCTGGGCTCCCAGAGATGAGCTCATTATCTCCACTCTGCTCATGGGAGTCATTTTCAGCAGTACACAACTGGGCTTGTCCATCTAGTCTGAGACAGCAAGGTCCCTTGGCACTGTTCTGATTATGGAATGGTTCAGAAAAGAAACCCAGAGAGTCAGGAAGCTGCTGGGCCAATAGATGAGGGGAAAGCAGGCTTGGCAACGAATTTATAAAAGTTAGTTCCTGCTGCCTGGGTGCTGACACAACCTAGTACGGCCCACCCTCCAGATCTTCTCTTTACAGGATTCAGTGACCTCCATTCCTGCTCTCTAGCCTTCCTGCCAATGGCTACCCCACCTGATACAACGGCATCTCTATTGCCTATAGAAACCTGTCTCTAGTTCATAGGCCTAGCAACAGCCTTGTCGCCTCAGTCCACAGGATAAGTCTTGGAATGTCAAACACCATTCAGTCTAACTCCCATTTTACAGAAGAAGAAATTAAACAGAAAAACAAATTGCCCAAGGTCAGAGAATAGTAGAGGCTCCAGGACTCTGCCCACCAAACGTACTCCACTGTTTCTCCTTACTGTCAAGGTCAAGCAACTCTTTCTCCAGCCTGCATTTCACAAAGGCAGAAACCTTTCACACACACACCCCCATATTGCTTCTTCCACATTAAACTTCAATTTCCATCATAGACATCCAGCACCCAATCTCCCCCAAGCCAAACCATTCCCAAGAGACCACAGCCACATAAATAAGGGTTCAAGACATAGCTGCTTCTTTTCCAGGAAAGGACCCACAGTCATGCATCTGGGTATGAAGGTGAAGAATAGGGCTGCTCTGCCTAGCCTTGGGAAAGGATCAACAGTATCCTGATTCTCTGAGTGGCCAAGGTCTAAACCAGACCAAACAAGGCAGCAAATGAGGGTGCTGAAGGGAAGTTACTTATAGCAGTCTGTCATTAACCTGTCACCCAGCCCAGCCCTGTACAGAACGTAAATATAGCTGACTGCCAACCAAGAATAGCCCATGGAGGAACATGGTCCAGCAGGTTCTATTGCCTATTGCCTTTGTCACTCTGCTGAGCAGGCTATTAACACCACTACTTTAATAGAACTAATGATCTTTTGGATCACAGAGGATCTTCCCACTGTTCCAAAGATTTTGGGAAAAACAGTTTGGGTCTAGATATTCTTCAGTTTGGAATAAAGTTCACACCATGCCACCTTCCTATTCCTGACCATCATATTATATACCCTGCCTCTCACAGTGCCTAGGGGTAGTGGGTAAAGGTTTAAACTCCCTTCTCTCCATAATTTACTTAATTATATTAAAATCCCCAAGTCATAGGATCAGTATCCTATCCACACCTTATCCCCTTCTTTAGGGATGAGGACTCTTCTTTTACTTCATGTATGATCTATCTTAGAGGTCATCATCTGCAAATTCAGACCTGCCTACCTAGTTCTAACAACTTCTCATTCATAGAATACCCTCTGTATCTGACAAGTAATCATCCAGCCTTGATTTGAAGTCTTACAGTAGTAAATTCATCTTCTAAAGCAGCCCTTTTTACTTGGGAACCCTCTAATTGTTACAAAGTTTTCTTTAAATCTGCCTTTCTAATTCTGCTGAGACCAAGTGGCCAAGCCCAAGCCCTGTTTTCCATTACAACCTTCAAATTCTCAAGTCACTATCCTATTTCCCTTCTCTTCTCTTCCCTAAGCTAAAAAGCCCTGGTTCCTTCAATTGACCCTTGAGGGATCTGGTCTTCAGTTCCTTCACCACCCTGATTGGCCTGCCCTAGACATACTCCAACATATTTTCTAAAATATGGTCCATAGAACTGAATCCTACAAATTCCATTAGTAGTAGTCTTTCCATCTGCCTCAACCGCCATCCCCCTTTCCTGCCTGGAGAAAGGCAGAATTCCTTTGATCCACAGCCAAAGTAGGGGCAGGTGAGGTACCACCTCATCATAGCTGCATACATCTCCGGAAATTTTTCAAAGCAGCTAAAAAATGACCCTGGGAATCCCTGTGTCCTTGCTTAGCCATGGATTCCCACTCCCTTCCTTTCCCTACTAGCTGCACAGCCCAAATTCCTAGCACAGTTTAGATCAACTTTAGTAAGGAGCTTAACAGATTAGATGAAGAACATTCAGAGAATAGAAAAACTCACCTGCACACTCCCAAGCAGTACCACCATCCAGGTTTACAGAGGTGGGGACAGAGTAGCTTTAGACATCATGTAAACACTCGGAGCTCAGCTGTACTGGGGAAGGATAAAGGGAACATGGCCTCCAAACTCATGGAGATCCTATGGGCCTTGCTTCTTGGGGGCCTTCTGTGTGAGGGGACACCCTCCTTCAACATGCCTCTTGTTATTACCTACAGCTAATAATCAACCTTTAATTATAGACTCAAATTCCCCTTTAGGGTCAGCTTCAGGCCTTCTTGACTACTCAAGGGGACTTGTTCTGGACCTCCCCTTTGTCTCTATCACAGTTGACCTTATAAATCTGACAGGTAAATTCAGTTATAAAGCTCCTTGAAGACAGATAATACTTACCTATTTCTGTAGCCCCAGCGCTGTGCAAGGGGCCTTGGACTGGTCCTTAGTTATGGAATTCAACTGGATAAAATACAAACACTTGCAAATTCCAAAACTGATTTGCTTTTGGAGTGCACAATGAAAAGACATGAAGAAAATTAATGCTACCTTTCACTTAAGAACCTTTCAGAGTGGCATTTTGCAAAAATCACTGGATTCGCTAGACGCTACTAAGGTGACTATGAGAAATTATTAATCTCTCAGCCGCATTTGCCCCATCCATAAAATAACTACTTTTATTCCCTATATCCTAGGATAGCTGTAATGAAAGCCCTTTGCAATTCCTTAGAGGTATCAAACACCCAGCAAGGCCAGACACAGTCCTGAGGGGTGCCTAAATCAGATAAAAATATAATGAATATTTAATAAAATGAAAATTAAAACACGAATGGCAGTACATAGTTTTCTGAGTCAATAAGCACCTGTAGGGATCCTTATCTATGGTCTCTGTTTCTATTGGAGCTTGACATCACTGCCTTAAGAACTACAGACATGAGCTATTACACTTTTATAACCATAAAGGCCTTCCCAGTCAGTTGTAAGTTTTATCAGTCCTATGAGGAAGACAGGGTGAGATAATCCTCATTTTACACAAAGGGAAACTGAGGCTCAGAGATGAGATTTGACTTGCCCAGCACCACAAAGGTGAAAATTCTGGCTAGTTTCAACTTTTATGGGTTTTCCCTTAGCATGATACTTGGTTTCATTATGTTATCTAAGACTATCAGCCTTCCTAGTAGTGAGATGATTATATCACTACAGTACTGAACCCTAGAAGGCTGTTACCCTGAACTTTCTTCCCATAGTGCCTGGCACAAGGGGGTCTCAACTCATGGCATATTTGCCTTTTAACATTCTTAGGTTTTCCCTATTCTAGTCTATCCTGCATTCAGCTGTCAATTTGATTTTCCTAAATACCATCTGACCACCCTACTCAAAGAACTCCTTATCACCTCCAGGACTTAAGAAAAAAAGATTGTTTGGTTTTTAAATCTCTTCCATAAGCTGGCCCCCCCCTTATAGCTTTCTCCCACCTCCACATACTCTGTAATCCAGTGACTGGCTTCTTTCCTGTTCCTCCTCTTCAACACTCCATCTCCCCCATGTTGAGTTTCTCCTCAGCTCCTCCCAATCTCAGTTCAAGTCCCACCTTCTGAAGGAAGCCTTTCCTAACCTTTCTTACTTAGAACCTTTCCTTTGAAACTACCCCTAATTTATCCCGTATATATCGTGTGCAGCATGTTCTTTCCCCTTGGTTTGAGTTTCTTGAAGGCATGGACTTAGCAGCGCTTGGTACACAGCAAGCACTTCATGTTTGTTGGTGATGACTAGTACTTTTCATTCTAATTTCTTCATATGTTCATGTATTATCCTCCCTAAAGGGCTGGATTCCTTGAAGGAAGGGATCATGTCATTCATCAAACCTGGCAAGAGTCCTATGTAGAATACATTTTAACTTGTTGAATGAATAGAAAATGAGGCCACTTGGCAGTCTTGAAACCTCCTTGGCTTCTGTTGAGCTGATTGTAGGAACTCTTACCAATTACAAGTGAACATCTCCAACTCTCAGATAAATTTTAAACTGAGGCAGAAACCAATCTAAATGCAGAGACACAGCAGTTTTTCTGATAGGATGCCTTGTTACAGAATCCCAGCTCTACTCATTTTTCTGTCTTGTTTTTCCTCTCTCCCAGAAGGAAATTTCAACATTTGTATAAAGGAGGGGGCCCCCCTGGAGGTTTGGACTCTCTTTCAACTCTCAAGCCTATACCTTTCTGCAAGTGCTTCACGTTCATCTCCCCTGAGAAGTTGCCTACTATGGGCTAAAAAGGCCCCCAAACATTATGCTATTAGTACTACCAACCCCTCATTGGGCTCTAGAATGGACAGAACACCTCAACCCCTCATTAAAACAATCATGAAATACCACAATTGTGGTTAATTCTTCACCTTCGCTTCTCCACTTTCTTTACCAAAGACCAGGAAAGAAGTCTCCTTAAGACTCCAGAGTAAGAAGGATCTTTATCTCAAAGTTGAGAACGGGCCGCAAAGACAGCTTAACCCCAACAACCAGATCTTTCCATACCCACATTAAGCATAGGCTGCTCTCTTCTACTTCATGCCTGCCACAAGATGTATTCTACAACAGTAACAACCCAGCCAGACTAACACCTCCCTTTCTCTAGCTCCCGAAATGCTATAAAATTGCAAGGGTGTTGGTGCACCCCATCAAACTGATGTGACTGATTGGTCTTGGCGTGGGTTGCTTCTACTGTTGAATGGAGAAAAGATCTGACAAGGCGAGGTGCCCAGATGGAACAGCTCAGGCCAGCAGGATTATAGTAAAGTACACTGTTTTTATTTAGTCTGATATGTTTCTATACAGAATGCAGAAAACACATCTTCTTAAAATCATATGTAAGGAAATAAACACACATCAGTTGGTGAACACTTTTTAGTAAGACCTGCTCTCCACGTTCCAGTGCCTGATGGCTGACAGAGGCCGCCTGGGTGCGAACGGGAAGGAGGTTGGCTGAAACGGCTTGTTATTGTTATTCTGTCCACTGCCCCTTCGCCTCCAGTTGCTATGGTGACAGGTAGAGCCAGGCCTGCCCCATTTGCACACGGCTGGGATGGAATGGTGGGGTTGCTGGGGCAACGGGGCTATTTGGAAGGCCTTTCACTCAAAACAACTTGCTCTGGGGTTTTTGAAATGGTATTTATTTTTGCAAGGGGCCACTTGTCTGCTGGAGCCCACAAAGGATTTTGGACCCATTCTGGCCTCTACATGTGTGCACCTGACTCACGTGCTGGGAACATCCCCAGCCCATAGGGCTCACTCAAAACACGACCCAACACTGGACAGAACGTGCCTTGATCTACTGGGCTCCCTTCATGAGAGCCTTTTCTTGCCTCCCAAATGCTTCTGAAAAAAAACGGCCAGTTCTCTAGAGTCCCTTTCTCCCTGAGAGGGGATCAAGGAAGCAATCTTATAGCTTCCACTGGGTTAAGTTTGTGAGGCAACACAGAATTAGGAACTGCCCAGCTCAGACACAGATGTAACATCACTGGCTTCTAGTCAGAAAAATCTGTTTCAGGAAAGCACAGTAGAAAATGTCCCCTAGTCAAATGAAGAGGTGAAGGCCAAAGACCTACCCAGCCTTCCTTCAGGGGCAGCCCACAAACATACTTTGCAAAACAGTCAATATGGCTTAAAAGTGTCTGTTGGGTGTGCAAAGTGAGCTGGAATCTGCGCACCCCCCCCCCCATCAAGGAAGGGAAACATTATTGCAAAGGATTTTCCTCCCTAAAAATGTACCAAAAATAAGCTTTCAAATGGCCAAGAAGGTTACGCTTAAACAATTTAGTCCAAAGGAGAGAGAAGGAAAAAAAAAAAGTGGAGCAGGCACCTCCAGAGTGCCTCAAGTCACAGGACAAAGACAAGTTCAGTTCATCCTAAAAAGGCAAGAAACCCAGACGTATTCTAGAATCAAAATAATGACAGAAAAAAGTCAATGTGAAAAGCGATCAGTCCCATGGAATCCACCCTAAGAAGCTGCGCTCATACAAACTGCTGTAAGCATTACCATTTTTAATCTTTTTTTAATAATAAAACAATTGGAGACTGTATCAAAAATTTAGTAAAAAAATTAGATTTGAGAGTCCACCGATTTGTCCTATGAACTACATTGCTGGCACTTTTCCTCCCAATCACCAGACAGCCTTCAGCATGTTGGAGTCCAGAAACCTGGGGATGGGAGGGCCAGAACAAAGGAATGAGATGCTGTCAGAACACAACCGCCAAGAATTTGATTAAGGAAATAGCATCACACTACATAAAAATATTGCATCTTCACCAAAACATCCCCCACTGAGTGTTTCAAAAACACATTTTTCTTTTAAAGAAAGAAAGAAAGAAAAGTCAACACAGTCTAAAACTCTACCTCCTCATGTCCAGAAGTTGCCCTCCTTGCTGGGGGCCTATTTTCACCCCCAGAAGTGCCAGGGTCACCAGGAGCAGTGCCCCTCAGCCATCTCTCAAAGCTCCACGTCCATCCAACAACTAATGCCCCTTAAAGCTTGCCTAGAGCAATCAGGGAGGATCGCCTGGCCCCGTAAAGTCGCCTCTGACTATCCAGCACCAGGACCAGGGGAGGGCCAGGTCAGCAGGTTTGTGAGCTCCTTCAAATGAAGTGCCCAGAGGTCTTCCTACAAACCACAAAGATGCCCCAAATCAGTCTCTGGCTTAACCGAGGAACAAAGTTTACATTGTGTGAAAAAATAGGATTCCTTTGATAAAAAATACTGTCCCTTGGTCTTCTCTAACTAGTTTTGAAACACCCTGGGAGCTTATTTTTAGCAAAGCAGGGTCCCCTCCCCCACCCCACAACCCCACCCAAAAACTATACATACAAGTTTAGGTAAACAGCAGATTAAATGTAAAAATGTAACATTAACTTCTGAAAGTCCTTTGATTTTAATCTTTAGGCTACTTTTCCATGTTACATCCTGCAGCTAGACACACGTGAATAAAAAAAAAAAACCAACAAAAAAACAGTACAGTTAGTGTTAAAGGCAAACAGTACACCGGGGATGGAATGCCCAGCCCAGTGTCATCTGTGAGTCTGTCCATCTATTCATTCCATGCTCTGTGCCCACTGGTGCTTTCAGAAGCTGGCCATCAGAAATACTCAGTGGAGAATTCTCTATGACAAACAAAAGCTGTTAGGCAAAAAAAAGAAAAACGGGGAAAAAAAAGAAAATTAAAAAGTCCCCCAAAGTTCACCAGGCCACTTTGGAGAAGTGTAAAAGAACCAGAGAGGGAGGGTTTTTTTAGGCCCTGTATGTGGGTGTGTATTTGGGGTCGTGTTGATTTCTGGTTGGCAATGAACTGTGGGCCATCAATCCCTATCAACAACACTGATATGGATCTCCAGGCCCCTTCCCTCAAAGCCCAAGACTTGCTGTTAAGGGGGAACATATGGAGGTGGTGACCTATAAGGGGTCATGTTCTTCGGGCGTGAGCCTTTTCCCTCCATAGGGGCTGTGAAGGGTGGGGGGGGCTGATAGGGAGGTGCATTAGGGTCTTCATCCCTCAAGGGGGTATACTCTCCAATGGTATCCTGGTTCAATGGGGTGGTCTCTGGCATGTTCTGGTTTGGATATTCTGGAGGGGGGAGAGGAGCCTTTTCCTCTTGAAGGATGAGAGGCATGCTAGAGGAAGGAGGTGGCTTAGAGTCATCTAGCTCATCAGCAAAGATGATCGGTACGCCTTTTTTGATGAAAGTTGCTTGGTCTTCAATTGTGAGCTTCCCTTTTCTTTTCTTCCGGTAGCAGATCATAGCAATGATCCCAGCAATGAGCAGGATAGCAGCCACCACCACGGCAGGAATGACTGTGTGTAGGTAGACGTCGTCCTCACTGCTCTTCTCAGGGTCCTTCTCAGTCACGACTGTAGGAGGAGCTTCTGAGGGCATTCTTCTGTCCGCTGTTACAGGAATAAACTGCACATGTTTGCAGCTGCCTGATCCTGTCACAGAAATGGCCACAGCCTTGAACTCAGGTTCCAAGGTATTGGAGAAAACAGGCCGAGGTTTTCCATCGTCCTCTGAGATTCTCCTGCTCAACCCTCGGATCTGTTCCTTGGGGCAGGGATCCAGAGGCAGAGTATTGTTTGTCCACTCCACCACAATGGAGCCCTTTGTGATGTTCTGCAAGGTGATGGTACTGCTATTACGGTCCCCAAAGGCAAGAGCCAGTTTCTTTACCAACATGATTTTTTTGTGAATGTCATTGACCACTGAAGCAGGGTCACCTGTGAATTTTGCCTTAAATTTGGCTGGAGACTTATCTCCCTGTGGACGCTTGTGTACGTGGATTTCAAAGGCATCCACGGCAGAGAGTCCCCCTTTGTCTGTGGCATGCATGAAGTACTCATGCTTGCCCAGGTGATTGCTGTCTGGTAACCCATACATCAGCTGACTATTGCTGTTAAACTGAACCCAGGACTTCTCCCCTACCATTTGCTGCTCCCTGAGTTTCAGAGTTAGCTTCAGCTTGTCTGTGGTGGTGTCCTCCTCATCATAGAAAGTGTCCAATGGGATTTTCACTTCAAAGTAAGTGCCCACCCATGCATCCACCCTATCAATGTGGTTTTTGAGTGAGGGGGGTTTGTTGGGTTCACCCCCTCGAGTTGTGCCACTTGTTGTGGTCCGGGTTCGAGTTGGTGGGGAAGCTGTTTCCAATCTGGTGAGAGGTGCTTTGGTTGTGACCCTGGGCACTGGCCTTGAAGTTCGCGGTTTTTTGGTAGGCCTTCGGGTTGTAGCTGTTGAGGAGTCTGTGGTTGAAGGCGTGGCTGGTTTCAAAGTAGTTATCCTTGGTTTCTTGGTCGTGGTGGCAGGAGGCGTAACAACAGCAGTAGGTTCTATGTATCCTGGAATTGTTGTTGGCCGAATCTGGCCAGGGACCGTAGTGCCTGTATCTGATACTCTGGTAGGCTGAATGGGTCCCAGGGTGGGGGTCTGGACGATGGCACCTCGTGTTCGAATAGTAACTGCTGGTTTTCCAGGGACAGGATCTCGTACCGGAGGAGCCGTAGTTTCCGTAGGAGGTGCAATGGCTGGAGAGGTGGGTGTAGGAACAATCCTAGATGGTGGTTCTTGCAGAGCTGTTGTAGGGGGTCCAATGGCAGTGACTGGTGTGGGTGTTGCATTAATTTGTCTCCTTATCCGTTTTGGAAAATGAGGTTTCTTATTAGCAATGTGCCAGCCTACAACAGGATAGCCAAGCTGAGCAGACATGGTGCCTTCTTTAGCTGGAGTTTCCACACTGCTAATATTAGGGACACTGTTTTGGTTTAAAGAACAACCTAACTTCCATGACAGTAAGGCTCCATTTTCTACGACTTTTTTTGCATTTCCTGGGCCAGCCATGAAAGCAGACATGTCAAACAGTCTGTTATTTACAACTGGAACCAGTTTCATATTATGTAGTTCTACTTCTGAGAAACTTTTCATTCTGCTTAAGAGCTCGATCCTCTGCTTTGGTGTCATTTTTGTGAGGTCAGCATCCAAAATGACAGTCAGGATGGTCACGGGCTCATCAGCACCACACACAAAAGCAGCAGCTTCATTAACATCTTGGGGTGCTACTCTTACTGACTGTGGTTCACTGTGATCTTCAGGATACACTTCAATGGAGAAAACATTCATAGCCTGGGGCACATAGCTTCCATTAGGTGCCAGGTGCATGGCATTGACAGAAATGTAATGTACACCTTTGTCTGTATCAAGGGGAAGACCTTCTAACATACGGCTCTCTGGGTCCCAGTGCAGCCATGAGGGCAAAACTTCTTTCCCAGCTTCTGACATCTAGTAAAAAAGACAAATAAACAGCAAGTTAATTTTTCCATTCAACTGCATTGGGAAAGATTAAAAAACAACAGAATTTAAACTAGGTTTAAACTCAAATGTAACAGGCCGTAAACTGGGGATGCAAACTTCAGCTGGGAAAGGAAAATTGTTTCTCATGTAATTGAGGGTTGACCAAACTTTACTATGGTTGAATCCATCAATCATGGGGTAGAGGGGCTTCCTGAATAAGTCTTCATTTTAAAATGTTCCATTCGAAGTCAAGTGAATAATGGATGCCTCCATCTGGAGTATCTCAGGAGCTAGAAAACCAGAGCACTAGCAATCTGTCTTGTTTAAGTCACAAGTGGATGAGTAGAGGGTGAATACTGACTGTATTTGCTTATTTCCCACACATGGGAACGTGTACAGGCATCTACAGAGGCAGGGGAGAAAAGTTAAAAGAATGGGCCCTGGGCCTTCTTTTCAGAGGGCACTTGGAAAGATAACCAAAATGGCAACTGTATGATTCCATCAGGTTACTTCTGTTCCTACTGGTGTAACAACTGGCAAACTCTCTGGAAGTCTATTTTTTCAGGCACACACAATGTCCAAGCATACATGAATTTAGTAATTCAAGGATCTGTGGGTTTTGTCAGCATAGGTACTCAATCTACACACAACCTCTCTGAGACCTAGCAAAATGTCTTTGAGAGTTACTACGGCTGAAAAATTCATCACCCTGAGGGTGACCTCTCTGAAGAAGTGAAGCTAGTCCTCAGACAACAGCAAGACTATGCCCAGGTGGCTTAAACACATGGATATTTAAACGGAATTAACTGGAAGGCCAGCTGCTAAGAACCCAGGTCATTTTTCTCATCTGTACATACTTGGGAATATTCCCACAGGTTACCTGATATGAAATACAAAGCAAAAGTTCAGGTTTATCCTGAATCTTAATTAAGCAAAATGTTATCTCCTACCAGCAGTCTGAAACATGGCAGCCTCTCGGAGTTTTCAGTTTCTTTAGAGCCCCAGAACTGAAAGGGGCCTCAGCGGTCAAGAAGTTCAACCTGTACCTGAACCAGAATCTCCTCTACAACATCTCTGACAAGTAGTTTTCAAATTCATGCTAGAAGATTTCTGGTTAAGGTCACACATACTCTATATTCAAATATACTAGTATTAACAAAGCCATCCAAAGGCAGTTCACTCTGTTTTTAGACAATTACATCAAGCTACTCTGCCCCACTGACCCACTGCTCCTAGGTCTACCATGACTCAGTAAGCACAACTTTAATCTCATATGGCAGCCATTTAAATACCTAAGGACCAACTGTTTTCTTCACAACTGCATCAGGTCTTTCAAGATGTAAGGCTTAACGTCAAGGCCGTTTACCAGCATGGGCATGCTCTTCTGGACAGTCTATCTCATCAATATTTTTCCTAAAAGGTGGCTAGAAATCCAACACTGCAGATGTGGTATAAATAGAGCAAAGTACAGCAAGACACTAATCTCCCCTCATTCTAAATACTTTGTTTTTCAAACTTCAGATTGCCCTAACTTTTTTTGTCTACCATCAACTAGCAATTTTCAAGTTCAATATCAGGCACCGTGGGCTAACAGCTAGGGATAAAAAGACAAAAATTAAACAGTGTCTGTTGTCAAAGAGATGACATTCACTGGGGTAGAAACATATGGAAACATGTTGCAGTTCAGTTGTTTCTGTCATGTCCAACTTCCTTTTTGACCCCATTTGGGATTTTCTTGGCAAGGACACTGGAGTGGTTTGACATTTTCTTTTCCAGCTCATTTAACAGATGAGGAAACTGAGGCAAGCAGGATTAAGTTAAAGATTTTACAGTAAGGAAACTGAGCCACAAATTTTGAAGTGTCTGCTGCTAGATTTTAACTCAGGAAGAGGAGACTGAGTCCAGGCCTGCCACTCTATCCACCGTGCCACTGAACTGCCCATGGACATGGGAGGAATGCAAAAAATTATTCGATTTTTTAAAATATTGGAAATTTGGGGGGAATGGCAGCACTAGGAATGGAGGGAATCAAGAAATACATGATGAAGGAGGGAGCATTTTGAGCTGAGCTACGAAGGAAACTCCCAAGTATCTGAGACTAAAATTTCCAAATCTTTTAAGAGAACTGTTATTTAGCCATATCACACTGCCCCCATTTTGCCAAAACCGTATTTATGAGACTGATTTTTAAACCTATTTTAAGTATATTTATTCCTATTAACTTTTATATTTAGCCCTAGTTATACCTTGTCAAGGTATTTTTGGTATATATGTTATCTAACACATTACCTATGTTCCTTCCAGCTTTGTGTCACCCTGCAAATTTTATAAACATTTCATTTAAGCCTTTATCAAAATAACTGAAAACAGACCAGCACTAAACATAAACTCCCGGGTACTCTACCAGAAATCTACTTTGGTGCTTATATCGACCCATCTATGGTTACTTACTATTTGGATCTGGTTATCCAATCAATTCTGAGTCCACTTAATTGAAACCCACTTCTTTCTACCATATCCACAAGGACAAAATTAGAGGCTTTGCCAAATGTTTTGTTAGGTAAATCAGATTTCAGTCAACTTCCACAGCGACCACTCTGGTTCCAAGGTCTTCACCCCACTCTCCTGAATAGCACAGGGATTCCAACTGGTTTCCCTGATTCCATTCCTTCCCCATTTCCAACTCCTCTTCCACGCAGCTGCCAAAACAAACTTCCTTAAAGTTGAACAAACAAGCATTTCTCTAATATGGCAAGTACTGTGCTAAAGTGGTGCAGTGTAGGTCTAATTATGTCCCAGCCCCCTATTCAATAAATCCCAACCTGGTCCCTTCCCATCTTTTCCCTCTTTTAAACGTATTATTCTCCTCTATCCATTCTTCAGGCTAGTGATACTTACCTACTTCTTCTTCCTCATACATCCTTTATCACCCAAGTCTATGGCTGGAATGCTAGTGCTCTCTCTTCTCATCTATTTGAATGCCTGTTTTCCTTCAAGACTCAGCCCATCTCTTCTAACAGGTCTTTCTCAGCTTCCTCAGCTGCCAGTGTCTCCTCCACCAAGGCTACCTTTCATCTATTCAATCTTGCTTGTTCACACCAATTTATGTATATTTTCTTCCCTATTAGAATGTGTAAAGGGCAAAGACAGCTTCTTTTTCTGTGTATCTCCAGTGTTTAGCTCAGTGCCTGAGAGTAGATACTTAATAAAATGCTGGTTATATCTAAACCAATTTCCCAGATCTTCCAGTCAAGTTGTTCATTTTGTTTGTCCAGATTTATTTCACCAACGTGGGGGAATTCACAATGCAAAAATGCCTTTCCTTTTGTCAATGATGACAGACGATTCTTCTGTTCTGTCTTAGAGAACTGTCTGGGGTTCGGAGAGACCGCAAGTGCGTTGCCATGTGCACATAACCAGTACATGTCAGAAGCTCAATTTGAACCCAAGTTCTCCTGATTCTAACATCTCTCTTTATGACATACTCTCTCTTTGGCTGAGTTTTTTAAAATTAGTCTGGTAATCCCGTCAAAAAGTAAATGAGGTTAGTCTGTTAGTTCTTATCTACAGATGAAGTCGTACTGTCTTTGACATCACTGCCTCCCCTTTTTAGATGTTCACAAATATGTTTAATAATACATTGCAGAATGTTGCCAGTAATCAAGGTCAAGCTCTCTATCCTACAACTTACAGATTTCATATTCTTCTATTTTTTGAAAACTGTAACATTTGTGTTACAAATGTCTAGTGTCAGACACCCCTCAAACCAACATACACTCTGTATCTAGTGACTCTATATCAGCCTGAATTATATATGGTTTTATTCATCATAAACATAGGTGGAATATGCAACTTCAGTCCTAGAAACTGTGATGAGAAAAATGATGTGAGCTATTATTTGCCTCATTTTGGGAAAGTCTCTACTTTAACAAGAACCACCACCACCACCTCAATTTTTATAGTGCCTTAGGTTTACCAAATATTTTCTTCACAACACTTAAGAGGTAAGTCAGTGAAATCACTTGTTCATGGTCACAGAGCTAGCTAGCAAGTAGCCGAATGGGATCCAATCAAGGTTTTCTGACAGTGAATCCTACGTTTTGTTTTCTTATTTTACCAGCCTGCCTTTTAGAATCGCTAGCTTCCTTTAGGTCTCAAGATCAATAATCTTTCCAGCCTGAGACCTTACCTGATCTTCCAGTTATTAATATTCTCCTCTCGAAATCATTTTGTATTCATATGTGCACATGTTCTATCTTCCAGTAGCATGCAAGGTCCTTGAAGGCTAAAACTATTTAATTTTTATCTTTTATCTCCAGTAACTTAACATATAATATGCACCTAATAAATGTTTAATAGAATTGTCTTACCACTCTTCATCCTAAATTGGTTCAAGCATATTACTTTAATTTCTAAGTTTCAAATTAATAACTCAAAACAATATAGGGCCAGGATAGACCTCTGAGATATTCTACTAGAAACCAGGTAAAGGAACTTAATAAAAAGCACTATCTTGCAAAAAGCAGTGCAGGAGAGTGGATGGAAAGGTGACCCCGACGTCAGGACAGCCTGAGTTTAAGTCCTGGGCTTGAGTCATACTAGCCATAAGCATGGCTCAGTTATCCTCTCACTTAACCTTGCTCTATAAGACTCCAGGTTGCAGAACATCATCTACAATGGTAGAGTGCCAATGTCCTGATTCTTGCACCAAGGAAATCAAAGGTCCATTTCTTCTTTCCACACACATACAAAAGACAACACTATCATCACATGAAAGTATCACAAGACAGAAATAAAAATATTCTTGTGAGGATGCTAAAGATGGAAGACCAAGTTGATATATATACATATTTGTGTAATACCACTTCTCATATATTTCACCATGAGTTTGCAGATTGAGTACCCGGAGAGATGACTAGACTTCAATTCCAGAGGCAATCCCACGAGGCTATTTCTCTCTTACTCCTCCTTATATTACTACTACTATTGTATATAGTTCAAGAATCTCCATCAGTGTATTTCTCAATAACAGTCAGCCAGTAGCATGATTAGCTCTCAGCAAAAGCCTTTAAGATGGCACAGTACAAAGATAATTACAAAATATTCTCCTCATAAAGTGGAGTGCATTCTCCACAAATGTATACCATGTCTATGGCAGGGTGGGCACAAACTTAAAAGATAATGTAGTCAGGCAGATATGTAGAATGCATGTGTCTAGACAACTCAATATCTGGTACTTCAAAGCCTAGAAACCTGTTTTTCAGGGTCCTCACACAGTGGTAGCTCAGCTGAGTCCCCAAGATCGGCTCCTCTCCACTGCCTGATCTCTGCTTCCAGAGGTCACGGTCCTTGAAGCTGCTCCTTCCCTCCAGTAAGTCTCTGCTCTCCTCTACATATAGTGTCTCCTAAGGGTTAAGTAGCTTCTCTTCAAAGCTATATGAGCAACGTAAGTCTAATATCTGCTGAAATTTGAACCCCAGAGACATAGTTAATTTGTTTGCTCTGCCAATGGCATTTTCCCCTTCTTGACCTGGAGCTACCTGTTCCTCAAATAGAACAAGGCTAGACACATCTTTTACAGTTAGTTTATCATCTCCTTAACATCTTGTGATTATATTCAGGGCATTCAATGATCACAGCAATTGAGGTGAGGGAATCAAAAGATTCTGGATTTAGAACTGGAAGGACTTTGGCTTAGAGGCCCTTCAGTTCAATCTCCTTATTTTACAGAAGAAAAATAGTCACAGAAGTTAAATTATGTGCCCTGAGTAAAATGTCTGAGGCAAGATTTACACTCCTAGTAGTCCTGACTACAAGCCTAACACTCTGTTCACAGACAGAGGTGAGGGAGAAGTGCATCCCCACTCCCTGGTACCAGCTTTCCTGACCAAATCTTAGTGCATTATAAAGCAAATGGCTTATTTATCTATCTATTTATTTCTATTTCTCCCCTTCAGGGAACTTACAGAAAAGGCAACAAATCTTTTGAATTACACCGCTCCATGGCATAGTTTAACTCTGTAATATTTGGCTTCCTACTGCCTTAAAACTCATGCAAGTTTCTTCAGATAATGAGATGGAAATGGGTTTCAATAATCTAATGCAAATCTATAATCAAACTTTTCTTAATAAGAGCATACAGCCTCATTTCTCTTTAGTTTTGAAAGCTCATATGAATTTCCTAAGTGAGGGATGCAAGACAGTCACAATAAAAAAATAATAAAAAAACTTCTGATATTGATCATCAAGCTTTAACATCCTGGAATTCTACTTGGCTTCCGAGAAAGATAAATCAGACGTAGCTCACAGGGTTATGATGACCGAACTGAAAATTAGAACCTACTAAGGTCTTCTTCCTACTCCCATGTTCTCCCTCAGTCCAATCTAAGTTGGTTGTTTGTACAAGAACTGAGTGTGCTAGACAGAAGTCTACCCTGCAGAAGTATAGATTTCTAGACAGTAGACATTCTATAACTAATTTAATGCCTACCTTACAGTCTTTATTTCCTTTAATATTTAATGTTTAATATACACAAGGTATTAGACTATGGATTAATAAGTTCCTCTTAATATTTCAATAGCTACACATAAGTTCTTCTCTGTAGCCAATAGTTCTACAAGGAGTTTCCTGGGAAGTTCTGGTACATGCATGCATAACAAATTTGGGATGACAGAAGGACCAGCTCCCAAATTTAGGATCTAAGACTTTTTTCAGCTTTTAAAGAAAAACAAAAAGAAGTAAACAATTCATGTTGTCATATGGCACCCTCAAAATGAGAAAAAACAAAGTTAACCAAAGTTTCAGTTGATCTTTGAAAAGATGAACTACTGTACTTTTGTTTCCATAGAAAATACCTAACATATGTAATACCAGAAAGTCCTTTATTTGCAGCAGAATGCAGGAAAACAAACTGATTAGAGGGAAAGTCTTGGTAATGTTGATCAACACTTCACTCAACAGGATGTAGGCACCTGCTTATCAGCATATCTAAAAGGGAACATCTCCCTCACAGGTACTTTGAGTAAAATCCAGGAATTGTCCCTTTGTGTCCACAGCCCCAGAAGGATGAAGGAGAACTCCATTTCACAACACTGTCTGTAATACTGGGATACTATGTTAATAAGGAAGAAAACTTCAACATGTTCAGCCTCTTATCAACTGAGAAAATTCCTTTAAAAGAATTTATGACTTGTCATTCCTTTACTAAATAAAATATAAAGAATGAGGATGAAAAGGGGGGGGCATTGAAATGTGGAAATGAGAAATGTAGGAAGGGGTGTAGACCCACGTTGGGGCGGCATTTAGGTGTTTCCAGATAGGCTGTGAGCCCTGACCAATGCAATGGAAGGCAGAGCGAGGCAATTTGAATCAGGATGGTTGTAAAAAGTTTTGTAATTGTCTGAAAGGAGGTATCTCCTTATGAGTTATCCAGGCTCCTGCCATGTGTAGCAGGAGAATGATTAATAAAATCTTTCCTTAATCCACTGAGGGCCCATGTGCAGTTTTTTGCTAACAATGATTATTTCTCACGTGTTCTACAAAGGGCTTAAGCCACGTGGAATGTTCAGCTACAGAACAAATACAGAAAAGAGTTTAAAACTATTTTACACTTGTACTTGAACATGTAATTTTCTATTTCAGTAAATTCCAGTATAAGTCAAATTCTAAGTGCCACAAGTGAAGGCTCAAAGAGCAGCTTACATGCAGGACTCCCACCTAATATTCTTCACACTCCTGTAAAATAACAGGCCATCCGCCATGGTGAAGGCGCTCCAAAACCCAAAGATACAGTGGCTCCCAACAGCAATTGTTCTGCATCCTTCTCAACAAATTAGAAACACAGAGATACTACATTCAACGCTACAGTCTGGTCCATGAGAAGCACTCAACAGGCACACCAGGGGGAAGACGGCCAGCTGGCTAACTGCACAGACAGGATGTAATGGGAGGACAGTTTGGGCTGGCCATGGCTAGCACAAGTCTAGCCCGTTCATTCCAGTCTAACCCAAGAGCCTCCCTTCGCTGCCCTCTCCAACAAATAAAAGGTATTCAGAGTCCGGAGGCCAAACTATCCTTTAACAGTCTTCGTCCTTAAACATCATTTATTCACTTCCTTTCTCTTATCCAACGACAGCCATCTCCTTTCTGTCCAAAGAACAGCAATATCGTCTTTGACCGACGTCCTGTCTCTCCCAATCAAATCTCTTTTCTTCATGAGCACCTAGCTAAGATTTAATTTTGTGGTTTATGATCTTAAGACAACAGAGTACATCCACTACCATAGGAATGTGAGAAGAAGACTTCAATTCCACTCCGCGGGGACTGTGCTAAGTGACCAAATGAATCACTTGTCTCTGACTCAGTTTCTTCCTTAGCAAAAGGGAAATAAGATTCCCTATCTAACCAATCTGTAGCCACCTTCCCCCTCCCACCCCACTTAGAGGAGGTGATGGCTAGGGAAAAAAGGTAGTTTCAGGTGAAGATTCTTTCAGTATAAACAAAAAGAACAGTTTGTATAATAAGATACTTAGAAAACATCTGCCCTAAGGCTGTCTCAACAACTGGAATCTCAATCAAGCCTAGGGCAGCACTTTGTAGAACAAATGGTTTACCTTAATGAGGGAGACCACAGGAAATGAGTTAAAAACCAATTTCATACAGAAGGAACCAGGCCAAATCACAAGTTAGAAGACAAATATCTCTACACTTTTAAACTCTGGAGAAGATCTTGGAACAACTGCAGGTTCTAAAGAGCAATAGTTCCTGGTAGTCAAAATGCTTCATTGAAGAAAGCATTCCCCCACACCCACCCACTGTGGGGACACAAAAAAGCGAGTCACAAAGATTCACAAACGGTTCGCTCAGGAGTAAGCATTTTTCATGGATCAGCATCAAACCCTGTCTGTCAACCCTTCAAAGTACAACACTGCACTTCCTCTACCCAAAAGCGTCCAAACTCTATGAAACCACTTCAAGACCCTAAGAGGGATGCTTTCTCCTACTGCACAGGCAGATGGTCAAGGACCTCAGATAGTGAATCCTAAAATGTATTAAAGTCATAAAGCAATTCCAACATTAAAGTAAATTAACTGCTCTCCCACTCTACTCTAAATGATTATTTAATTCAGAAGGGGAAAATCCATATGAATCAGGCTTAAAGCTAGAAGGGGCATTAAAAGTAATTTAATTCAACCTTCCCATTTTACAGAGGAGGAAACTGAGGAACAGAGAAGGTAATGCCCAGTCATGCAAGCAGGAAGTGGCACATCTGAGATTCAGACTCTGATCCTTCGACTCCAAATCTAGCACTTGTTCCACTGCTTGGAAATCATGTAGCCCAACAGATGAAGACACTAAGGACTAGTTATAAAGAAGACCATATTAATAATCCCCTATCTGAGATGAAGGTTCTCCCTACCCCCACCCCTTTAGGGGGAGCAATGCTTGATTTGCAATAAAATCTAGTATTCAAGTCCTAGTTTTATGGCTCCAACAAGTCACCGTACCTTTCTGCATCTGAATCCTCATCTGTAAAGTGAAGACATGGATCTGGTAATCTTTTGTATGGTACTTCCAAAATGCCATTACCAAAGGCCAGTCAATCATGGTCATGGTCAGGGGAGAGGGAAAGGGAAAGGGAAAGAGAGAGAGGGAAAGGGAGAGGGAGAGGGAGGGAGAGGAAGAGGGAGAGGGAGGAAGGGGGAGAGGAGAGGGAGAGGGAAAGAGACAGAGAGAGACTGAATTATAAATACTAGGGAATGAGAAGATCCTTCTTAATTGCAGCTCAACTGCAATGGGATTATTTAACTTCCACATATGCACAGATGAAAACTAGTAGTCTGTCAAAAAGCCCGTTTTTGAATACACAGTCCTCTATAGGGTCCACTCTCCCTTGCTTACAAAGTTTTCAGTTTGATATCACAAGAGATTCCCTATTAAAAGACTAGCACTACTTACCATTAATTGTTATTGTGTTACACTCCTTCTTATACTCAGAAACCAGTTCCCTGGTCCAAAATATTTTTGTATGCCCAATTCTTCTTGAAAATAAGAGGCTTTATGCACATAAGCTTCACCATTATGTCACACAAATAAAAGGCAAAATTATGGCTACCGAGTTCCCAGAACAAAGTTATTAGGCCAGGAAAGCTCTAAGAGACAATCTTATACACATTGCCAAGGGTCAAGTTAAAAGATGACAGAAAGTAATACATATTAATTGCTTTTTCTGAAAAGAGAGAAGAGGGAAGGATTTAAAGGAGAGTCACCTCTTCACAGGATAGACTTTTTACAAACTGTAAGTAAGGAAGTCAAGTGTCTTGCCCAGAAATCACAATGGAGATTAATAGAAGAGCTCGAATTAAAGGTCTTAGTGAGTTTTCTGTCTAGCACTTCTCCAAATTCTACCAAGAGCTACAAAACTCAATGCGGCTGACCATTCCTATCATTCAGTGTTTGCTGGGCCTTGAAACCTTCAAATCTTTAGAGAATTAGATAATGAATATTACATAACGGATATCACTTTCTATCTCTTTTGGTTACGCTTTCCCAACTGTACGGTTAGTCCGTCTTCATTAATATAATCATGTCAATTAGAACTGCTCAGTTCGGGCCTGTAAGTTAAGGATACAAAGAATCCACCAGGATTAGCAAGCTGAAGCATTTTTTTACAGAAAATGTCTCACCTATAAAGTTTTTCACAACTACACACCAAGAAACTTGGAAACAGAATTTTCTAAATTTTAAGTATTTAAAAAAATTTTTTAAAAAATTTTCCACATGAAGGGCTTTGTGTGGTTTTGAACTTACTAGCTAAAAACATGAAAATGCAACACATTCTGATTCATCTGAAAAAACTAAGAAAAGACAGATTTCTGAAAGAGAAAAATGATATAATGAAGGGGCCATGGGAAAATAGGCATACTAGTACCCTGCTGATAGAGCTGTCGAGTCCAGTCAGTCTGGAAAGCAGGCCCAGAAGGTTACCAAAGCATGCTTCCCCTCTGGGTCCTATACAACTCATTCCTGGACCTAAACCTCCAAAGAAAACAAAGAAAGAGGAAAAGAACATATATGTACCAAAAAAGGATAAATATGTACATTTATATGGCAGCTCTTTTCACAGTGGTAAAAAATGGAAAAGAGGTGTCCTATTGGGGAACGGCTAAACCAAATGTGCCACATGCACGTACTGGGATATTACTGCTACCGTAAGAAACGAGGAAATGGGCAATTTCAGAGGAAACTTGAAAGACTTAGGAACTGATGCAGAGCAGAGTGAGCAGAACAGTAACACTGCAGGGGCAAATATTTGTGAATGACTTCAGAACTCTGATCAATATGATAAACTATGCTATATAACGATCAGAACTCTAACACTGATCAATATGATAAACTATGAGTATAAATGATAAACAGATAAAATGCAGAAAGAAAGAAAGAAAAATACTTTTCTGACATGACTAATGTGTAAATGTGCTTTCCTAGACTAGGAGATATAGAAGGATTTGTTCTTTAGGTTTTTGGTAGGAGGGCCAGATTGATGGGGAAAAATAAACACCTTATTACTTAAAAAATAAAAATGAAAATTTTTTTTAAAGAAATCAGAATTTTTGCCGTATCACAAAACATTATACCAAGATATTTCAAATATAATTAAGAATGTTCATTGTATTGATCTTGCTAAAACATATTAATAATTTTATTCAGAGCAAAAGGGTTTTCTTACCATTGATTTTTTTATCTTTTTATTTTTAAATTTGCTTTAGAGTGTACATGATGCAGTATAACATGTATATTATTTATAAATACACATACCCAAACTGGGGGTACATGCTCAAAAACGTTTACTGATGGGTTGCATGACCAATGAAATTTGGCAGCCACTGCTCTGGATGTCAAAACCTTTGTCATTCTCATAGACATAGGTGACTTTCTCCTTTTTTCAAAGTTACTCCAACACCCACCCTTTTAATCCAATCCCATCCCTTTCTCCCAAATCTGGAACACTGCAGCAATTACCAACACCCCCCACCTCCAAATCTGCCATTTGCCTTGGCTCTTCTTCTCTAACAGCTTGCTCTATTTTCTCCTCACTCCTACCAAGGAGGATTTCAAGGTAAGAATGCGGTTGCATGTGGGTGGATGGGTGGGAGTGATGATGAACAAAGACTACATGGAGAATTTGAAATTAGGTTTTCATTTATTTGGATTTGGGTGACGGTTAAGAGGCTTAGTGACAAAATACAAAGCAAGAGTTCCAAAAATGGGTCAGTATGTCTTTGTAGATCATTAAAGCTAGCAAACTATAGAATGCAATGTGCAATCAAGAAGTTTTATTTAGTAAGGATTTATACACAACAATCTGAAAGTTAAGGCTGAGAAATTTAAGCAAATAGTACTAACAAAATATTTTGTCTGTTCAAGTAATTCTGAGGCACTTGTTTTTCCTATCATCCATATCATATACATGGCACATGTGACATACTCTCACAGATCAGAGACCAGCTAGACAACTGCTTAATTTTACAGAGGTCAAAACTGAGGCCCAAGGAATTAAATGACTGGCCAAGGTTCCAGAGCTATTAAGCCATGACCATCCTCTGAATCCTGATCAGTAAATGTGTTTCTCCTCCATGTTTCTTGCTCTTACTATCTCCAGAATACCAGTCAATGAATGGAACACAGAAGAGGATTCCTTTCCTAAAATCCCTACAGAGAAATTCCTGAGCATTTACCATATAATCTATTTCAAGGTCCTACCTACATAAAGGTTTCCTTTTTTAATTACTGCTGAAAACACCTATTTCCCAACTCCGTCCCCCTTTATGTGCAGTTTTTTTGATGATAATTTAAGTTCCGAAGGTCAAGAACTGTCTTGCTTGGCAATTAATAAGCCTTAATGAATGTCTAACCTCCCTACCATCTCTTCTTTACTATTTTGCCTGCCTAAGGCCCTGTTTCTCTGAGTTTTCAAGGCTCTATGCAAAGCTGCTCCACCTCTTATATTCTGCTCAATTATTCCAGATGGTTTATTCACTTCCCTTTAGTGATTATCTCTAGTTATAAAAGAGGCAACTTTCCCAAAGGTTCAGCCAATTTCTTTTAATTGCCTAGCAATAGACCTGAAACTTCAGAAGAACTTTATTCCAAATTCTTTAATATACGAGACCTTGGGTAATGTTTAAGTGTCCTACTCTATGGACTTGTCCACAAAAGGAAAATGGGCCACTTGAGAGTTGGAATCAACCCTTCAGTTCAAAAGAAAAAGTCCCAGCAGTTCAACATAGAAGGCTTTCCCTACAAATTGTGGATGTGGGACCAAGGATTGTCCGAGGAACCTTTCAGCACCTGCCACAATGGCTAATAAATCACAGCAACCTGTAGAATCTGATCTAGTCCAACCTGCCTTTGTTTTTTTAAAAAAATTTTTAATTATTTTTTTTACTTTGCTATCATTCTACAATCTTTCCCATCCAAAGAACCCTCTTTTTTTAATGAAAACAGTGTAAGTTAAGCAAAAACCCAATCAACACATTGACCAGGTCGAATAGCATTCGCTTCATTAACTGCCTATATATAGTTCACCACATTTGTACTGAGAATAGAGGTATGTTTCAGCATCAGTCTTCTACAGTCAAGATTATAACAAAATAAATTTCCCAAGTTCTGGTCTGTTACCAAACTTGTATCAAAGTTACAAATATTCTCATGGTTCCTCGCATTGGTCCTATTTCTTCTTTACAACATGACTAATGTGAAAATATGTTTAGTATGAATGCATAAATAGAGCTTCTACCAGATATGCACCTCATCTTAGGGAGGGAGGAGAGGAGAGAAAGGGAGAAAATTTAAGACTCAAAATCTTACCGAAGTAAATGTTGCAAACAAAATAAATAAATTTTAAAAGAGTCACAAAGAAAAACAATCTTGGCTTAAATGATCTGAGATGTATAAATCCACAAAAAACAAGGAGGGGGCAGAGGGGAATAAGATGACAGAGCTGCTTAGGTGCAAACATGGAAAAGATTGTATTTACTGATAAACTATATCCCTCTCTATATACAAACAAGAAACAGCACCAAAATAACTACAATTATTTATGGAGGTAGAAGCTTAATTATTAAGCAGTTTAGATTTCTGTATAATTAGAATATTTATCAATATAAACAAAACTGCTGTGACTACAACATGTATAACCTATACTGAACTACTTGCCTTCTCAATGAAGTAAGGTGGGGAGGGAGGGAGAGAATTTGGAACTCAAAGTTTTAAAAATGAATGCTAAAAATTGTTTTTACGTGTAACTGGAGAAAAATAAAATACTAAATGAAAGCTAAACAAACCCACAAAAACAGAAAAAATTCAGCCAGAACTGCTAGAATGGGTCAGAGTCAACATCCACACAATCCATCAAGTATTCTTACATTTCCACTACTAAGAATCTTACCTAATTTTAACTTAATTCTCACCATCAAGTTACATTCATAAAGTGTCATATCCATTACGTGTCAAACTATAGTCTACTTCCCTTTTTATACCCAAATCAGAAGCTGCATATACAGGACAATCAGCATAAAACTTATTTTTCACAAGTCAAGCTTTACGTTCTGGAACAATAGAGCCCAAGTAAATGCCATTCTGACAAACTACCACCCACAAGGAGATGCCTTCCATTTCAAACCCTTGTTTCCAGATGTGCTTATGTTTACAAGGGATCTATTCAGAATCCAAAGGGATACCCACTCAAGGCAGGAGGAAACTACAGTTCATTTCACTTAGAGGGAATGCACTATAAAACTCCCTGAGCAGCACAAGAAATGCCCCTTTCATTTCCTCCTGCTGCAAGACTGAAAAGGATCATCATTGTTCTCACTAGAACAATCTGTGCGCCTGTGCAAGTGGCCAAGATCCCAGCCCGAAGGCTGCTCTCAGCCCCACCGAGGGCGCTTACTTGCATGGGCAAGCAAAGCCCTGACAAACAGCTTTCATGATGGGAAATGCCTCCTGTTAACAGACAAAACCCTCCAACAAGAGGGAAATGAAAAACAGAGACTCTCAAGCTTTCCCCAAGACAGATACCTGCAGTTATGGTGCTAAAAGAATGCTAAAGGTTTCTTCAGGAAGAGGTAACCAAAAATGTAATTATTCAGGCCCTCAACATTCTCAGCAACCTTTTCCAGGCGAGGTAGTCTTTAGACAAGTCTTCAGAAGCAACCATTTATTTTCCCCTGTGACAGTCACTCCTTTGGGAATGTCTACCACCATTTAAGCAAAGCTCTTTTCAGAAAGACAAATATGAGGGGTTCAAAGTGTCAATGGAAAGAAATTGTGGTTTCCTTCTTCAGTGTGACCTTGAACAGGTCCACCTCTCTGGAATTCTGTTTCCACCTCTTAAGAGGTTAGGCTAGATAAACTTTAAGACCTACAAGCCTTTATCTACCTAGTACCAACAGGTCTTCTTAGAGGAGCTGAAGTATTCTCCCCTCTTTTTTAACCTTCTGAGATTATAATCTGAAAGAAGGAATACAAACATATGAAATGGCTTGGGAACAAAATCATTAATCACAAGTACAAAGCAGCATACTATTAAATGTAAAAATATTTACAGTAGGAACATATCAGAACATAATTTGACTTAGTATCTAGATATTAATTAAATTAAAACCTTAAGAGTATATGGGCTCCCTTTGGGTTTCAAGTCCTGGCTCTGCCACTAACTTGGAAAGCTGTGTGACTTTGTAAAATTTAAGGTTAAGATATTTATTTTGTGTACAGCAGGGATAAGGCCTGTCCTACTTTTCTCACAAGGTAAAAAAAAAAAAAGACATAACTGTACATATATAACCTAAATCAAATTGCTTACCTTTTTGGAGGAGAAGATAAACAGGGAAGGAAAAAATTTGGAACTCAAAATTATATTAAAAATGAGTATTAAAAATTGTCTTTACATGTAATTGTAAAAAATAAAATACTATTAAATATGAGAAATACACATGAAGGTACTTTGAAAAATTAAAAGCATTAAACAAAAGTTTATAAATTTCCAATATCCGTTTAATAGTTCTGTTACAGATTACTCCCACAGTAGAGAGCACAATGATCTTGTGAGATCAGCATAATCATCAGTCTCATTTTATAGACGAGCACTGGTTGTGGTCCAGGATGTGGAAGAGACTTCAGAGGACATCATTCCTTTATTTTACAAATTAGGACAATAAAGACCAGGAAAGTCACGTAAGTAATAAGCATCAGAGGGGATTTAAACACAGGTCGTCAGACTCTGGAACCTGTGCTGTTACCATATTAAAAACTGAGAGAATAAATTGTTAGTCGATGGTCAAAGAGCTAATAAGTGTCCAAAGTGGTATCTGAACAAAGGTCTGCCTGACTCCAAGTAAAGCACTCAGCCACTATGCTGCCTCTTCTGTGTAGTCTCTCACGATCCAACGAGCCAAAATGCTCTTTCTCAAATCCTCCTAGAGCATGTGGTCTGTCTCCATCATTCTCAGCTTAATGACATGTTTATCTTCGAGGTGCCACATGGCCATAAAGGTAAGGACTGTGTCATTCTTATACCAACTTGGTGTCTAGTACAGGGCTCACAAAGAGTTAAGTGCTCAGTAAATGTTTCTTGAATTTAACTGATGGAAACTTATGATCACAACTTCAAATCTAGATCTTATGATTTTAAGCTAGAAGGAAGTATAAAGATCATCCAATACAACCTCTTCCCCTTCTTTTACCGACAACAAAATTAAGGCCCAGAGAGGGGAAGAGGCTACACCACCTGCTAAGCCCATGTCTTCTGACTCCAAATCTAACTTTCATTCTATCACAAATTCTTAGGAAACTAACATTCAAAGTTCAAAACAAGCTTAATCTCTAGCAATTTTATTAAAACTTTATTTAAGAAATTCACATTAAACTAACCCAGGATTAGTAAGCAGTCTGTACATCCTGTAACTGTAATTTGAATTTAGAAACAGAATGGTCTATAAAAAGAAGCAAACAATGCCCAACGGGACCTCCTTGCAGGTCCTCTGTTTGGGTCCCAGAAGTCTCCAAGAAGGTAGCCTCTGATAGATCCATTTCTATCAAAAACTCCCCATATCCCTGGCCTGATCCCAATTACCCTCCCAGTCAAAAGGCTGTCCCTTGCTCTGTACACAAAACCCCACTTTCACTAATTTACCTTACCACCTACTAAGTGTTCAGCTTTCCAGAGATCAAATCTCTACAGATCCTCTTTGTATAGTGAAATCTCCTTAATATCTATATGCATAAGCCTGTTAAATAAAAGCCTTTCCATCAGGCACTGTAAATAGAACGCACACAGGACACTTCAAAAGAAACCTCTTGTCTTGAGACTAATGCTTCCCTGTGGGCAGGTTTACATCAAATACTACTAACCCATTTAGATTCATCCTACGTGATGACTTGGTTACTGAATGAACCCTTCCGTAGGCAAGGTGACCTACTGAAGTTTCTAGGGCAGCTGTGGAAGCAAATTATCTTAAGTCATATAATAGGTCTAAAAGGGGCCAGGATGCTAAGGAACATTTCCACCATCTAAACGTCATTTCAGTCAATTCTTGACTAAGTTGTCTAGAGGCAACCCACTGAGCAAACAAAATGAAATCTGAAGTGTAATAACACAGAGGCAATGCTTCAAAGGCAACTTATTTTGACCCTGCGTTCTCCTTTTAGAAATACCTAGATGTCTGACAATTCTTCATGTTATGCAGTAGGATAAGAAGCAATACTTCCCCTTCTCCACATCTCCTGGCCCCAAAAGTAATATCAAACATTATTTTCCCCAATGTTTGAAATGCACTTTTAGAAGAAAAAAATCTCAAACTTTCAATATGTTTCTCTGTCTGTATGCATATACGCAAGTTGTCCTACGCCTACAATGCACTGCCTCTTCAGGCTGCCTTATCTCAAGGCTCAGTTCATCTGTCCACTACATGAGGCCTTTCCTTATCTCCTTCCTTCAAACAAACCGTTAGTGCTCTCTCCTTCTTCAAATTATCTTTTATTTTCTCATCTGTGATGATGCTCTTTACCCCCAAAAGAATGTGAACTCCTCAAAGAGAGGGACTGCTTCATTTGCCCTTAAATATCAATCCCTAACTATAGTGCTTTACAAACAGGCAGTACTTTACAGTTAATGAACTGAAAACCCAAGATGGGATCTCTGATAATTATATCAAATTGAGCAAGTGAAACTCAAACGATGGATGTCTAAGGAAGAAGGAAGGTGTCAGAACTGTACTAAATCCATTAACTAGCTTCTCCAATTCCTGGCTCACTTCAGTGTTAATACAAAGAGATGGTAATTTTTTTTTTATATTTGCTGAAGAAAAAAGTCTAATAAGAAGTAGGGGGAGATTTTAATTAAACTTTTCAATCATTTGCATTAATTCATTAATTTTGGTATAATTTACACCTCACTGTAATAAAAGGGCAAAGAAAGATCCTCAGGGAACTCTTGAGCGTAAGAAACCCTAACTGAACAGTACTCCACCATCATTTCCCATCCTGCGGCCAATTAACTTCCGCCACCTCCTCTTTTAATCCCTATGACTCAAACTTGGACTTTCAAGAACATCCTTTTTCTACTTCTCTCTGAAATCACCCTGCTCTGAATTCTCCTTTCACGGCATCCTCTGGAACCCATTTTATTACAAACTTCCCCTTGTTGTCAACACTTGATCAACCCCATGTTCCCAGGAAAAACGAAACTGGAGAAAATCCTGACACTGCGCTGAATTCTGAACCCACTCTGAATTTATATTGCATGATCTCAACTGAGCCCTCACTCCGTCAAGGCCTTCTTTTTACACCTTTCTGACTGACTCACTATCCCACTGACCACAAAGGCTTTTCCAAACCTTTTCCTCTGTCCTCAAACCTCCCATAGCTCCATCTTTTCCTCACCCTGAGCTGAGAACTTTGCTTCACATTTTACTAAAAAGAAAATGAGGTCATTCATCATATGCTTCCTTTTCTCCTCTCTTCTTTAACTCACATCCCCCAGACACCTTTTGCCACAACCTCTGCCTTCACCTCCATAAAGAGGCAGGGTCTCCTTTCCAAAGCAAACTACTCTACACGTGCAAAAGGGATCCCATTCCATCCCATCATCTGCATTCTTTATCATCCTCACTTATCTTCACTTTGTTTACAAGCTGCTTCCTTACCGTCTACATCTCTCCCCACCCTCAAAAAACCTCTCACTTAATATATCCCTGCCCAATTATCATCCCTTATCTCTTTGACGTTTTGTGGCTAAACACCCCAGAAGGCCATTTAGGATAGATGCCTCTACCTCTGACTCTCTTAAATCTCTTCCACAATCTGATTCCTAACCCCACCATTCAACTGAAACTGTTCTCTCCAAAGTTACTAATGCTCTCTTAATTGCCAAACCTAAAGGCCCTTTCTCACTTCTCTTCCTTTTTGAGCACTCTACATGCAGCCTCTGACCCTATCACTCACCCTATCCTTCTCAATCTTTTTTCTCTAGGTTTTGCTGACATTACTTTCTCCTGGTTCTCTCCTCCTACCTCTATGACCACTCCTCAGTCTCCACTGCTGAATATTCAAGTCATCCCCTAATTGTAGGTGCTTCTCTTGTAAGAAGGTGTCTTGTAAGGCCCTCTTCTCCCTCTACGCTATTTCATTTTGTGATCTCATCAGCTCCCCTGGATTCCACTATCATTTCTATAGTGATGACTCTCAAATCTACTATCTAGCCCTAAAACCTCTCTGCTGACCATTTCCAAACTCCTATTAGACATCTCAAAAGAAATGTCCTATATATATCTTAAACTTAATACGTCCAAAACCGAACTCACCTTTCCCTTCTTCCTAATTGTTCCATGACCGTCAAGGGTGCCACAATCCTCCCAGTCAACCAGACTCACAACACAGGTGTCATCCTTGACTTCACTTTCATCATCCATATCCAACCAGTTACCAGTTTTGTCAATTCTACCTTCATAACATTGCTAATATGCACCCCCTTCTCTTCTCTGACGCTGTCACCACCCTGGTGCTGCCTTTATCACCTCATGTCTGGATTTTCACAAGTTTTCTGATCTCCTTACCTCAAGTCTCTCCCCACTCCAGTGCAATCTCTATTCAGATGCAAAAATGACTTTCTAAAACAAAGGTATGATCATGTCAACTTACTATTAAATAAACTCTTCATGGCTCCCTGTCACTTTCAGGATCAAATATAAAATCATGCAGCATTCCAAGCTATTCATAGGGGCTCCCCAACTTTCTCATCTTTTTTACCTTACTATACCACCACCACTACCACCCAAGTACGTGACACTGACCTTGCATCTTCAGACTTGAAGCATTTTCACAAGCAGTCCCCAGTATGGAAGGCTCTCCACACATCTCCACCTCCCGGTTTCCTTCAAATCCTAGTTAAAATCCCAACTTCTATATGAAGATTTTACCAATCCCTTTTAATTCTAGTGCTTTCCTTCTGTTGATTACAACGTATCCAGCATATATAGCTTGTTTTAACATAGTTGTTTACAGGCTATCTCCCCATTAGACTGTAAGTCACTTCAAGCAGGGACTACTCTGAATTTCTTTGTATGTCCAGTACTTGGCACATAGTGGGCATTTAATATATATTTACTATTCTGGGATCTTTTCACCTGGTGTCCTTTCCCTCTGGCACTCAGAGAAACTTGATATCCTGGAAGACTGCATTCATGAATACCTTCTTCAATACTGGCTCTACTCCACTAATCAGCTTTTGAGTCCTTCCCCCAACAAATAAGACCATAAGCAGTAGATATAGTCTTTGCTCATCACTGTCATTTTTAGACTCCTTTCCTAGAATCAGTACCTCAGGGCTGATAACGTTTGAGCCAGATCTTGGCTGCACAGTCATCCAGAAGACTCCAAGTCCCTTATTTCTCCTTTCTCAAGTGGTTCAGTATCTGGCTCACATGTATTTCCCCACTATAAGCCCTGTCTTGATACTTAAGAAACTCCAATATTTACATTAATGTCCCCCTAGACACACTGGCACTCTCAATTCCTACAACTTGTACCTTCATTCTACCTCAATTACACATAAGGGTGTATGGTTAAACCCTTTGATCTCACTGTATGAAATTCCTTTCATAGATTAAAACCTCCTAAACCTCCATATCTCCCTTCTGCCTTAATTTTTCCTAAACCTCTTCTTTTTATCCCTTAGTATTTAAATAAAAATTTGAGAGTAGGGACTATTTTCACCTTTATATTTCCAGAGCCTGTGTAGTGCCCAGAACATAAGAGGTGCTCAAAGCTGTTTACTGAACCTAAATAAAAAGAATACACTAGGAAAAGGATGCTGGTGGCCAGTAAAAGCCCCCAGGGCCCACTGAATACCTCTGATGGTATTATTCAGGATTTTTTCACAAATGACAGTGTAAAAACATTATAGAATCACAGAACTGGAGGAAAATTTTACAGTCAACATTTAGTTTAATAACTTCATATTTATAGATGAGGAAAATGAAGTCCAAAAAGTGCCTTGCCCCAGATCACACAATGAGTTAATGGAAAAGCTGGGATGGGAATACAGATCTCCTAAATTTGAGTCCAGTGGTCTTTCCATTAAACCATGCAATGCAGCATCCTGGTAGCAAAGTATCACAGGCAGAGAAACCAAAGGAATTCACAAACTATAAAGCATTTTTTCATCATGTTACATTCTTATCTTACTCTATCTAACGGCCCCAATTTCCTTTCATTGCTAATTGAAATGAGCAATCATAGGCTTCTGTATTCTGTATAAATTGATTTATATTTTGTTGTATCTCCAATACATGGTTCTTTCTTACTTAGGTATCTTTATTTCCACTAGGGATGTCAGAAAGATTCCGCAGGTACAATGACCCTGAGCTCAGGAGCAAAACCTAATAAATACAGATAATCACTCTTCTTTAGAATTCATAGGACCTGAGAAGACTATGATTTGAACTAGGTATAGGAACAATTCTAGAAATAGTACATTAAAGTATTAAAACTTTTTGTTGTTCATATTGAAAGGTGCCATTACTATTCTCATCTCAGGCAGGAAAGAATACTGGATTTGGGAGCCAGAGGAACCTAGCGCTGCTACTGATGAGATCTTAGGAAAATCCCTTAGCCTGGTCTGGACCTCAGATACCTGTATATAAGATGAAGGGGTCAGATTGGAAGATCTTTTAAGTTGCCTTCTACATCTACATCTAAAATCTTGTTATTATACTATATTGAAGCAACTTACAATCTAACTAGTAATGGTTTGTGTATCAAACATCCACTGAAAAAATAAAATGAATGAAAAAAGGGAAAAGGCTATGAGTCAGCATTTCAATCTTGAGGGGAAAAACCCTTGAGGATTTTCCTGTATTCTCAAGGAAAAGTTACAAATCTAAGGCAAAAGGTAGTTTTAAGGAAAATTACTTCTATTCCAGAATTTTTGGAAATCACTTTAGGGGAGTAATAGCTACTTTAGATATTCTGAACATTTTATTCATCATGCATCAAAGTCTCACAATCCCAAAATCAGTTTTTTCAGAAAGAAAAATTCATCAGAAAAAAAACAAACCTGTTGATCTCATCCCTGCTTCCTCCACTCCCTTCTAAGCTTCTAAATCTCTAGTCACTAAACCTAACATACCTAGTCTTAGCACAGAAAAATTTTCAGTCTTTCAAAGTACTCAAATAGGAAAGGCATATGGGTACTTCTTTCCTCGAAGATATAACATGCCTCTTCTACAGAACTCTGTCACAAAAACTTTAGGATTCGAGAAAAGTAAGAAATGCATTTAAATTACAGTGAGAGAAGTAGTGGGGTTCAACACAAGAAAAGCTTTTCTGGCAGTGAGGGTCATTAGGTTCCTTGAGCGATCTGCAATTAAAACAGAGATTTTAAAGTATGTGTCTAGGTTAGTCAGCTTAGAAGCCCTCTCTCTCCCCGATAACTATTTGACTACTTCAGGTCCTTCCTAGGACATTCAAGACTAGAGGTCTGAGCATTCACAAGCAGCTTCTGTGACTCATTTCTTACCTCTAAGAGCTCTCCCAAAACTGGAATGGACAGAAAGATGTTCAAGGACCAGTTTATAGTCATTTCCTCGACTCACCACTACCACCACCAAAATCTCTGAGTTCCCTTGTTTCAAAACGACAAATTCCAAACCTAGACTTCCTCTTCCCTCCAAAAAAAGACCTGAAGTATTATAAATACTGCTCCAGAAATACTAAGGAAGTCCAAACTCAGAGCTGAAATGACAAATACTATAATGAAGTATTATGCTTGGTATATTTATAGCACATCCTGAAACTGAGGCTAGGAAAAGGTAATAACTTGACGGGGCACGTATAATTCTAGATGTACATAAAGCACCTTTCACATAAAAAGTAGCTACACAGAGGAAATTCTAAGACTCTAAAAAATCCTACTCAGGAGGAACCAACGTTCCCCTGGAAAGACCTCCTCTCTAAATTTTGGTATGCTATGACTTGTCAGCCTACTTTTCTGATTAACTTTACAAGTAACCTTTCTGGTCTGTCTTTAAAGAGGGACTTTTAGATGCTGCTTTGGTTTAAATGTTAATTCTAAATTCTGTTCTCATGTTAAACCATCATTTTACCAGGACATGCCAGTTTTCCCTACAGCCATTCTAATCTGGACTCTGCCACTTCTGTTGAGATCTTGGCAAGTCATTTTCCCTCTCTAGAGCAGTTTCCTAACTGGTCAAATGAAGAAGGTGAAGCTCAATGGTTTCAGACTCAATACATATGAGAGCCACTAATTTGTGCATAAGGATCCCTGTAGGCCACATACTGCCTTAGAAAAACACATATTATCTGTGCTTTGATATATTTTTATTTTGTTAAATACTTCCTAATTACATTTTAATCTAGTTTAGCTGGAATCATGAGTGTTGAAGGCTACAAGTTTGACACCTGTGGAATAGAGGACATCTAACATTCCTAAGAGCTCTAAATCTATGATAAGCAAATGTATTGGTTCTTTATCATGGAAATGAAAAGGAGAAAATACAAGAGAAAACCCTTAAGTGATCACTTTCTTCAAATCCTGGATTCAATTCAATTCAAAATTCTTTCCAGGAGACAAGCAATTTCAATAAAACAGATGTAACAAACCAGATTTTCTAGATTCTGATAAACTAAAAACAAAAAAAAGGGGAGGGGTCAGTGACTCCTCATGACATTTACAAGAACTCCCTCTCCTTAAAATGTTATTTTTTTTTTGTATTAACTTAAAGCACAGCCGTTCTCCAACTTCTTGTTCTCAGGACTCCCTCACATTCTTAAAAACTGAGGAATCCAAAGAGCCTTTGCTTATGGGGCTTATATCTATGGATACTTACCATAATTAAAAATTAAGACTAAAAAAATCATATATTTACTAATTCATTTAAGAATAATAATAAATCCACTACATGTTAACATAAAGTTTTTACAAAAACAGCTATATTCTCCAAAACAAAAATAATTTAGTGAGAAGTGGCATTTTTTTTTACATATTTGTACGAATTTCTTTAATCCCTGAGACAAGAAAAAACGCATGACTTCTCATATCTGCTTCTACATTCAATCTGTTGGAATGGGTCATTTTGGATAAAGACTATAAAGAAAATCTGGCCTTAAATAGATATGTAGTTGGAAAAGGAATATTTTAATGGGCAAATAACAACTTCTGATGTTGGGAACCCCTATAACAGTCTTCAGGATAACCGTGGTCCTCAGACCATACTTTGAGAACTTCTGACTTAGAAGAACTTCAAAACTTTATGGTAATCAGAAGGGCATTAAAAGCTGCTAGATCAAGGACACAAAAATTAAACTAAAAAAGGAAGGAGTGTCAGAAAATCTTGCTCATTTTTACCACATAAATTCAATCTCACCTTAATTATTTCTCCATTGGAAGCGATTAAATCTGTTGGAATGGCAAGCCGAAATGAGCGACCCACCACAGCTGTGCCATCTGGAATGCCCACAACAGCTGGGATAGTCTCTCGAAGATCAGAAAGCACTGAATGCATTGATGCTTCTAACTGGTTTTCCCAGTCCCTTACTACTTCAGAGGGTTCACTGGGCCAGTGGGACTGAGCTGAAGCAGTCATTAGAAGAATAAAAAAGGTCCTCCCCCAAAGAGGGGGCAGGAGCACAAATCCAACAGTCATACTCATTATAGTTTCCAAACGTCTTAAAGCCAAAAATTGTAGGACACGGGCCAACAGAGTCAAGTGGATTCTATTATCTCAGCTTTGGCACACCTGTTCCATCCCAGCAGGTCTTCAGAAACTGGAAGGAAAAAAAGAAATTCTGATCAACATCAGAGTAGATTTTTTTCTCACATAAGCAAGAAGGTTGCCATTACCTCATGACTACATAAGCATTCATCACTCCATTCACTGAGCATGCATTTGCAGTCTTACTTTGATTAATTTACAAATATCCTTGACTTCATCAGCATGAGTACTACTCTAAACTAATGCAAATAGTAATCCTGCTATGCCATAAAACATTCTTTGAGTTTCTGTAACTGTAAAATGTATCCCCTGATGCTAAGCCTCTCAGAATTTAGCTTGATTAGTTATATGATGGCAGTCCCATATTTTAAGTCTTTGCCATTTGAGAATCCAGTTAGTTATGACAACAAGACGAGAGATCAAAATCCAAATTAAGTGAAGTAGGAACAAAAAGAATACAGTCTTCTAGTTGGTTTTCCCAGGCCCTTACTACTTCTGAAGATTCATCGGGCCAGTAGGAATTGGGCCAGAGCAATAATTAACAGAAAACTTTTTTAGAATCCTCTCCCCAAAAGGGACAATAGTGTAAATCCAATAGTCGAATAACTTTTCTAGATTAAGATCTCTGTAGCAGAATTAAGAACAAGTTCTCTAAAATTGTATTTGGTCATTGTGTTGTTCAGTTTCCTAGTCTTTTTTTTTTTTAATGATTGTCTTTTATTTATTTGAATTTTCGCATTAGTCATGTTATAGAGAAGAATTAGAACCGAAGGGAGGAAATGAGAAAAAAGAAAGAGAGCAAATAGTATATACTTCTATCTGCATTCAGACTCCATGGTTCTTTCTCCAGATATGAATAGCATTTTCCATCCTGAGTCTTTTGGAGTTTGTCTTAGATCCTTTGATTGGTGAGAAGAGCTATGTCTATCAAACAATGTCATCAAATAATGCAGATGTTACTGTGTACAGTGTTCTCCTGGTTCCGCTCACTTCATTTTGCATCAGTTCATGCAAGTCTTCCCAGGTTTTTATGAAACCACTGTCACCATTGTTTCTTACAGCCCAATAGTATTCCATCACATATATTACACCATAACTTGTTCAGCCATTCCCCAATTGATGGACACCTCCTTCAATTTATAATTCTTTGCCACCACAAAAACAGAGCTGCTATTTTGTACATATGGGTCCTTTCCCTCTTCCTTTGATTTCTTTATGGTAGAGATCTAGTGACAGTATCACTGAGTATGCACCGCTTGTATTTGGAACATATTTCCAAACTGCTTTCCAGAACAGCTGGGCTAGTTCACAGCTACAACAGTGCATTAATATACCTGTTTTCCCACAGTCGCTTCCAGCATTTGTCCTTTTCCCTTTTTTTCCCAACCAGCACAGTGTGCTCAGGAAACTGAGCAGGATCACCACTCATCAAATGATGAATAGTAACTAGATCTGAATAAGCAGTTTTCAAAAGAAGAAATGAAACTATCAATAACCAAATGAAAGATTGCTTAAAGTAACTAAGACAGTGTAAACTTGGATAGCTGTTTCCTCTCATACCATATAGTCAAAGATATCAAAAGAAAAAATTATAAAAGTTATCAATGAATGCAATGTTGAAGAAATTAGGATTGGACCAATCATTCTGAAAAATAATTTGAAATTATAAAAACCGTGGCAGTGTGATTTGTAACAATACTGTGAGCAGAAGTTTTAAAAAATTAGAAATATAATCCCACTGGAAAATAGCTAAAATGTGATACACACACACACACACACGAATGTAAAGAATATTATTTTGCACATAAGATGACAAATATTAAGTATTCAAAGAATCTTAGAAAGATTTACATGGCCTGATGTAGAGAAAAATAAGGAAAAGCAAGAAAACAATTTACACAATGATCACAGTAATGTAAAAGACAATGATATTGACAATGACCATAGTAATATAAAAACATTTTAAAACATTTTGAATCAGTAATGATGAATCTTGAAAGATAAAGCTGGGGACAGTATTATGAAGGAAGGAGATTGCAAAGGGTTCTGAATAAGAATAAAGAATAACTCTTTGATTAAAATTCTATAGAAGTCAGCCCAGGATAACCAGGGAAATGAAGAATGAATTTCTAGAGGCACAAAAGGAAACAATTCTGTTAAGGAAAAAAGAGTTACAAAAAGAACAGTGTAGATGTCCAAGGAATTCACCAATCAAATTAGATTTTAAAATGATATGGGAGAAGATGGAAGCAAGAATAAGTAACAGGATTTTTTAAATGGCATAAATAATGTCAAAGCTGCTACATCTTAGAATAAGCAGAGGTTACAAGGAAAACTAAAGGAAAAAATAAATGAGTTTTTAAGCTATATTTGGGCAAGGAAACTGATCAAGTAAGTAAGGGCTCAAATTGTTGTTTTCAATGGATAAGGCAATGACAATTGATGAGAGAGAAAAACAGGGCTGCTCATTTCATATTTGGCTTGTTTTCCATACCAAGATAATAAATGAAATTTGCACTGGAAATGCAAAATGGCTAATAGTTGATTCAAAAGATAAGTAACGAGAGCTATACATGATAATTACCTGGCCCAGATGAACTACATCTTCAGACAATGAAAGACCTAGCAGATGTGATTCTTAAACTACTTGGTGATAGGTGAAAGATCTTGGAGAATGGGATGTGTATCACAGGATTTGGAGAAAGGCAAATATTATCCTTTAAAAAACAAACAAACAAACAAAAAAAAAACGATAGAGTCTGCAAACTATAGGCCAGTAAGCTTGACTTTGATTACTGGGAAGGCGTTAAAGTGTATCATTAAAAAGTTGGTTAGCAACCATGTAGAAAAGGAAAACAGTGATTACAAAGAGTCAATATGACCTCATTAAGAACAAGTTTTTAGACAAACCTTATTTTCTTTTTTGGACAGGATCAGGGGAATAATGTAGCTATAGCTTACTTAGATTTTAGCAAATGTTGATAAACTATCTCATATTATTCTTGTGGAAAAGATGAAGAGATGAGATATATATGACAGTATAATTAGATAGATTCAGATCTGTTTGAATGGACAGATTGAAATAGTAGCCAATGACAGCTCAATATCAACTTGGAAGGAACTCTTTTGGAGCAACATCCACTGCATGTATGTTTGAGCCTGGGCTGTTTAACAATTTTATGAATAACTTGACAAAGGCATTCATGGCTTGGTGATCAAATCTACAGATGCCACAAAGTTGCAAAGAGAGAGAGCATGACATCAAGGATCTAAAAAGGTCTTGAAAGGCTATATAACATTAAGCTGAATCTAGTAAGATAAAATTCAGTAAGGATAAATGGTAAGTCTTACATTTGGGCCCAAAAAATCAACTTCACAAATATAAAAAGTATAAAATGTAGAACATATGATTAGATATCAATGCAACTAAAAAAGATCTGGGATTTTAATCTACTGTAAGCTTGATGAACTGTCAATGTAATGTGGCAATCAAAGAAGATGAGAAAGATATTGGACTGAACTGAGAGCATTACTTCCAAGGAAGGCAATAGCATCACTGTACTCTGCCTTGGTCAGACTGCATTGTCAAGTTGGGGAACCGTGTTAAATTCTAGGCACCAGTTTAGGAAGGACATTGAAAAGTTGGCACGTCCAGGGGAGAGTAACCAAGATGGTGAAGATCTTGGATCCATGTTATATAAGTGTTGGTCTATAAAAGTGAAGATTGGAGAAGGGGAGAGGGAAAGTGAATGGGGTGGTGATGAAATAGATATTTTCAAGTATAGAAGACAACGTAAGACAGTCTAAAGTACCTAATTAGATACTAGTTCTTCTGTTTTTTCCCTCTTTTAATCATCTTCCCTTCAAGATCAGGAAATTTGTTCCCCTTTCCATCCTCGCTTTTTCCATTGTTGAGTCTGATGTATTTCTATAGCAAATTGTGTGTATGTATTCAACCCTCTTGTACATTTCAGATGTTCCATTACATTCATGTACTTACTAAATAGCAATTGCTTCTCTTTTACCCAGGAACCCTGAGGGTCCTCTCCTTCCAGTTTGATTTTTTTTTTTTTATTAAAGGGGCCATCCCTTGAGTAATAACTTATAGAAATTTATTCATTGAATGGGAGTATTTCACTCAAAGTGAAATTGTGGTAAGCCCTTGGCCTGAAAGGGTCAGGGTCTCACATCGTATCCTGGGCCATCTCAAGTCATCCTGATAAATATCAGGTCACTGGACCCAGCTGGCTCAGGAGAAGAAAGTGAGGTAGGTGATCTTGCACTGAATTCCCTCACTCAAAATCAAAGCCAAGTGTAAGTCATGTCATCATCTCAATGTCATGGTCCTCTTCAAGAATGAAGGACAAACACCACAGTGTAAAAGAAGGAACAGACTTGTACTCTTGCACCCCAAAGGGCAGAACCAGGAACAAAGGGCAATAGGTACTAAGAGACAAATATAGGCTTCATGGCAGAAAAACCTTCCTAACAATCAGTGCCATGCCAAAGTGGTGGGAGCTTTTAAGGGATGATGAATGCTCTCCCACTGAAGAATTTCAAACAGAGGTGAGAGAATACGTATAAATTTTAGGTATATTATCATGGCAATGACCTTCTAACTATGGCTGCTTAAGTCCCTTCAAAATCTAAAATTTCATGATTTATGACTCCAAATAACTTACATGGTGAGAGAGAAACTCCTCTCAGTTGAGATACTGGACTACAGGTATGGAATGAGGCATTCTCAGATGTAACTAACATGTTAGTTGGTTCAAGCAGGTCTTTATTAAGCACTTACTACATGCCAAGTATTATATGTAGCAGTGGGGAGACAGAGGCAAAAATAAACTATAGTTTAAAAGGGCTGACTTTCTAATGTGGAACATTAACAAGTCAGCTTGCTCTCTTTCCGCTGTTCAATCCTAGGTCCAGTTTACAGCCCATTTCAAGTGTCTGTCTAATTTATGGGTATCAAAAGAACAATTTTTCAGGTTATATATGCAAATATGTATTGGCAAAAAGTCATTCTTCATCAACTTGTTTTTTCTTGTACAAATAGTTAGCCTACTTGCTGCACTGGCTCCTACTGTTGAGATGGGAGGGAGAGAAAGAGGAGGTGAAAGGGAAAAGTGAAGCTGACTCTCATCACATTTGGCTTAAAGAGGAAATAATATCACACTCAATGTGGTATGAAAATCTATCTTACACTAAAGAAAAGTAGGGGAAAAGGGAAGAAGGGGGAGGGAATGATAGAAGGGAGGGCAAATGGAAGGAGGGTATAATACAAAGTAATCACTTTAGAGGAGGGACGAGGTCAAAAGAAAATAGAATAAATGGGAGGCAGGACAGGATGGAGGGAAATATAGTTAGTCTTATACAAAATGACTATTATGGAAGTCTTTAGCAAAACTACACATATATAGCCTATATTGAATTACTTGCCTTCTCAGTGGGGATGGGTGGGGAGGGAGGAAGGGAAAGAAGTTGGAACTCAGAGTTTTAGGAATGAATGCGGAGAACTGTTTTTGCATGCAACTGGGAAATAAGAAACACAGTTAATGGGGTACAGAAATCTATCTTGCCCTACAAAAGAAAAGAGAGAAAATGGTGATAAGGGAAGGGGGATGGTGTGACATAAGAGAGGGCAGATTGGAGGAAGGGGTA
>CM053769.1:6100718-6130348 GCA_028658325.1 Potorous gilbertii
GGTAATCATAGTTGTTTTGGGGTGGGGGGAGGGGAGAGATGGGGAGAAAATTTGGAACTCAAAATTTTGTGGAAATGAATGTCAAAAATTAAAAATAAATAAGTAAACATAAAAAAAGGAAAAAAAAGAAATGACTGCACAACATTATTGACCTTGTGATCTTAGAAAAGTCAATTTCTCTGATCCTGTTTTCTCAACTATAAAATAAAAAGATTAGATGAGATCAGAGGTATGAAATACATGGTAACATAAACAGCCTTAATCATTGAAATGTAACTGGAAAATAGTTAACAAAATAAATAATATTAAAAAAAACATAGTTTAGTAGTTGGCCCTCATTTCTATTTTAGTTTAACACCACTGGACTAGATTACTTCAAAGGTCCTTTTCATGTTTAAGCCTCAAATCATATGATGGTAAGATGTAACCTAAGTATTACATGGTCTCAAAGGATTCTCTACTCTACTCTCTCCATCCCAAACACTATCAATATAATATCTATTCTTCACCTAATATCAAACAGTTGTCTCTCCAAAAAGTAACACAATAATTGTGATGGCTTTCCCTTCACTAAATAACATTTACAAGACACCACCCTGACCTACAAGCAACAGCAGCTCAGCCTGCTGCCCAGAAAAATCACCAACTCAGTATCTATTTCATACAAGTGACTAAGTAGTCTGAATTTAGCAAGCAAAGAAGGGAGGGGCAGAATTGAGCTAACTCCACAGTCCCCTGCAGAGATAAACTTTCTGCACGTCTGGCAAAAATGAGTCCTCCTGCATCTGCCTTGTCTTGTAAGCAAAGGCAGAATCTTCCTATAGTAAACACATACTGTAATGTATCGACAGACACCAGCATTCCTACTGTCCCAGCCTCTATTCACTGGAAATCTTTCCATCAGGGTTTTGTGTATGTTTTTAATATAACCTATTTATATGTAGAATACTTGAAGAGAAGAAGGGAATGAAATTTAGGGCCATAAGAGTTCATGTTTCAGACAACTAAAATCCAAATACAGATCACTGCCTTTGCTAGGCCAGTATCCAAAATGCAAAAAGGCAGTGAATTCAAAGTCGATGACATTCCCAATTCCAATGGAGCACTAATTTGCCCAAGCAATCTTACTCTTTGATACCATGCATTACTGATGTAGCTGGTACTCCTTTAAAACTCAAATGCTGTGCCAAGTGAAAATTAAGAGTCTCACTCATCATCTGGGAACCTAAAGAGCTACCAAAAAGTTATATTCTCAGCAGATGATAGAGCACTGGTCCTGGAGTCAGGAGGACCTGGGTTCAAATGTGGCCTCAGACTAGATGTGTGACCTTGGGCAAGTTATTTAACCTCAGTTGCCTCCAAAAAGTGAAACAAAATAATAATAATTTTAAGAAGATGTATTCCCATAGCTCAACCACAGTTTAGGACATTGTGAAGTCATAGTATTTTTCCAATGTAATCTAAAAATGTCCTATTTCAAAAGAATAGTTAAAGTTATTGAAAGGCAAAAAAGATTTCCAGAACAGGAAGGAAATTTTGAGTAAAATAGGTAATGCAGCAAGCAGCCAGATAAAAGGAAATGCCAAGAAGATCCTCAGATAAGGTGTAAACTTTAAAGGAAGTATAGGGAAACATTAAAAAGCAGTAACAAAAGATTTTCTGAGCAGGCTGGAATAAAGTCAAAGAATAAACATTTTTTTTTTTTACCTTTCCTCCTCTCCCTTTCCCTACAAACTCTTGTCAAAAGTCAAAGAAAGTAAGTATACAGGGGAAGCTGTGACACACATAGGCCAACAAGCCTTAAGCCAGCAAGAAAGTAACTGCAATCAGCACAAAGAAGGGCTTTGTGATATGAACACCACAGCACCAGTAGAACAACAGAAAGCAAAAGTACACTGCAGACTGGACCTCTCCACACTGAGATACAAAAAGGAAGCTCTAAGGAATCAAAGACACTGGTATGGTACAGTGAAGGACCTGAACACAGGTTCAAATCCCTGCTCTAGCACTTAATAGTACTATTACCAGACATAAATATCATATAAATCACATTACTTTAAATGTTCTACAAGTTGACTTTTCTAAAAATCATAAAAAATTATGAGAACTGTGACTGTCTATAAACATAAAAATAAAACAAATCTCCGTTCCTAGCAACGTGAAAACAAAACAATTACTTATTAAGCACTAGGTACCAACCAGCTGTGTTCTAAAGCAAGGGTTCTTATCCTTTTTTATCCTTAAGTCTTTTTGTCAAATCTATGTACCACATCTCAAAATTCTTTTTGTTAATTAATAATTGAAAGAAATGGAATGCCAAATTTCATTTAGAGGTTAGTGAAAATAAAGATTTTTTTTCCTCCATCAAAGTTTATAAACACTCTGCGTTAGAATCATGCAAGTCTATACTCTAGAGAGTAAGAATTTTTGTTCACTAGAGAAAACTGCATTTTGGTAGCTAACAGTATTATTTATAAAAAATATTGTAATGCCTTATATACTGCCTGTTTGCTGCCACTCCTACGTAGTATTAACTCCCAGGTGACCTCCTTAGCTCTAGCCAACACTAGAGTCCATGAGGATATTTTTTATAAATATCAAAAACTTCCACTCTCTATGGCCTGGAGATAATTTGTTTTACAATCAGTCAGGCCGTCCGCCCATCATAACCTCCAAAAGACCACAGAATTGTCCAGACGCCTTGTGAAGGTTCTAGCAAGAAGAGTCAGGGAAAGGTTCAAGAAAGGTCAGCAGACGGGAGGTGGCTTACTGGTGAAACACAGTATCAAGTCAAAGCTAAGACCACTGATCATGGCGGCCAAAATAAGGCGTTATCAGGGTAAATGGGGAGAAGGCAGAATACTATGGAAGTAGAACTGACAAGATTGGTTAACTGACTACAGTTGCTTTAAATAAATTGGGGGGGAGCAGAGGTGGAGGAATCTAGCACCGAACTCTCTCTGACTGCCTACAACCAGTTCCACTTTTACCTTCAGTTGAGAACTGGCTGTATGTGGGGGAAGAAAAGGGAGGGTATCAGATCCCTTAGGAATAAAGCAGAAATGGAGGAAAGCCCTTTGGACTTCTTAAAGCTTTCTAGGCCTTCTTGATGTTCTTATCCCTAAGTTCTTAGCACCAGATCCTATACTATATTACCACCACCTTACAAGTATTTATGCAACACTTCCCAACTATATTACGAGATAGATTACTAAGCACCTATTACTTGCCAGGCACTGTGTCAAGTGCTGGGTATAGAAAGAGAGGCAAAAGGCAAGTCCTACCTTCAGGGAGCTCACAAACCAATGGGGGAGACAATATGCCAATAAATATGTACAAACATATCATATGCAGGAGAAACAGGAAAAAAATTAAGAGACAAAAAGCACTAGAATTAAACAAGGCTGGGAACGGTTTACTGTAGAAGGTCAGATTTTATTTGAAGCCAAGGAAGTCAGTCAGCAGAGCTAAGGAGGGAGAGCACTCCTGTCTTGGAATAGCCATAGAGCCAAGAGACAGAATGTCTTGCTTGTGTAACAGCCAGCAGACCATGTTACTGGCCAGTGCCACATGATCAAAGAGTACAGTGTAGGGGGTGAAGAGTAAGAAACTGGAAAGGTTAGGAGGGGGCTAGGTCATGAAGGGTTTTGAATGCCAAACAGAGAAGTTTTATATTTGAACCTATAAGGATAGGGAGTCACTAGAGCTTACATGTAAAGGAGTGATATGGTTGGACCTATACTTTAAGAAAATTACTTTTAGTGGCTGAATGAAGGAAGAGTTTATTGAATAGGAATTACGTGGCTGGAATTTGAGCTTTAGGAAAATCATTCCTGAATGGGGGAAGAACTGAATTCAGAACAGACCTGAGGCAGGCAGAATCACCAGTAGGCTATTGCAATAGTTAAGATGTGAGGAGATAAGGGACCGTGGTAGAGCACTGGCAGGGTCAGAGGAGAGAAAGGGGTGTACTTGACAGATGTTGCAAAGGTGAAATCAACAGGCCTTGACAACAGCTTGAATATGAGAAGAAGTGAGGAATCCAGGATGTCTCTTAGGACATGAGGATGCTGTTACCCTTCAGTAAAAGGGAAGAGGGAGGTGGTTGGAGATAGGGAGGAAGGATGTGTAGGAGAAAAGAGATTTGTTTTGGAATGTTCAGTTTAAGATGTCCACTGGACATCCAGTTTGAGATGTCTGAAAGACAACTGGCAATGTGAGATTGGAGGCCAGCAGAGAAACTGGGGCAGGAAAGGTAGAAATGAGAATCATCAGCATACAAATGGTAATTAAATAAATCTATGGAAGCTGATGAGATCATTAAGTGGAGTAGTATAGAGGGAGAAGAGAAGGCGGCCCCAGACAGAATCCTGAGGGGCACTCATAATCTGGAGGAGGATCCAGCAAAGGAGATTGAAAAGCAGTAATTAGCTAAGTGAGCAGCTAACCAGTGCAGGGGATAGAGCACTGGGCTTGGAATCAGGAAGACTCATTTCCTGAGTTCAAATCTGGCCTCAAATATTTACTAGCTGTGTGACCCTGGGCAAGTCACTCAACCTATATACCTTGGTTTCCTCCTCTGCAAAATGAGCTGGAAAAAGAAGTGACAAGAAAATCCCAAATGGGGTCACAAAAAGTTTGACATGACTGAAACAATTAAACAACAAATCAGATAAATAGGAGAACCAGGAGAAAATGAAGCCTCCAAAACCTACTGAGAATATCAAGAAGACAGAGAAGAATACTGAGGATTGAGAAAAGGCCACTGGCAACTCTGGAGAGAGCAGTTTCAGTGAAATGATAAGGTAGGGAGCCAGACTGTAAGGAGTTAACAAGAGAGTGAAAGGCAAGTGGAGGCACCACCTATTGCAGACAGCCTTTTCAAAGAGTTTAGCTGCAAAAAGCAGAAGAAATATAGGACGAGTGATGGAGCGGGAGAGGAAAGGCTGAAGGAACGTTAGTTGCCGGCAAAGCAGGTATTCCAGAGGGCATACTGGAAGAACTGAGTGGTATCTGGTTGAAACTTTGGGACTGGCAGGGTGAGGGGGACGAGAATAAGGAAGTGGTAATAGGGGATGAAATGGAAGATAACCAGGCATGTACACCACTGAGTATAGGGTGAAGATAGGGTGGAGGCAAGTGGAACAGGAGATGACTTGGAGGGACACAGTCAGAGAGCCAGATGGGAGGCCCTGTGTGTTCACCACTCCTCTTCCCTCCAAAAGGTGGAGATTACGTAGGAAAAGGCACAACAGAAAATCAAAGTCAAACCTGCACAACAGGAGAAAGAAGTCCCATCCCCACCAACTTTATTCCTCCTATTTCCTCAAAGGACAAGCATTACATGAGATGGAAAACCTGAAGACAAAGGGTAGGTTGCTTCTCTTTGTATCTGAGGTTATCCACATCCCAGCTGGGAGATGGGACTAACAGCAGGAGTAGAAATTGCCCCGTGATGGCATAGATGGAAGTTGTTGCTTTGGGATAGATGGCCAGGCCCCTTGTCGCTTCCCTCTGGGGAGACATTATACCCAGCAGGAAATGAAAGACACAAGGTATGTCACTGGAACTCTGGGCCCCTCTTCTTGGGTAGAGGTGTTGTTTGAGCGATGTTGCAAAGGTGAAATCAATAGGTCTTGGCAACAGCTTGAATATGAAAGAAGTGAGGAATCCAGGATGACTCCTGGGACATGAATCAGAGGGGTCCCGAGGATAGTATTACCCTCCAGTGTGATAGTTTCCTTAACTGGAAGATAAGGAAACTGAGGTCTGAGGAAGTTAAATGGCTTTTTTCAAAGTCATACAACTAATAAATGGCATAAATGGGATAAGTATCTCACCTTAATCCAGGGTTCTTTCTACAATATCACCACATTAATAACTAAACCTCTTCTGGCACTTGATGGTTTTTCAATGATGAGGGAAAATAAAACAAACTTATTTCATGTCAGTACACATTTAAATTATTCACTATCTAAATGCTTAGATGAGAGGTTCTTAACCTGGGAACTGTTAATTTTTTAAATATTTTGACAACTATGTTTCAATATAATTAGTTTCTTTTATACTTATATGTATTTTATTTTATGCATATTAAAAAACTCTGAGAAGAGGGCGTATAGGTTTCACCAGACTACCAAAGGAGTCTGACACAAAAAAAGATTAAGAACTTCTGTCTTAGATGAAAGATGAAAATAGACAGTGTCTGCTCTCAAGGAAGCCTGATGCAAAGTGTCCTGGACTTAGGAATATTCAAGTCTGCTAGACAAATCGCTTATTCTCTCTAGGATTCAGTTTCTTCATCAATATCAGGAAGTCAGTGAACAAACATTTATTAAGTGCTATGTACCAAGCACTGAACTAAGCACTAGTAATACAAAGAATGGCAAAATACAGAAGTAAAAAAGCTACTGCCCTTGCCCCCAAGAAGCTCAAATTCTAACAGAAGGGGCACAACACATAAATAACTAAGTATATGTAAGATACATAGATAAACACACACAAAGTAAATAACGAGATAATCTCAGAGGGAGGGCACTAGTAGTGGGAGAGACTTGGAAAAGCTTTCTGCAGAAAACAGGATTTGATCTGAAATCTTCAAGGAAGCTAAAAAACAGAGATGAGAAGAGAGAGAAATCTAGGGATATGAACAAACAATGAAAAGGCCCTAAGATGAGAGGGAGAGTGCTGTGTGCTACTGTAATAGTCTAGGTGGGAGGAAACAAAGACCTGTTTGGAAGGAAGGAAAAAACGAAGGAAGGAAGACATTTTGAAGGTAGATATGACAAGATCTGACTACAGATTGGATATACGGGGAAGATGGGGTGCCCTTGACAGTAAATGGAAAGAAGGAACAACTGGGAAGAAAGACAAGTCCTGCTTTGGACATACTGAGCTTGAGATATCTACAAGGCATTTAGTTCAAGAAGTCCAAAAGGCTGGTGTTACAAGTACACTAAAACTACTTTATCTATCTCAAGAGGGATCTTATAAAGAAATCATTTTATAAACCTTAAAATGCTACATTAGTGTGAATTATGATTTACACTATAAATGCCCTGTGAGTACAGTTATCTGCATGCTGTCTCCCCATAAGAAATTGAGTTCCTTGAGGGAAGAGATCATGTTGTGGCTTTTTTTTTTCCTTTTCTTGTACCCCTAAGCACTTAGTTCAGCATCTGGCACATATAGTAAGCATTTAATAAATGCTTGTTGTCTGACTAAAGAAGGTTTACCTCAGACATATAAATTGGAATTTGAACCTAGGACTCGATATTCCTTAGTCCTTTTCTTTCCAGTACACCACATCGGCTCTTCAATCAGCCAATTAACAATGCTTCCCTAGTATAATACAAGGTAGACTGATCAAAGGCAAAGGGAAGTCCCCAAACAAATGTTAAGAAGTCTAAAGAGTAACTTTCCACTAGAGGAGAAGGCAAATCTTCATGGGGGGAGGCGGGGAGCATCAAAGTTAGGTCTTCAAAGGAAGGGAAAAATATCGATGAGGCCTGACATCATAGAGGGAGCATATTCCAGGGCCAAGGGAACAAACAAAATAAGCAAAAGAGAGAGAAATAGTCCAGTTTGACTTGATTTTAGGGAAAAGAGAATAAAAGAGAAGGCAAGAAAGTCTAGTTGTGACAGATTATGGACAGACATCTTATTTTATTCTACCTGGGAACAAAAAGCTATCAGGCTTGTGAACAGCTTAGGAATGTGATCAGATTTGTGCACTTGGAAATTTACTTTGGCAGCTATATGAAAGATAGAAAGAGGAGAGGCTGCAGGCAAAAAGACCAGTTAGGCAGTTATTAAGATGGTCCAATCAATAAATAAATATTCATTAAGTACCTATTATGAGTCACACATTGGGGAAACAAAAACAAAGAATGAAACAATCCATACTCACAAAAGAGCCAACATTCTAACAGGGAAGACAAGTACATCATTAAGTATAATACAATATAAAGTAAAATAAAATAGTTTGGGAGGGAGGGTGGTAACAGTTGATGGGATTAGAATAGGGATGGCGATATAATACAGACCGGAAGGACTTATGTTCATTAAAAAACCAAACACACACACACACACAAAACTGCCCAGGAGAGAAAAGAATTTCAATTTGCCAAGTCAGTAAGTCTGTAACTGCTCACCTGAAGGTACCTGTATTACATTTCTACAGGTTGCCTCGAGTTTTACAAAGGCATTTCCTCACAAGAATCCCATGAAGTGTATTATTCCCATTTCACAGATGAAGAAACTATAGTTCAAGGGGAACTTATACCTAAAGAAATACAGCATCATAGTCCATATTTGAACCCAAATATTTTCTGATTCCAAGTACAAGGAAGTCTCTTTTCCACTATGCCACACTATTTTTGGTACTTCTTTGGGGAATATTATCAGGTCATAGCTGACAAAACATCAATTCCATTTTGAAAATACAAACTACACCATGAATGATAGAGAAGATAAAGAGGGATAGATCTGAAAAAAGGGAAGAACAGAAAATAATTAGCATTTAGCTAACATTTATATGGAGTCCTTAAAAGGTATGCAAAATGTTATGCATATGCTATTTCATCTGATCCTCAATCAAAGAACAGGAATGAAGAGATCAGTATGAAAGGGGAAATGATGAAGAGGTTGAAAAGGAGAGCAAGAGTATCCTCCCCAAGAATAAGAGAAGGGGAAAGCAAAGGTGAAAAAGGGAGAGCAGAAATGAATGTGAGAAGAGCAGGAGAGAAGGAAAGGCTGTGCTAACCAGCACAGTTTGATGAAGTACTAGATGGTCCTAATGCCAACAAGGTCCATACCTACACAATTCCTATTGCTCCATTTGTCAGATCCAAAACTTAATTCCTTAGGCAGTAACTGTCAAATGCAGTAAGACAGAGATAGACAACATCCCACTCTGGTACCCAACTCCAGTCACACCCAATGCAAATGTTATTCAATAAAAATAGACAGGATATCTCTTATGTTTCCACTAAACAGTCATGATAGACATGTAGAATATCTCAAGTAGGGATCCGAACTGGAATGGCAATCTAACAGAAATTTAATCCAATAACCTAGTTGTCATATAATTAGAAACTAATCTGGTATCTGTGTATTCAATATTCCAGAAAACAGGCCATCTTAATTAAAAAAAATTGGGTTTACAATTTAAAATAAGAAAGAACAGTCTGAATAATATAATATTAAAATCATTACAACATACTGCTCTATTTTTAAATGAAATATAGTAAAGGGTGTTAAATGATCCCTAAGATCTATTTCCAGTCTACAAACATCTATGAATATGTAAAATGGAACCAATATAGGATCTACAATCCAGATCACCTCTAGTCTAATATTTAAAAGTAATACTGGTATTTAGCTAATATTAGAGGAAAAGGGACCTGGAGCTGTGATTTCACTGGTACAGGAACTCTCAGATAATGAAGCTCCTTCTACCAATGCAGTTTGGCAATTCCTTTGAGAATTTAAGTCTTAGTACCCTACAGGTATTTGTACAGTTCACATAACCAAACTATATTAGAGAAGGGATTTGAACACAGATCCTAGTTATGAGACCAACTCTATCCACTACTGCCTCTTAAGAGGGAAGTTTGATTTTATTTAAAGTCATACCAAAAAATTTAATTCAATTTTTTTGTGAAAGTAAAAAAGCAACAAAGAATTTTTAAGTAATCTCAAAGTTATAACAAACTTTTGATTATCCAATAGCTCATACTTACATGGGTAGCACTTTCTTCACTATCCAAAGATTTATTTTTGTATCACAGTCACTATTGGAAATATCTCATCTCCTCTGAAGAATTGTACCTTCCATCCCCCTTGCTGAAAAGAAGATGCAGCGAAATAACCAGATATAGAGAAACCATGAGATACAGTGAACCCTGTGACAAAGTGCATTCTGTCCTACTGGTCCCCTATTCATCCCCTAACGAAAAGGAGAGTGATATCGGTTATCTAGGATTGTTACTGGTTTTTCAGTTTTACTCAGTTTGCCTTCTTCCTAAGAGTCAAATAGCACTAAAATGTGCTAATTTTAAAATGTTTAATATTATTCATGCTAAATGAAGAACAGGCAAATTAATAAATTCTTAAATGTATACTTAATGGAATGGGAAAATGGCAGTTGATATGTATGTTGGCTTCCAAATTCTAGCAGCATCTCTGTCTTCTTTAGGTCAAAATTTGGGTTCTAACAATTCCTTCATCAAAATCAGGAGTGCTTGGTATAGCAGAAGCAGTGTTAGGCAAAATCACTTGGACTCCAACAGCAAATATCATCTCAAATACACACAAGGAAAGCAACTCTACCTTCTGGAAAATTCCTGCCCAGACCAGTTTGACTCCCTATGTTGTACAGGTGTGTGTACTCAGACAGACCCATGACTTTCCCTGTCTATTAGGAGACTAAATACTTTTACAGAAAGGTTCTGCTAAATCACCTAACTCAATTTCACACATCTCTCCAAATTACCACTTTCTAAAGAAATGAGAAATTCACAACTAATTCCTTTACTTCACCAACACAATTTTAAATAGCTAATACAAATAAAAAAAATACTATTTTCTCTTAACTCCTATGGAAAAGCCCTCTTTAGCCTCTTAATATTCCACAAGGGGTAGGGTATGGTGGTCTCAGTGAAGAGTACAAATTAGAGGAGTTTACAAGAAAAAGAAAAAAATGAAAAATACTGACAATACTGTGTGTGCACACGCACATGCATGCGTGTGCGTGTGTGTGTGTGTGTGTGTGTGTGTGTGTGTGTGTGTAATAGAAACTAAGATCCAGTCACACAAAATACAAAATACAGAGATTTGGAACTATAAGAGAAATGCAAAGATAACCAAAAGACAGTCAGGAAAAGAGGTACGTTAACACCCCAAAGAAAGCAAAGACACAAAACAAAGTCCTTTATAAGCCAAAATAGTCATAATAGTAGCACCTGTCATACCAAAGAAGTAGAAACAAAGCAGATGAACAGGAAAAAATGCAAAGATGCATGGGATACTTACATGAAATGACAGTGAAGTAAACAGAACCAGTAAAACATGTGCAATAACAATGTAAATGGAAAGAAAGAAAATAAATAAAATAAAGCTGACACTGTATAATAATGCCCATGGGTAAGAGAGGAGAGTTGAAAAAATACTTGCCCCTCCCCCTTCACCACTGAGATGAAGGACCAGGAGCGTATAATATTCACTGTGCTCTCTGTCTGTCAAAGGTGCTGGTTAGTTGTGCTAAACTGCTTGTTCTTTCTTTTCTAATCTTTGACACAAGGGATGGCTTGTTGGGGAGAGACTAGGAGGGTTATGTTCAAAAATAAAGGTGATGGGAAAACAAGGGAAATTAATTAATAAGCTAGCTTTTTTTAAAAGATAAAAATGGATACTAAGTTGAAAAAAGGTAAGAAAAAATCCTATCACATAATAAACAAAAGAGCCCCAAATGATGCCAGTGATTTAAAGATGAGTTTTGTTAAAAAAGAAAAGGAATGACTTTTGTCACGAATGTCTGCACTATCACCAATTCCAAAGTAGCTTTTATCGTACTTTCTGAAGTAGAAACAAACAGATAGATTGCCCTGGAATTTTTATAGTGTCCTTCTAGAGAAATTTTGGAGCCACCTCAGAGATTATCCCACTAGCGAGCGTGCTGTGAAGCAGAAAAGCAAGGCCCCAGAGCACACAACTGAAAAAGCTTGGTCTATTATAGGAAACAATTACATTATTGCTGAGATTGTAGACTGGTGTAACTTTCAGGGCACCATACAAAGTAAGTCACAAAACTCACTGTTCCTTTTAACCCATCAATTCCATCACTAAGATTTTATTCTAAAGAAAACATGAAAAGGAAGAAGGATTTATCTGTACAAAACGTTACTATATTTGTAACAGCAAAAAAAAAAATGGGAATAACCTATATGCCCAATGATTACAGAATGACAGAATTACAGTATATTAATGGAATGGAATAATATAATGAATAAAAAGTGAGATATGAAGAGGAAATGCATGAAGATTTATAAATCAGAATACAGAAATAAAAGATTTTTTAAAAAAATACTGCAAATCCAAGGCAACACATTTGTGGATTAATTCATTTTTTTCTACTTTGTTAAATGTACAGTAAAATGTATGAGGTGTTTTTTTTTTCACCTTATTCCTTACTTTGTATGCATCTCTTTTTTAATGCTTTGCACATTGTAGGCGCTTAATGTTTGGTGAAACAAATGATTTCTATATTGTTTTGTGCCCTGCCTACAACCCAAGTATCCTGGTTTCCAGTCTAGTGCTCAGCCCACTAGACCATGGATCTTAATGGAGGTCAGTTTTAAGCACCTTGTGTTTTGGGACCTGCTGAAAAAGCACAATCTCTTCAACACTTCATTGAACCCTGTTTAAACATTATCTTTGGCCACTTTGCCTGAAATATGACCACAGCCACAGCTAAACTACGCTGGCTTTGCAAATACATTTCTGGAGGCTTTAAAAGTTCTATTTAAATGATACCAAGGCCCAGGAGGTGGAATCACTAATACTAGAGAATACACAGAGCACAGAGGTCAGAATTTAAAATGTCCACAAGCAAGGACCAAACTTTGTTCTGTTTTGTTCTTTCTTATATACTCTCGGTGTTTAATAAGTACAAGTCAGATATTAACCACCATGAGGGACATTTACTTCCATTTCACACAGTTTTTTGGATGTGTCCTCACATATCAGGAACCCAAACTGAAATAAATTACTACATCAAGGCACTCTACGTACAGATGAGAACCAAAACGTTGATGAAATTCTCCAATTAATTCAACAATCATTCACTTAACATATATTAAGCACCGACTATGAACAAAATCTTATTTAGGTGCTATGCATAACTTGGAGCATTAGCGCAATATCATTTCTAAACTATATAAACAGTATCTAAACAAACTCTACAGCATTACTAATACATGACACAAAAGCATGAAGTTATATGCAAAAAGCACAGAAACCTAGGATTCAACAAATTTCCTATAGGGTGAATGGAAAGGTCTGATGGCCAGGAACCCCAACCAGGGCATCTCCCCTATCCCTGTTCTTCCTTAAGAAAAGCTAAAGTGGCCAAGAGAGGCCCCTTAGTCCTCGTGGAATTCAAAAATCCAACACACATTAAACTACTCTTTGGAAGAATTGTGAAAGGAGAAAGAGATACAATGACAAAAAACTCAGTCTGACTCCTTGGGAATCCCTAGCATCAAAAACAGTACACTTTTCCTGAAGCAAAAAGGAAGTATTTAATAGCATCATGAGTTTAGAGCTGGATCAGGCACATACTCCAACCTTCTTCACATTTGAGAAATGAGGAAACAAATCCAAAGATGTTAAACAACTTGTCTACACATCATACAGTTAAGTGGCAGACCCAAAAGTTGAAGTTAAATCTGCTGATTCCCAATCCAGTACTCTTATATCCAACTATACAAAAAGCATGTTACAGAAGTTAGGAAGGGGAGGAGAGTGGGCAGAAAACAAAGATGGAAAAAGGCAAATAAAAGCCAAAACTGGGGCCAAAAAAAAATAATATATAAAGAGATAAATGGTTTATTAAGCATTTACTATGTGCCAAGTAGTTTTGTCCGGCAGGGAACTGAACAGGAATAATAAAGGCTAATAAGAGATGAGAAAATAAGGACAAGGCTAAAGGGAGGAAATGGAAAGTTTAAAAAATCTTAAGACCAACAACAGCAAGTTTCTATTTCTTCCCTTATAGCACAAGAGATTATGTAACAGATGCCACATATCATGATAAAAGTTCAAAACCATCTGGTTTCACTGAATTAAGAATGAGAATTGGCAAAGTTAATTACAGTAAAACATTTCCTATTCACTCCTCTCCTTCAGACCCACTAAACTCAAACCTACCCATCAAATTATTTTAACCAAAGATCAGAAGTGGAATGTTTTAGTTCTAAATCCCATTTCCTATGACCTCAAGCCCTGTTCTCCACCCAAACCCCTTTTACTTCCCCTAGACTGACTCGGTGGATGGATATCTCTATCCCTTCCCTCCCAGAGTTGCTGATAGCAATAGCCCTGGCCCACAAACTTTCTCTCTAAAACCTTCCCCCATCTACCTGCAGAGACTAACACCATCCTTCCACTGCCCTATGCTCACAAGCCAGGTGTCATCCCATCATCTTTGACTCCTCAAGAATTTTCTCTTCCCCAATCTGTCCCCGAGGCCTGATGATTTCACCTCTGCAACATCTCTCTAATCTGTCCCCCATGCCTCCCCTGATGCTGCCACATTCTAGTATGGGCCCCTGTCCCCTTCCATCTGGGCTGCTGGTGGGTCTGCTGCCTACTTTAATCCAACCTTTACTCAGCTACTCAAATCATTTTCTTAAGGTGCACAGGTCCAACTATATCACTCCCTTAATGAATTCCAGTAGCTCCCCTATTGCCTCTAGGTCCAAATATAAAAATTCTCTGCATTTAAAGCCCTTCATAACCTAGCTTCCTCCTACCATTGCAGTCTTCTTACATCTTACTCTCTAACCTGTACTCTTTGATCCAGTGACACTGGCCTCCTGGATATTACATGAACAAGACATTTTATCTCTTGACTCTCGGTATTTTCTTTGGTTCTCCCCATGTCCAGAATGTTCTCCCCTTACCTTCTGGCTTCCTTTAAGTCCTAAATAAAATCTCATCTTCTACAAGAAGCTGTTCTCAATCCTTCTTAATTCTAGGGCTTTCTGTCTCTCAATTATTTCCTATTTATCCTGTATATAGTTTGCATGTATTTGTTTGCTTGTTGTCTTCTTTGTTGAGCTCCTTGAGACGAGGGCAGGGACTGTTTTTGGCTCTTTTTATATTCCAGCACTTAGCACAGTAACTGGCGTAGACCAGAAGCTTAATAAATGTTTACTGACTGACAGAAGCCGACCATTTCTATGATATTTGGTGTCTCCTCTAGTCTAAGAGGATTATATTCTACTGTAACAAATTTAAACAAGTATTGTTCAAATAACAATTTTCACACTTTCCTATTTAGGAATTGTCATAATTTGCACAGAGATCATATATTAGTTATGCAACAATGTATTTTTCTCAAGTTCAAATAATTAAATCTTTAATATGTGAAGTCGTGATTGCTTTGATGGGTATTCCTTCCTTCAAATGTGAACAAAACCTGAAAACCAAGAACATCCTAACAATGATGTGAGCGAATTGGAAAAACAGATGTGAGCATCTTGTGAAAGAAGCCACAGAAAGACTTTGAAACAAACACCGGCTTAGCTTCGTTTTTCCTCCAGCTTTACAGCTGGAGAGGACTTCAGGGATCACTTGGTCTAATCCTTTCATTTTACTACTTAAAGAAGCTGAGGCAGAGAGTGGGAGTGATCTGCCCAAGGTCATATACTGAATTAGTGACAAGGCCAGAATGAAAATCCAAGTCTCTTGGTCCTTTGCTATTTCCACTATAACATAAAACAGGTACTTTTTTTTTTTTTTATTTTTGAATCCAAGCCACTTCCATTTCAGTTGTCAAAGATACCTTCCAAAAGCCTTTCATCATTCAACCAGCATTCTCTGGGGTCCATTCCCAAGCTAAAGGATCATTCTAAAGCCACTGAGGCATGCCTGTATAGTCAGTTCTCAAACTCCACAGAAATATGGATCTAGGGCTGGCAGGATAAAAGATTTAGATAGCTGAAGCCACATAGAAAGAAGCCAAAACTCTTGCTAGGCTCTACCTTCCTAAAGGCAGCCCTGGCACTCTTAGCATACACTGGTGGAAAAGGGAGGGCTCAATTCCATTCTTAAACTTCAGCCTCCATGACCTCCAAAACACAGACATTCCTGACTGACTACACAACTCACTTTTTACATAGTGCTTTAAGGTTTACTAACTGGTTTCCTCACAATAACTTTGAAGCAGGCAGAGTACATATATTATATCCTCATTTTACAGCAGGAAATCAACACAGAAAGGTAAAGAGATTTGCTTAGAATCAGTTACTAAAATTCAGGCAAGATGTGAGCTCAGATTTCCTCATTTTATGTCTAGGCCTTACTTACTACATACCACTTCTTCTGCATGAGCAGCAACTAATTCTAAAATCCAATTAAACTAACATTTGGCCCCCTACAATGTTATGCTAGATATGAATAGGAAAAAAAATACACAGTACTTTCAAAGAGCTCACACTTTAGATCAGGGTTTCTTAACCTTTTTTGTTTCATGGACCCCTTTGACAAACAGGTGAAGTCTATGGAACTTTTCTCAGAATAATATTTTCAACAGGCAAAATTACAAAACAAAAATAATTACATTAAAATATAGTTCTCAACATTTTTTTCAAGTTTGTAACCCCAGGTTAAAACCCCCTCTAGAGTCGCCAAATTTTGCTATTATCAGTCGCCTTCTGTTCACTGACTGACTTTCACCCTAATTTGGAACCTTTACCACCTCTCACCTGGACTAATAAAAATATATCTTTTTAACTGGTTTCCTATCTCCATTTCTTCCCACGCCCAAACCACCCTCCACATCATTTCCAGAATGACATTCCTAAAATAGAGATGTGACCATGTCAACTCTCATTCAGAAATGTTCAATCTCCTCCCCTGCCCTCCAACAATAAAACAGAAAATACGCACTCTTCTGCTAAGTAGTCTTTCCAGTTTTGTTTCCTTATTCCCCTTCCAATCAAACTGGATTGCTAACTATTCCCCATACAAGATGTTTCACCTTCCATCTACATGCTTTCCCAGAGTGGTTCTGGGATGCACTCTTCCTCACATGGTCCCTTTTATATCCGGCCTTCACTTATTCCTTTCCTCACCCCAAGTCATCAGCACTCTGGGTCCTACTGAAATTATTTTGTATTTACTTGATTGTATACATGCTATAGCTACATGGAAACAGACACACACCCCCTCCCAGAAGAAGGTAAGCTTCTTAACAGGAGAGAGTTTCATTTGTTTTTCATATTCCCAAAGCCTAACAGAAGAGCACAAATGCCTTGCAAATAGTAGAGGTTTTGTAAATGTTGATGTAAACTGGAATAAGGCAAATGCACAACCAGCTATAGTGCAAGTGATAATGACAAGGGCAAAAAGGAGGTCAATACAGAAAGACATTAGAGATTTGAAAAAGAAGCAATCACAAAGTTGAAAAGAACAAGGAAGGATTGAAGGAGGGAAAGATGGGTGTTGAAGAAGTATTTCAACAGACATCAGTAGGAAAACCCTATTAAAATGACGAATCTGAGTAAAAGTGACAGAATCAGCAACCCAACAACCCCCTACAATCCAAGTTTTACTACATTATCAACTAGTAACTCATCTAGTCCAAAAGAAAAACACCTGCTAGTGGACAATTACTAGAGTCAATATTTATTAACATTTTTCTTGAACCATTCAACACAAGATTTGTTGTTAAAAGCACACCACCAAATGATATTTTAAAATTGATTGGGGTGGGGAGTAGAAATTGCTAGATCAACACACCCTGTTTATAAAAAGACAAGACACTATTATAGACTAAGTGATTTTGCAGTAATCTGCTTCCCAGCAGATTTCTGGCTTCCCACAATAAAGCTTGGGAAAGCTAGCCCTTCCCACATTCCTCTGACCTACAAGAATGAATAGTCACAAACACTTCTTCAGCAGGTCTCAAAAGGTTGCAGCTACAGACTGAGCCAAGGAAGAAACGAGGTAATCCACAAAGGTCTCTACAACTACACGTAAGAAAATATGAACATCTACATCTAATAAGAGAAGTACTTGACTGTGATAAAGGGAAAATGGTACTGCCTTCCACATGAGGCCATTTTCTCCCCAAAAAAGGGGTTTGCCTGGGTCTATGTAGACTTACCTATAAACAATAGGGATTCAGAGAAATAAAGCACACAGTAAATTCATCCTTTCATGATTGCTAACCACATCTGCCCGTCCCCACCTGCTGTCCACATTCCTGGAATTTTTCAGCAGCAATTTTCTCTAGTAGAAGTTACTTTTCAAGGACTGGTAGAGACTTAAAGAAATATGTCTGGTTTCTACAAAATAAAGTAATTCTATGCTTAATTAGAACTAAGAAAGATTTACAAAATACCGTGCTGCTTTTGCAAAGCCTTTAAAAGTTCCTCAACATTTGTCCACTTTGCCAAAAAACAACAATAACAGATTTAAGACATCTTGGTCCTTGCCTCCTCCTGCTGCATGTCACATATCATTCTACCATGTCTTTACAGCTCAAAATGGAAAGTAGATTTCTTTGTATGTGGCAATTCATCTGGAAGCAATTCCTGCTTTTTAAACTGCCTCTTACACTTCAATTCTTCAAGGTTCTGGAGTTTTATTGATCTGGGTACTCCCTCCACAACTCCTCTGTGTCTTCACAGCAGACTGACTTCGTGAGCAGCTATGGCCAAAAAAAGTCCCACCACTGCCCCCCACAGAGGCAAAACTTTCTGGTGACAAGCTCTTCATAACTTACCTAGGCTAGGACCCCGAGAGAGGAACCATTGCTGGGGCCTTACTAAAGCTTTCTCCGCCTAGTAGGACTTGCCAAAGCTTGTGCTCCACTAACAGTCTCCAATAATCAAAGATTGTGCCCACACCATTCATGAGCAACATAAAAACTTTAATCAAGGCATTTCTGGACTCTGAAGATTAAAAATCAAGTTAGAATGAGAAACAAAGATCACAAGAACTTATCCAAAGTATGCTGAATGTTTTGCTCTTTGTCTTTGTATCTTTCACATCTAGCATAGCATCTTATACATCACATAAGATTAATAAATGTGGGGGGGGGGGCGGAGCCAAGATGGCGGAGTACAAACCAAGACCCAGCGGAATTCTCCCAACATTCCCCTCCAAACAATTTTAAAATAACACCTCAAATAAAATTTTGAAGCAGCAGAGCCGAGCCTAAGACAACTTAGGAGGCTGACAAAAAAGTTAGTGACACTAGGGTGGGCAGCAGCCCTGAGCACACACAGAAAAGCACTAATGGTGGGTATTGGAGGCAGCTTCAACGATGGTGGCAGCAGCCATAGCAGCCTTGAGATCGCTCAGCCCACAGATGTGCTTGGGCACAGTTCCAGGGCAGAGAGGATTGCTGATGGTTGGCCACAAGGGCCCTGGTTACAGTTCCAAAACAAAGAGGAGCACTAATGCATGCAGTTGCAGGGGACCAGGGACCCTTCTTTGGTAAAGACCAGAACATACCAGGGGAACAATAACCACACCTGTTCTCAGTATCATACCACCTTGGAAGCACCAAAAATTTATAGTCCCCTCCCAAGAACTAGCTATGAAAACAACGGAACAAAAAAGCCTGAAGTTTGGCACAGTGTCCATCCCTGTAATGGTAATTTAAATGGGAAGATCTTTCCCATTCATTAATAGACCCATGTGACCTGCCCAGGTCACATAGAAGTCTTAGTCACATGAAGCCTATGGTGGGAGGAGCTTGTTGAACAGGTGGAACAGTAAGAGGTTTGAAAAAGTGAAATAGCAATGGTCCTCTTCAATTCATCTGTGAACAAAAAAGCATCTAAGGGTAGACTATTTCAGTGGAAAGGCTGAAGAAAGACTCAGAAGTAGCACTATACTATATAATAAGAGTAATTCACAAATATGCAAGCACCTTAAGGTTTGCAAAGCACTTTCTTTCCCAACTATCTTGTGAGGTAGATTACCCAAATATTACCTACCATACTCACTTGGCAGAAGAAGAAATGTAAGCTCAGGGACATTATGATCTCTCCTTATATTACTAGTGCTTCCCCTCTCCCCCCAAAATAGCTTTCATTTGTTTTGTATAAACTTATATGTATACATGTCTCCCCTAATATGCTTCTTGAGGGCAGAAATTGTTTCCTATTGCAGTAGATACTTAATGAATGCCCAATGACTGACATGGACAAATGTACATGCTAATCAGAGAGAGAGAGAAAGAGAGAGCCAGATCTCTCACTCTCCAAGTCCAATACTCTTTCCACTCCACTGTGGTTGCCACTGTAAAACTTCAACTTCTTGATAAAAATAGCAGCCCAAACTTCTTAAATCCAATCTACTTCAGAGAAGGTAAGGAAAGGAGAGGGGGAGAGGCAGTGCATATTAAAAAACATATACGCATACAAGTCAACATTCTGAAAAAGAGACCCTCTTAAAATTATTCACCTGTAACTTAAAAGTTGAAGCCTGTCTTCAAAAAAGAGGAGCAACTGGCTAAATCATGCCATTCTCCTCCACCTTAAAGAACCCCATTCTATTCCTATCTATTTATATATCAACTTCTTAGAGAAGCTGTAAAAAAGGACAAGAGAAAGGTTCCCACTGTTCATTAGCTACAAGTTAATAGAATCTAACTAGACAACTGTCCCTGACAGAGCTCCTAAAGAAAAAAAGTCATCTATATCTTTTCCTACTAACCATCTAAAAAAAAGTCATAGATCTGTCTGAATACATCAAAAGGACAGTCAGTCTCAACCTACACTTCAGAAGTTCCCAGCCAGAAGGAAGTAACCCAACCAATTCTTCGCACTATGATTGAGTGTCTTCAACATGATGATCTTAAACAACTGTTTCCATCCATCACCTCAAACCCATGAGGTTTGTGCACATCCTCTAGCAGAATCTTCCTGTAGGTTCTGACCTTTATAAAGATACCAAATTCATGACTACCAGGAGGCTTATTAGTGGCTTAACATATCTTCCTGCTTCCTTCTACAGTGGTACGAGAACAAAACATCTGCTTTCCAATCCCCTGACACCCTGTTTTATTTATGTATATCTTTTCACTAAAACAGCTATGATTATTTCCCTTTGAGAAACTTTGTCTAAAAACTGCAAGTACACTATTGCTGGGGGTAAAGGAGGCTCTATAAGCATTTTATGTGCTACCTGACAGAGGGTCAACATGGTGTAGAAAGAGTCAAGAGACCCAAATTCAAGTTCTAGCTCTGCTACTCAGTACTTGCGTACCTTGAGCCACCCTTCTCTCAATTGTCTCATCCATACAAGGAGGTGGCTGGCCCAGATCTCAAAGGTATCTTCATTAAGACCCACTATGGGAATGGGGCCCACAGAAGAAACCATTCACAAGGCAAAGTGGCCTTAAAAAAACCCCATAAATATACAACCTTGTAAAAAGGGATCAATTCTATTGTACTCTGACAGTAATTACACAGGACTAACGTATTCATTTGGATGAATTTCTTTAAAATCATTAATACAAGGTTTGTCTCACTGGAAGGAGAAAGGGAAGTATCATATTTAGAAATTAATGTGCCAGAAAGGCAAAAGGTATCAATAAAAAACAAAGGAAAGGGATCAATTCAAAGAGTGAAAGCAAATGCACACGAGAAGAGTGCATCTTTATCCCTTTAGAAAGCTTCTTGAGCTACTAAAGAAAGCTCTCTAGTAAGTATAAAGTCATCATTTTTCAGGGTCACTCATTTTTTAAAATTATTTTATAAATCAAAGCTGTTTTCAATTCCCTACTTTTTAGAGAAACTCTCAACGAAGTAACATTAGTTCCAAGCACCAGCAAGAATACAAACAACTCAGGCTAATCAAACAAGAACTCTGCATTTACGTGAAATGCAGAGGATGAACACGACAGAACATCTACTATTTGTTTCTCTGTTAATTATTTTACTATGACAACCATTATTTTTCCATGAGTCTCTAGGAAATATCCATTGAGAATTCATGTCAAACATTTTCTCAACTATTTTCCACTATTGTCCTCAAAAATGTAAGTCCTGACTATTTCACTTGACTCCTCTGTAAATGAAATACTATTCCTCACATACAAGCCTTATTACCAAGGATGGAGAAGCAAAAGTAATGCTATCCTTGTTACAGAGAACAGCCCTAGAGCTAAAGCTTCCTTCCCTTTATGTAGATTTCTACTTTTCAGGTTGTTGAAAAGCAAGGGTTCTAAAATAAGAACTTAATATTTAGAGATGGAGAGGATCTTTGGGATCAGTTGATCATATCCTTTCATTTAACAGATGAGGAAACTGAGGCACGGGGGGGGGTGAAGTGAACTGGCCAAAGTTATCTAAGGTAGCAAATATCGGAACCAGAAATAAAAGCCAAGTCTGATTCAAAGTCTGTTTAATCTGAATCTTCCTAGGAAGGAGGAGTAACGATTACAGCAGCTCATTTAGGTTTGTTTACTCATCACTACAGTTAAAGGATCGGTCGGAGTAGAGGATCTTTAACATCCCTTCCAGCTTTAACCCCAGTAAGCCCATGAGGATTCCACATAAACGTAAAGCCAGGTTAGAGATAAGAAGTAAACATAGACAACCTCTTAGCCAGAGACACATGGAACAGAAATCTGATCTACCCCTTTCCCACAGTCCTTATCATCTCAGGCTAGGACAACTGAAATGGCTTCTTAGTGACCTCAAACGAAACAAAAATGAGATCATCAGTTCATAGGATTTAAAGCTGTTAAGGGGTCTTAAGAGATCAACTAGTTACCCCCAGTTTGTTTCCCAACTATATCTTGGGAGATAACACCACTGTTAAAAAGATACATGAAAAATTATTTGGACAATACAGCTAAAATATGAGAATGTCAGTACCTATTCAGGAATGGAGTGTACCAAACCAAGGGATAAGTCTAAATTTGACCAGAATTCCGCAAATTAACTTAAAAACAAAAAAACCTTACAACTTAAAAATGACAAGAGAGCACTACCTAAGAAAATCTACCTACCTAGATACCTTAGACCAAAACTTTAACCTTTTTTGTCATGGACCCCTTTGGCATCCTGGTGAAGTCTATGGAATTCTTCTCAAATAATGCTTTTAAATACATTAAACAAAATGCATAGGATTACAAAAGCTAACAACATGTTGATATTTGGGCCCCCAGTTTTTTTTAAAACCAGTTCACAGACTCCAGGCATTTATTTGGAATACTTACAGGATTTAGAGCTGGAATGGACTTAGAAATTATCTAGAATAACCAATCCTTTTCAAACCTATTTATCCAGCCCTAACTTCTTCTCCTGACCTTAGTGTTGTGCCTCCAACTGCCTACTGGACATCTCAAACTGGATGTCCTATTGATACCTTAAACTCAACAAATCCAAAGCTCAACTCTTAATGAAAAATACCATGCTAAGTGCTAAGGATAAAGTACAAAAAGACAAGAGTTTCTGCTCTCAATCTTAAATAGTATTGAGAGGGGAAAGGAATTACAGATTTATAACTAGACTAAGGTCATATAGTCTAATTCCCTCATTTTACAAAGGAAGAAACTGAGGCCCAAATAATTTACCCAAGGTCACAAATGTCAGTTGCTCTGGTCCTCAGAATCCAGATCCGGTGTTCTCTTATTTTCAATTGCAGAAACGATTACAGAAGAATTGTCAACCTGCTGTCTGCCTTTTCCCACCAGAAACAGATACAACAGGGCCTGGCCAACACAGGTATCTAGGTATCTTGTCACGCTCAGACTCTATCATCCTCAATCAATACTTTTCACTTCTTGCCCAGAAAACAATAATCAAATCAACATCTCCATTGCTATTGGAAAGTGTGAGACAATCTACCATCATGCGGCTCCACTGACAATCTGAGACTACCTAGACCAAAACTCTTTTCTGGGACCATTCGCTCCACACTCTGTAAACTCTTAGTAGAATGTAAACTCTTTAGGTAAGGAAGGGATCATCATATCATTTTATATCTGTTCTCTCCAATAACTCTCACAGTTCCTGGCTCATATGAATGAATGAAAAGGAATTTATTAAGCATTTACAATGTGCAAAATGCTGGGGATGCAAATAAAAAAACAAGACGGTCCTTGCTCTAAAAGAGCTGACATTTTAAGGAGGAGACAATACATATGAAAGGTTTCAGCTGCAGGAGAGACAGAAAAGTCCCATGTTTCTTAAGAAGCAGTGGCAAAGAGTTAACTGCTTTTTTTAACGTAGCAGGTACTTAATAAATGCTTGTTGACTGACTGAGCTAAAGGCCCAGAATAAATTGAGAGAAATGACAGGAAATGAATCAGGGCTAAAAGGTACTAAGGGTTCCTCATATAGTCTTCCACCTTCCATGTACTTAAGAATATACCCTTAGAGATTTCCCTCAAAGTCACAATGGGAAACAATGTATTTAAATAATTTTTCCCAAAAAATAACTAAAAACAAAACTGACAGAACAACCTTACTTTTTTAGACACATATTGTATCCAATAAAGCAGTTGTGACAGCAGAAACCCACATGATGCTGGAGTCTAAATTATTTGCTTAAAGTAAAAATAGTTACTACTTCCTTTCCCATAACCTTCCCTATATATGCAAAATCTTGTCAAATTTACCATCAATGCATGAAGCTGCACTGTGGAAAGCAATGATTTCAAGGTATTAATTTGGATAGAGCACTGGACCTGGAGTCAGGAAGACATGAATTTAAATCCACCTTAGACACTTACTAGCTCTATGACACTGGGAAAATCACTTAACACTGTTTGCCTCAGTTTCTTCATCTGTAAAATGAGCTGGAGAAATAAATGGCAAACCACTACTCCAAGATGTTTGCCAAGGACAGACCAAATCAGGTCATAAAGAGCTGGACATGACCGAAACAAATGAACAACAAAAACTGCTTTACAAAATGATATATGCTATATTAAAGTTACTATTCATATTTTAGCACCTATGCTCAAATTTTATAGAAATACTCTTCTGTGAAAGCCTTTTTCAGCTGTCCTCCAATAACATGCTCTTTCTAAGGCTCACCTAGACATGGAAGAGATTTGGGATTCTCGAAGACTACTTGTGGACTGCAAGCTCTAGCAAAACCTACACCAAAATGAAAAGTATTGAAGATGACAGTGTGTCTGTGATTTGAGGACAACCCTAGGTAAATGAAGACTGGATGCCAGGTGAAGAAGTAATTTGGTCATAGCAGCCGATGAAAACATTTAAGGTATGAAGAGGTTCGTGCTAGTGACAACAGCAGATTATATTTCATAGCACCCTGAGATTTACTCAGTCCTTTTCTTACAATGATACTAGTAAACTGGTATGAGATGAATTACTTTTGACTTGAGCTACTTTTCGGTAATGGGGATGAATCTGTGCTAAGTAATACTAAATACTCTCTGTGCTAAGTAATGCTAAATACTCTCTCACTTCAGTTCACAAATGGCATACATGTGCTACCCACAGGTAGTCTGTGATGAGAGCCAACCTTAGCTCATATCCTAGCCCTGGACCTAACCAATCATAACTTTTACTAATCTTGGGCAGGACAAGTCAAGGAAAGCATGGGTGGATCTGACATTAGGACACCTACTTTTCGATTACACATGTTTCTACTAGACTGTAAACTCCTTGAAGGCAGGCACCATGTCTTAGATAAACTTTGTATCTCTTCTAGTGCCCAGCATTCAGGGCTTGATGTTTGAAGTCAAAGTCTCCTAATGGTAAAGGCAGGATAGAGGCAGAAAACAAAGGGAAGGTTCTATCTAGGTCTTCTCTTTTTGACATCCCAGCCACTTGGCAAAGTTAGCAAACAGCCATGCATTTTTTTGGTCTGGGGTTTGGGTTTTGTTTTCCTTTTTTGGGGGAGACCTACTGGAAAGAAGTGAGAATGTTCACAGTATACATGGCCATCAACACATCCTAATTCCAAACTTATCAGAGTCTCTCTGGACACACTTGCAAGATTCCAGAGTCTCACTAAATGGATTCCAACCCTAAACAAGTATTACACTTCACCCTCAAATTTCCTCAGAAATGTAGACAACATACGCTATTTGCAATATACAAAAGAGAGTGGAGGACATTAAATTAGTAGAACTAATAAAGTCTCATTCTCCAAATAGTTTCAACTATTATTGTAAAGTGGAAGAAAACATAATTGAGCAAGACACTCTATCCCTGGATTCATGCCGACTTTTCTAACACATCAAACAAGATTCAGTAATAGTACGATAGCCTTACAACCACATAGCACTTTATAGTTTGGGGGGATTTCCTCCTGCTACTAAATTCAGCACTAGTCAGAACTTACCCAGAGGCTAATAAGTAAGGGGTCCAACATTCTAGAATAGGTGTGGAAATGTTAAGTTCCTGAAAGCCAAGCAACAACAACAACAACAACAAAACAAAAAAAAAAAAGACAGCGAGGAAAGATTATTAAAAGATCCTCTGGACAAGTTCTTGGTTCTCTCCTCTGTAAACTAAGGACAGTCAAACTCAGATCCCTTCCAGCTGTAACATTCTATGAGCCTAGCAGTAAGGAAATTTCTTTTTCCAGTACAAAAAGCAAAGATCAGTTGTTTCTTCTATGTTGCCTGACAAAAACAGACTTAAATTGCTGAGAGATTTAAGTTAGGTATATGAACAAATGACTTAATAAACTATTAATTGCTATAAAGATCCTATGGAAAATTCTTCCCTGGAAATTTCTGACAATAGCAGAGCCTTCCTAATTCCTAAGATGACTTAGGAACAGGCTTATCCTACTGCATGCAGTAAGATCAACTCTACTCATATCCTATAACTATGAGATCCTAATCTAAAATTCTATCTACAATATATGTGTATATGTGTGTGTACATACACACACATATATGTACATGCGTAGAATATAAAACATACACATGCTACACACGATTCAAACACAGACAGGATAAGAGCAATCTCATTTTAAAGATCAAATTCTTACTAGTAAAACCTCATTTCCTTCCTCTAGACACAACATAAAAGCTTACACACTTTCATAGGTTTACCGAGCAGGACCCAGCAGTGCTCTCCCCAGCATATTTATCTAGAAAGGTCAAAAATCTCCCTGACTTGGAAATTTTTTACATTCCCCTCCCTAAAGTTCAGCAGAAATTCAGGCTCAAATAAGTAAAAACTAGGGATGGGGCTGCAGACCTCAACCATATTATTTCTTTTTTTTAACCAGATTTATGATTTCATCTGTATAGAGACTTCCCAATAAGAACTACTAACGCCAACAAGCATCTGCTTTGCAACACTGTCTTAAAGAGATGAGTAGGGTCAACCGGCTTGCCAAGACCATGCAGACACAGTAGGGAAGGAAGATAGGACTTAAACCTAGGTCTTCCTCACTCTACCATATAACACTGCACCTCCGATATTCATATAGATCTGGGCAATGATGCTAGGAAAGTAAAAAATATGAACTGATTTGGCTTCAGAGCCCGAACTCATCATTAACAGTGAACTAAAGATGCTTGTTTATACTGAGAGTGAAACGGTGAGAGACTGTTGCATGCAACAATTCTGTCTTAAACATGAGCAGCAAGCTCTTGCACCCGATGCCGTTTACCACAGAGCGTCATGAAAGTCTAGTGCCAATCTCAGTGGTGTGATGCCTGTGAGTGGCAGACTTGCGGATACATCACAGGGAGGGCTTGGAGAACTGAACACTGTCACGTGCTACCTACGAGATAACACAGCACACAGTATCTTCCTCCTCAACATGCCAATGTAATAAACTACAAGGGAATGTTGAAATGTCACCCACTGGCTTAGGGAGGCGCTAAGATTCAATGCCAGTGGCAAGTATACACACACACTAGACTTAAGCCAGTTTGTTCTCTACAAGTGAAAAGGGGTTAAATGAGATCTCTCTGGTCCCTCCAAGCTCAGATTCTACAACTTTAGGAGACAAAATGAAAATACAAGGTATCTCTGAAAAGGAACCTTTTAATTTCTTTCAATCCAAAGGCTCTAAAATATAAGGCCTTTCAGCAAAAGTCCTACCCATTCTACTGTTCCCTTGGTCCACTCAGTATAAGCCAAATGAAAGCTATTAACGCTTTTCAGACAGAGAAGGTGTAGTCCTGCAAAAGTTCCATCTCTTTCCTCTTCCTGCTTCTGGACAGCTCAATCAGTGCCCCAGAGAGAAAAGCAGGAAAGGCTTTCCCTCACAAAAATGAGGGAAGAAACAATAATCACCATCATGGACTTTTGCAGCTGAAGGGAAGTTTAGAAGTTATCTAAATACAATTCTCATTTTACATAGGGTGAAAATGAAAGATTATTATGACTATTATAGCTAGTATTTCTATAGCACCTATTACAGGCTAGGCACCCTGAAAGCACTTTATAAATAATCTCATTTTATCCTCACAACAACCCTGGAGGTTATCATCATCCCCATTTCACAGATGAGGAAACTGAGAAGAGGTTAAATGATTGCCTGAGGTTACATTGAACTCAAGTCTTTCCAAAGCTAAGAGAAGTGACCTTTTTCAAGGTAATAGTTACTTAATTACAGAATCATGATTAAAAAAACTCAAGGTTTTAATGTTCTGTCCATTTCTCCCACAATATTCTTAATAAAAAGGCAGAAGTTGGAAAAACAAAGAAAGGAAAAATAATGTCCTTTCTAACTCTAAATCCTACTACACTATAAAGGAATGAAATAAAGAAAAATGAGAAATAGAAGAAATCTTTAGGGATTAAAAAAAATGGGGGAAATCAGACAAAAAGAATGAACAGAATTAAAAAATTAAGTTGCAAAAGGAGAGAGAACGGAAGACAGGTGTCAAGGAAAACCATATGTTATCAAAATTAGGCCAACTGCTTAACACTGTGCAATGAACTGCTTTCAATGAAAATTTTCATTTCTTTTCTGTCCAGGCCCAATCCAAGCAGCCATCTTCCAACTCTATAATTTACTTGGAAGTTAAAACATGTCACAACTTGGGCTTCCTGGAGGACTGGTTTGACCAGAATCGGATCTCCATTTTGGAGTTGGAGAGTTGAAGAATCTCCAAGGTTCCCATCTATTTTTGTCTGACAGGCGGTGTACCGTACAAGAAAGACTGTTAGACCATGTCTTGTATATGATCTGAGGAGTAAACTTCCAAGCCAGCATGCCAAGGCTCTACTATTGGCAATGTCTCTAACTCCCTGAGTGACCATGGACAAATCACTTAATATCTAAGAGCTTCAGTTTCCTCATCCGGAATGGAGAAAATATTTATAGTACTTTCACCTCCAAAAGTAGCTGGCTTTGCTAAAAACCACAAAGAAGAGATAATGTAAAGCACATTTGTAAACCTTAAACACCTATACGAATGCCAACTATAATTATTGATGTTTTTTCCTCTCCTCTAGGGGCAGTCAGATGGCACAGTGTATAGAGCACCATAAGCAAGGGTGGGGAACCTGTAGCCTTGAGGCCACGTGGTTGCAGCCCCCCCCAATGAATCCAAACTTCACACAACAAATCCCCTTTAAAATAAACAAACAAATAATTAAAGGATTTGTCCATATGTTAGCTTTGGGTCTTAGAAAATCATTACAACATAAAAACTTTAAGTTGTAATTGCTTCCCAACATTGTGACCATACATTTTATTGGGCAAGAGGGTCCCTAAAAATGACCCCTCGCAGATATTCCTCCCATCCCCAGGGTCTATTGCTATCATCTAGATGAAACTACCCAAGAGAATCCCAGAGATTCAAGTAAAAAACTACTTGAAATAATAAACAACTTTGGCAAAGTAGCAGGTTACAAAATAAACCCCCACAAATCTTCTGCATTCCTATATATTAGCAACAAAGTCCAACAGCAAGAGATAGAAAG
>CM053769.1:6130848-6142597 GCA_028658325.1 Potorous gilbertii
TGCTCAATAGGAAAGTATATGTTGAACCTATACAGAATTGTATGCTGTCATGGGGGGGGGGAAGGTGTGGGGGGATAAAATCTTAATTTTAAGGAAGTGATTGTAGAACATTTATAAATAAATAAAATAAAAACTTTTTTAAAAAAATTAAAAAAAAAAAGAAACCACCCAAGACAAGATTGCTGAAAGTAGTTTCCCAAAGAAATACCATTAATCAATGACAGAAAACAGACAAAAGCACAAGCTATGATTAGCTATTTAGCAGCAACCAAGTAGTCTCAATGAAGAGCTAAATATTTAAATTCAAGTGAAAAATACCTTATTGATCCTGGTAGCATTGCACCTTTAAAATAAAATCTTTTAAAGAAAAAAGATATAGAGATATGCTGAAAAATAACACCAGTGACAGGTTGCAACTTGATTTTACACAAGCCAGATCTGAGGAAAATGTACTGCCTACATTCAGATCAATATGGTAGAGCAAAGGATCCCAATCAGCACATGGTTATACAGACCAGACATTCTCCAACATTTTTTAAGCCAAAAAGTTAATCATTTAGTAGTCTTTCTTCATTTCTGTCCCATGTTTTCTCTTCTCACTCATCTAACCTAAATCCCTAATTCCAAAGCTAGATAAGAAAGCGTAAGGGAAGAGTAAAAGAGGCCTGTGGTCACCTTTGCCAGGTTACAGTGGAGAGAATACACCATCCACGAGGGCAGCCTTTTTAGGAGCACCTCTGTCAAAGAAATTAAATATTTATTGAACTACTATGTGCAAGGCAAATAAGTTTTTAAGGGATACTCTTAAAATACCTAATCAGCACCTACCCTACATAACTGTCAAAAAGTCATAGTGAAGTTAAGCCCAAACTTCAATTATTGTTTTTTTGCTTTGCGAAGATATATAGACTTCACTTTCAAAAACACAAAAACTTCTTCCAAAGTGAATTCTCATAAAATACTGGTGACTGAGTAAACTCCTTTTCCTTAGAGGCTTGCTTTCTAGATTTAAACTACAGATATGCTGACAAGTGTTTTCCAAAAAAAACATTTAGTTCAGCAAGCAGCTACTTTTGAGTCCATTCAAACCATATAAATATTTCCCCTTCAGTGGAGTATCTTCACTAGCAAATACTTTAAGTCAAAAACGGCAATGGCCTCGAGCAGTTAGTATAGCTAAATAATCTTGCAACAAAGTCTCTACATGATCTCTACTCTCTCCTAGTGCAAAGGGGACCAAAACTGACTGGCTTCCTTCCCCTTTTGGCAAAGTATCTTAAAGGCTTTTTAAGAGATGTGTGATGATAAAAAAAAAACAAAACATTTTCAAGTTTGATGATTTCCAAAAAAGCCTTCTTAGGAAAAATTCACCAGCAATAGGGCATGTGTACAAAGTAAGTCTATACTGGCCACCTTGACTACACTACATATCCTACATAAAGGAAGGGCAGTAAGTATGTGGCAAAGCAGAGGTAAAAGAGGATTCAAGTCAACCTCCTATCTTGGTTGTGTGACCTGGCTGCTCCCCATGCAAATTAGAGATAGCAGATCAAAATAAAAATACAGATAACTTTTCCCCTTCTGTGATTTACTGTTTCCCTCTGTTTTTTAAAACCATCCTGTATTTATTTTGTATATATTGTACATACACTTATATATACATCTTATTAAGACACAAGCTCAGGAGCAGTGATGATGGTTTCATCCTTATTTTTATGTACCTACTGCCTGATACACAAGAGCTTAATAAACATAAACTGACTGACTGGGTTTAGAGTCAAAGGATGTGGATTCAAATATTGCCTCTTTCACTTATTTGTGTGACCTTGGAAAAAATCTCTTCCTGAATCTGGGCCTGAGTTTCCTCATCTTCAAAATGACAGAGCCAGATTTTATCTGTATGGTTCCTTCTAGCTATGGACTCTATGAAACACTTCTCAAATCAAGACTAAAAAAGACACCACTATATAAATTAACATTCTGGTAACTCTCCCCTCCCATGATGGTGGGATCTTTGTCACCTAAAAAGCTAAAATCAGTGTTCATATCTCAAGACTGTTCTCAGAAAAAAGGAAAATAACAAATATTGGACTGACTATGGGAAAACAGGCACTTTAAAACATTGTTGGTAGAGCTGTAAATTAGTACAGCCATTCTGGAGAGCAATTTGAAACTACACCCAAGTCACTATATTGTGCATGTCCTATGACCCAGCAATAAACCCCAAAGACTTCAACAAAGAGGAAAAGGGCCTACATATACAAAAATATTTATAGTGGCTCTTTCTTGCAGTGGCAAAGAACAAGAAACTAAAGGACACCCATCAAATGGGGAACTGAACACATTATGTTATATAACTGCAATGAAAAACTATTGAACCTTAAGAAATGATAAATGAATTTCAGAGAAAGTAACCTAGGAAGAGTTGTCTGAAATGCTGATTTATGCAGTTCTAACCCTAACAACACAACAAGGTAAAGATAAACTCTTAAAGAGTTAAAATCGATGCAAGGACCAGCCAAGACTCCAGAACACCAATGACAAAGTATGCTACTTATCTCTTGACAGAGCTGATGAACTCAAAGTACAGGATAATATTCATTTCTGAACACAGCTAATGTGGGGAATTTATTTTGCTTGACTATGTATACTTAATATAAGGGTTTTATTTTTCTTTCAATTTGGGGGAGAATGGAGTGCAGGGATTACCAAAATGGTGGAGGGGGTTTTTAAAAAATCTGGCTATTTAAGTAGTTTTCTTAAATCATGGGAGTGGGCTCAATACTCACTTCCAGCTCTACACTTATGCTCTTATGACAATGTTGACTCCATCAGTCATTCATTACACTCACCACATGACCAAGCCACTTCTCTATCAGATCACATTTTAGTAAACTATAGTCAACATTATGTTAAACATGTACCTGATGATCAACCTTATGTTTTTCCTTCACTTCTTAAATTTAATTAAAAAGTAGAAAACATTTTCAGACAAAAATCCAACGTAAAAACAACACTGACTACACCTTCTCTCACACACTAAGCTGTCTTACACACAGTTGTTGTTCATCATCCATTCTGGAAGACAGCCAATGACATCAGGAGGGTGAGACCAGTGCAGACACCAACCTCACACTATCCTCCAGTCATCATAATCCAGTGAACCTGAAGATAATTCTTGTTCCCCACAGTCACTTCCAGACACTCTCTAACCTCCACCACTCAGCAACCTCTTCTCCATTCCAACAAAACATTCCACCCTACCCAGATTACCAAAGTTTTGTTTTACAAACCTTCAGGGCGTTCTCCTTTCCTAAGGAGTTCAGCACCTGACTCACCATTTTCCTCTCCTCAACTCCAATTTTAGTTACTGGGAGACTAATTTCCATGAAGATACTCCCTCAAACTCTCTAACATCCCAAGCTATATATCTTCATGCCACTTCAGCCATACATAGGGATGATCACATATTAAATCTCACCATTACTCACAAGGGTTCAACTTCCTAAATAAAAAAACTTTAAAAAAAATAAACAAGTGATGAATAAATAAGAAACAAACAACATTCTTCTGTCTGGCCACAGTGTCCTGACACTCCACCTTATGACTCATCCTTTCTAAGACTCTCAATTACTCTCATGGAGACCTACAGTCCCTCCACCCCACCATATCACTTCCCCTAGACACCTCAAAGTCTTTTGTTTTTCCAAGCTAAACATCTTCAGATCTTTTAAGTCCCATAACAACATGGTCACTGTCATCTTCCTAGATGTGCTTCAGCTTGTTACTGCCCCTTCTAATATGTGGCTCCCAACACTGGATACAGAACTCTGGATGCAGTCTGACCTGAAAACGGTGTATTATACAGCAGGGTCATCTCTCTTCTTGTTCTCTACATCACATTTCTTCTATTAAGATACCCTTAAGATTATATTAACTCTTTTGGTTTCTGTATTACCAAACTGACTCAAATTGGGCTTAAAATCTACTAGAATTCCTATTAGCTTCGTTAATTTCCCTGGGAAGTGTGAAGGTGTCTTGGTTTTGTAGCACTGATACTGTACTATCGGGTACTACTGTAATTCTTCTTTATACACCATTCCCCCAAATTTCCCAACAGGCCCTGTAAAATCCCCCTCATACAGTGGGAGAGAGGAGGAAAAGGGGTGAAAGGAACGATCTGAATATCCACAGGAGCTCCCTTCAAACTTCCAAATCTCCCATTTTCTCAGCCAAAACTCCTGTGACTGCTGACTGACTCCACCCCTGCCACACATAAGGATGACTAGACCTCACCGTGACCTACTGGCGCTCCACTTCCTTAAAAACAACAACAAAAACTTCATATTCTTCTATTCCATCCTTCCCCTTATGCCTCAAGCCACCAAAACCTTCCTCAGGGAGATCTCAGTCCTTCTGTGTTTCCTATTTCTTAGGACATCACCCCTAATCTGACTGACTCTGTGACTCCTCAGAAAACAGTTAGCTATTTCAAATCTCTATCGTCTTCTGCTCTTAAATACCTTGGGCCCCTGCTCTGTCACTGCTCTCTTGCCAAACCTCTGCCCTTCACTCCTAAAAAGCCTCTGAATGCAGCTGAGCAAAGTCTCACAACTAAAATTCAAGTTATCTAACACCAACTGGGTCCTCACCATAACAGAGCAGCTAGGGGGTGCAGTGGATGGAGCACCAGTGCAGGAGTCAAGAGGACTTGAGTTCAAATGTCACCTCAGACACTTGACACTCACTAGCTGTGTGACCTTGGGCAAGTCACTTAACCCCAGTTGCCTCATCCTGGGTCACCTCCAGTCATCCTGATGAATATCTGGTCATTGGATTCAGATGGCTCTGGAGGAGAAGTGAGGCTGGTGACCTGCACAGACCTCCCTCCCTCAAAACAAAGTGCAAGTCATGTCATCATTTCTCTGATGTCATGGTCTTCTTCGGCAACGAAGGACAAACACACACACTATAGTAAGGCAGTGTTTTCATTCCTACCTATTTGATAGCCCTATTCGGGAATGGGGAATCCAAGGGCATCAAGGCCACATGGGGTCCTCTAGATTCTCAAGTGCAGCCCTTTGAATCCAAACTTTACAGAGCAAATTCCCTTAATAAAAGGTTCCCTACCCCTGGCCTATATCAATCCCCAAAGAAGTTATCCTAAACCTCTTCCCCTCCATTCTTCTTGTCCCTTTTACCTGGGGAGCTTTCTTTTTACTTTGAGAAAAGTGAAACCACCCAACACGGGGTCCCCCTTCTCATCTTCTCTATCTAGCCGACAGATAGCAAAACCCCTTGACTTCATCTCCCATTCTCTCTTTTCTTCAATCTCTAACAAAAAGGTAGTCCTTCTCTTTGCCAAGGTAACTCTTCTACATGGGCATTTCCACTAATAATAAGGGTTTTATTTTTCTTTCAATTTGGGAGAGAATGGAAGGCAAGAACTAACAATGGGAAAACCAAAATGGTGGAGGCTGTTTTAAAAAAATCTAAGTAGTTTTTTTAAACTTCTCTCCCCTTCCATCTCTTTTAGAAGTTGCATTCTCAGTCATTCTCCCTCTCTCACTAATCTTCAACCTCTCCCTATCTATTAATTCCTTCCCTGCTTTCAAACATGACCAGGCCTCCCCTACCTTTAAAAAATCTCCACAAGACCCTATCCCCTGAAGCCATACCTTTATTTTCCTTTCCTCAGTCAAACTCCTGGAAAAAATTCCCACCTCTACTTCCTCTCCTCTCACTTCTCAACCCAACAATTGGACTTCTGACTTCACTTCTCAACTGAAACTGCTCTGTCCAAAGTTACCAGTTACTTTTTTTTTTGGTCTAGGTCTCCCTCATTTGCCCAGGCTGAAACAATCCCAGTGCTGATCAGTACGGAAGCTTTGACTCTCTGTTTCAGACCTGGGCTGGTTAGCCCCTATTTAGGCAGCCTGGTGGTTCAACTCCCAGGCATTCAGTATACTAGTGCTGAACTTACTATGGTCCTCAGATCAACTTTATTCCTATCACAGCTCATAACTGCCAAGCTCCAATGATTTATTCTGTCTCCCCAGTAGCAGGTATTACAGGCATGTACAATGCAACCTGATACCAGTGATCTCTCAATGACAAATCTGTTAGTCTTTTTCTCAGTCTTTAGACTTCCCAATCTAGCAATGGCATTTGATGCTCCTGACTACTTGACTACTACAAAGATTCCTAGCTACTGTGTCGTCTCAGGGCTTTTTCGACACAACTCTCTCCTGGTTCTCCTTTTACCTGTTTGACTACTACTGTCTCTTCCCAAGCTGTGCCATTTTCACCTAAACAGTACTTCTCCTATCATAGCTTTTCTCTCCACTTATACACTTACCATCTAGGCAGAAGCCCTCATGGAAACAACTATCTCATTGCTCTCCATGCCGCAAGTCTCTCTCCTTCTTCTATACACTGTAGTCAATGTAGTATTTCTTAAGAATGGATCAACCATGTGACTTCCTCTACTTAACTGAGTCCAAATGGCTTCCTATGGCTTCTAGAAAAAAAACAACTTTTTTTTACCTCCTAATATGATCCATACTATCTTGTTCCACCCTATCTTTCCAGGCCCTTCTTCCCAAACAGTGACTATGATTCAAGCTGTCTTTCTCTCTGTTCTTACACATTCTACACTCCATCTCTTTTCTCCATGCCTCTGCACTGACCATCATCCACATGCCTGGAAATACTCCCTCGTTACCTCCTGGCCTCATAAAACAGCCCTCTCTTCCATCAAAAGAAAAACCAAACATCCATCTTTCTGCTTCATCTTTCCTTATCACCCACAATTACTAGTGCTCTGTCTCCCAAACTACCTTGTATTTAACTACTTTGAATATACTTTCATTTATTCATGTTGTTATTGCTGTACATATTTACATATGTATTTTTTCTCCCCCATTAGAATTCAAACTCTTTTTGGACAGGGATTATTACATTCTTGGTACTCATATCCCCAGTATTTAACAATGCCCAGCACGCAGTAAAAGCCTAGGTACTGACTTACTTGTTACAAAAATTGTATTTTTTTTTCATTTTATCAGAAAAGGAACTAGTAACAATGCTGCCCAAAAAGAGAGGGTCCATGAAACATTTTTTAAAATGCACACGAAAAGAGCAGACATTCAGAGAAACACACTCAGGACAGCTTTGAAAGTAGTATGATGAATTTCTACTTTTTTAAAAAAATAAAGTAAGCTGTAAATAAATAGAAATTTTAGTTTCACATAATCTTTCTGTTCTACTTTGTATATGGGAAAATGTATATTTTTTTGGTGTTGGTTAAGTTCTCATTTTTAAAATTCCTTCCTGTTTGTGACCCTTCTAACAAAATATTAGCATAGTTTTTTAAGTAACAAAACAGATTTGGCTGTACAAATGCACGGGAAAAGTTAAAGAGATCAACAATCCAACGTCTGTGTCTAAGTTTAGTGGATTCTATTTTTAGCTCTTTAATATGCAACTTTCTCCTAGTCACCTCCCAGAAAATTTCTCCCCAGGCAATTAAACTGTCTCATCATTGCAACAAGTTGTATAAGTAGGACTACTCTTCAGTTGTGCCATACCTAAGAGCTGAACAACTTTAACGACCATTCTCCAAATTTCCTTGGTTCAGTAAAGAGCTGTCATTTTCCTTAGATGATCTAACTAGTCCTAAGCTACAGAAGTGAGAAACTCCCTCTGACTTACAGTATGGAAGAAGTGCCTAAGGTTCAAGGGAGGTTTATGAAGTGTCAGAGTTAAGGTCCGAACCTAGATCTGCCCCTAAGTCCAGTACTCTGTTCAATACCAATATCGTATGATCTACCACTAAAGGGAGGGTGTCAAGCTATATATAGTAAAGAGTAAAAACCAGGTGAGTCTCAATAACTAATCAAAGATGCAAATACAAAGGTTATTTAGCACTCCAAAGATTTTATGTAGCAGGCACACCACAGTGTGTTACAAATTAACTTTTACACTTTTCATTTAAACAATATTTGGACATCATCCATCTTCTTAATCTAGAATTCATTTACTGGTAACTAGTGGCATGGAAAAATTTCTGGATTTCAAGTCAGAAGATGACCTCATATCAAATACCAGTTCTGCCATCAATGAAGGAGTTGAACTAGGTAATCTATAAGGTCTATTCCAACTCATACTATATATGATTATGACAGCATGCTACATTACCGAAGTTAATTTTTCTTGGCAAAAAAATATAAACAGTAATGGAATTATTTGTATTTTATACTGTCTTTTTTCAGCAAAAATTTCTTTTTACATAATGAAATTAATCTATATATAACTAGATATTTGTCTATCATATATTTATATACAATTATATATGTGTTCATCCTTCGTTGCCTAAGAAGACCATGCCATCAGAGAAATGATGACATGACTCACACTTGACTTTGTTTTGAGTGAGGGAGGGCTACAATTACATACGTTCTATATATCAATATATGGCTGGTTACAAACTCATACCTTATCCAGAGTTTTAAGAAATAACAAACTTCCATTTGCCTTCAATTTTTTAATGGTACAATAATTTATATTTAATTCACTTATCTTTTTGGAATGTCATGTGTAGTATGAGATATGGGTCCAAACCTATTTTGTGCCAAGCTGCTATCCAGTTTTCCAACAGGTTCTTGTGAAGTAAAAGAGTTCTTTTCCTAGGACTCATTGTTTTAACTATCGTACATGGGAAAACTGGTAGGCAGTTTTGCAGGGAAAGGATTTATTTACATACCTCATACCACAGATTTCAGTGAATTCCAACAGAAATACAAAAAAAACCTCACAATTTTATGTGGAAGAAAATAAAATCATGTATTTTTATTTCAAATGTGAAGGAGATGTGTTTGATTACATAAATAAATTTCTAAAAAAAAATAACCTAATTTAAAAGAAAATAAGACTACGAAAAATGCAGCAAATATGACAACTTAAAAACCTGACATCTAATATATATGGTACTGCTATAAACTGACAGGGTGAATTTCAAGTTCATAACAGACAAGCCATCAAAAGACAGGAAGAAATACAAGTTGTTAACAGTCACTTGAAATATGTTCAATCTCGCATATCTTCAAAGGGATATAATTTAAAACAACTTGGAGTTGCTTTATACTAACATATAATACTGTAATATAAAAAATAACTAAAAGCAGTAAAATTCAAGGGCTGTTGCTAAAGGGCTGTAGAAAAACAAATCCTCAAGAATCCAATTGAACACAATTACGTTGTAAGAAACGATGGAAGAGATGGTTTCAGAGAAGCCTTGGAAGACTTGTATGAACTGATACAGAGTAAAATGAGCAGAACCAGGAAAATAGTCTGTAATATAACATCAACACTATAAAAAAGAAAAATTTTTAAAGGCTTAATAACGTTGATCAACTCGAATGATGAACCATGACTCTACGGGTTGTTGTTGTTCAGTTTTCAGTCATATCTGACTCTTCATGATCTCATTTGGGGTTTTCTTGGCAAAGATACTGAAATGGTTTGCCATTTCCTTCTCCAGTTCATTTTACAGATGAAGAAACTGAGGAAAACAGGGTTAAATGACTTATCCAGGGTTGCACAACTAGTACATATCTGAGGCCAGATTTGAACTCAAGAAGATGAGTGTCTTCCTGACTCCAGACTCGGTACTCTATCCACTGCACCACCTAGCTGCCCCTGATTCTATTGCACTGATGTTGATAATGAAGAAAGTTACTCATTACTGACAGAGAACTGATGCAAATAATATGGAAAACAAGACACACTTTTTGGACATGGTTGCTATAGGGATTTATTTTGTTTTACAATATTTTTTATTAGGGAGATACTCTTTTTTCCCTGAAAGGGGAGGAGAACAAAGAGATGAGGGTGAAAAAAAGGCTTTACAATTTTAATTTCATTGAAAATATTTTTAAAAAAAAGAAAAGCAGGCACTTTTTCATTACTGATGGCACTAAAAACTTGTAAAAAAAAAATTAAGGATACACACAGTATTAGCTGTATACAGTGCTGCAAAAAACTAGAAACAATTTAATGTCAAACAACTGGAGAATGATCTTTACATATCCTACACCCTAAATGGACAAATTTAATCTCCTATCTCTCCTGAACCCAAGGTCTACATCACCAACTGCCTACTGAACGTCTCACATCTCCATTTAGGTATCCCATACACATACCAAGCTCAACATGTTCAAAATGAAATTCATTATCTTCTCTCACTCTCTTACAAACACACAAACACAAACATACATCTTCTTAACTTCCTATTTTTGCTGATGATACCCCAATCCTTTGAAGCCTTACAATCTATATGTCATTTTCAACTCTTTCATTTTCTGTGCCCCATCCCCCCATATTCTATCAATTGCCTAAATCTTTTTGAGTCCACTTCTACATTTCATACATCTGTTCCCTTCACTCAGAAAACATGTTCACTAACCTAGCTCTGGTCCTCATCACTTCCTACCTGGACTCTTGCGCCAGCCTCCCTGCTTCTAGTATTTAGCCTCTCCAATCTATCCTCCATATACCGACAAGAGTGTTTTTTAAATTTCATTAATTTGTATCTTTTGTTTGTTACATCTTTCTCTTACTGAATATTCTTCCCTCCTTCAACCCTCCCAGAAAACTATCCTTTACAAGAAAATAGAAAGGATAAAAGACAGTTCAAAATAAAAAACTAATCCATCAAATTCAATAAGATATGTAATGTTCCACATCTTATATCTGCCAAAAAAAAAAAAAAAGGAAAGACGGTACATTCTTCATCTCTCTTCTTTGTAGTTAAAGTTGATTTTTATAATTACACAGCATTTACTTTCAATTTGTCTTTTTTATTCTTTTCATTTACATTGTTAAAGTACTGCGTACAGTGATTTCCTAGTTATTCTTGCTTTGTATCAATTCATATATGTCTTCACTCATCTCTCTACATTCTTCATATTCAGTTACTGCAGGGCAATACAACTCAAAGTGGTATTTCTAAAGCACAATGTCTGAAGATATCCTGCTCCCTTGCTTCATGGGCTCCTTATTGCCTCTAGGATAAAATGCAAACTCTGCCTGCATTTAATGGCCTACCTTTATACGGACCTCATAGTACCTCCTTTGGAGTATTCTAGGATTCAATCAAACTGGAAATTTGTTGTTCTCTCAAAATGACCATCCATCTCCCACCACTGCACCTTTGTACATATTGTCCTTGACCCTGGAACACTTCTCTCCTGTCTACTTCCCTTCAAGCCTCAGCTCAAGGGCCAACTTCCAAAAGAAGCCCTTCCTTACTCTCTATCCTCCACCCTTCAACACACAGTTTTCAGTGTTCTTCCCTATCCCAAAAATTACTCTATAAGATATTTATTTACTTAGAGCTACTTCAGTCAATTTATTAAGTGCTAGGCAACGCCAAACGCTGGGGACATAAAAGGAAAGGAAAAAACTCCACAGTTTGTCTTTGTATCCGTAGCACCTATCATGGCACCTGGCATGGAGTACTTATTAAGTGCTTTTTTAAATGAATTGGTTAAGTAAATTGTGGTACATTAATATAATGGAATACAACAATGCAGGTAAGACCAAGTATGAAGAATAAAATGCAACACTGAACATCCTGTATGAAAGAATGTCATAACAACAAGATACGTACACGATTAGAAAAAAATGTCATTTATATATTGAAATCAATTCATTTGAATGTCAATAATTACAAGGCCAAGTCCTATAA
>CM053769.1:6142697-6224510 GCA_028658325.1 Potorous gilbertii
AAAGTTATCTGGCCCTACAGGACAAAAGAGAAGATGGGGTAAGGGAAGGGAGGGATGATAGAAGAGAGGGCAGATTGGTGATATGGGTAATTAGAATGTCCAGTGTATTGGGGAGGGGGAGGGGACAAATGGGGAGAAAATTTTGGAACCCAAAATCTTGTGAAAATGAATGTAAAAAGTTAAATAAATTTATTTAAAAAAAAAATTACAAGGCCAAGTGTAACTAGCTGTACTTAGGTTCATTATTAACATTACAATAAATTTTTTTTTTTTTAAACTTCTTTCCTTAGCACTTCATGTCCTCAGGCTTATCAATGACTGAACTGCCCTAGTTTTTTTTTTTTTCTTTTAACAGGTACTTTATCTAATCTGTCCTACTGGTCTACTTTTCCATTCTTTTATCTATTTGCAAATAGTACTGAAAAATTACTGTTTCATAATATAAATTGAAATATGGTCATATCAAATCTTCATTTCTACTATATAAACTTATTTTCCCATATAGTCTTGATACTTTGTTCTTCCACATGAATTTTATTATTTCTTCTAATTCTATAAAGTATCCCTTAGGTAATTTGATTGATGTATAATTAAAATGTAAATGTAAGTAGTAATGTTATTTTCTATTGTATTGGCAAAGCCTAGCCATGAACACTGACTGTCTCACCTCATTTAGGTCTTCCTTTATTTCTGATTACTATGTAATTGATTCATACAAGACCTGTGTATGTCTTGGTAAGTTAACTCAAAATAGTTACTTAAAAAAAAAAATGTCACTCCTCCCCTTCCTGGTTTTTGCTAGTAATGTATAGAAATGCTGATGATCTGGGACTTGTTTTGCATCTTACCACTTTGCCAAAGCAATTACTTTAATTTTTGTTGATTCTCTAGGGTTTTCCAAGTATGCTATTATATCACAGGTTGAAAGATAATTTTGCCTCCTTTCTGATAATACATAATCCCTTAATTTTTATCTTACTGACACTGCTACAGTTAGCCTTTTTACTATTTTATTGAATAACTAGCAAAAATGGGGCTCCTTGCTTCTAGTTCTTTCTTTTATCAAGGTAAAAACTATTTAAAAGTAGAGTTGCAAGCACTATCTGGCACAATAACTCTTAAAATGTTTTGCTTAACTGTTTTCAGAAATTACACCCTGTGGGATATTCAATCAAGGAGTAGATTGAGTTCTTATAAGATATTCTGAAAAAAAATATATCAACATTCAATATATTTTAAGAATAACTAAGCCAGTTATGTAGAAAATGGCATTTTTTCTACTAGGCTGAGAAGTACTTTCAAAAATGCAAGCAAATGTCTGTAGAGAATGAAGTCTAAATATCCTTACATTGGTAGAAAAACCAATTCTGCATACTGTACGGTGAGAATCAGACCCTTGGCAGAAATAAAATGTTTAGGAACAGCTTTCTCCAGCTTTGCACTATTACTGAAACTTCTAATCAACATTTTTACACCAATTATTAGAAGGCAATTTTCAAACAGATTATTGCTTTCTTACAGTCTTTTATACTGTATGCAGGAAGAAATTCCGACACCTACAGGAATCTAAGGGCAAATTCCAATACATTATACCAAGTACAATTACCAACACAAGCTAAGCATTGGCTGATTATTTCTCTGAATAATATGCAGCATTCCAAATGCTTCCACTTACTACTGGGCTGTTTCCCAACTGGCACACTACCCTATATTTAGGATGCAAAAGTGCAATGACGAGCAGCAACAAAAATGAACCAGTGGTTTCATATGCGCAGAATGGCAGCGGACAGAAAGAAACAGTGGGATGCCTATGGAAGGAATCCTGTTTACAAAAATGATACAGATATGCCTCATTTTATAATAGGTGTCAACCTTTTAATAGATGTCACTTTTCCCTGAAAACTGCACTACAAATAACTTCTAAAATTGTAGATATACTAGAGAAGTCTGATATTTAAAGAAATCTCACAATAATCTAAAGAAATCTAACAATAAATGTTTTTTGTGAAGTGAAAATATATCCCCCCAATTTTATTTTGTGTAAATCAATTTTCATAATTCTGAACTTCTTAAATCGGAGTATACTTATGCTCTACACAAAGCAGAGAAATAAAACAAAGTAAACTGAGAGGTACTCCTTGCATTTTCCAATATAATCCTACTTCAAAAACACTTAGCTAAAACGGGAACTAAAATTCATTGGGATGGGTAAAGGATGATAGTGTAAATGCCTATTGCCAGGCTAGAACTTTTCTAAAGAATGCTACTTAATCCCCTGCCCACACAAGTGAGTCAAACTATTCCACTAACTTATCAAAGGTCACTATTGAGAAGGAAGAAGATATGTTTTATACTGAAGACTTGGCAGATAAAAACCAAGACTAAAAATTAGGGCAAAAAACTTCAGAGATGCAAAAGTAATTCAAAGTATATTCAACATAGTAGAATTTTTTTTTCTAATTACTAGTTCGGAACAGTGCAACTTCAAAACAAAACTTGAATACCACTCCCTCAGAAAGGCAGTCATACACTCTTTCTTTCCAGGCAGAAATAATATACTCAGGCAAAACCGTAATCTTTTGAAAATTAATTTGTATTTAACATTCAGGCATCTAGTAGGAATTAAGTCACATATATTTCATTCAATAAATAACTGGGGAAGCAAATTTGGCATCACAAATTCAATATATTGTGAGCTTATTTCTATACTTCATTCAACTATAATCTCCCAGAAGCTTAAAAAGTTTGATTGACTCTCTGCATCTTATTATAAAGGCTGAAGCTGCCAATATGACCCCACGAGTATCCAAAACTGAAAACCACATATTGAATTCTAGCTATTAAGGCTAACTTCAGAGTTCTAGGCATTTTAAAAATGAACAATTAAAAAATATTGTATTGTGAAAGTGTTGTTACCTGAACAGTAATGAGTTTAGAAATTAAACAAAATGAGGGAAACTGAAAAAAAGAAAATGATGTGGGTCTAAAAGTTTTCTCCAAAACTCCAAACTGCATCTCCAAACTTATCTACTACTACTCCCTAACAGGAGCCCTCTGGTCCAGTCAAACTGGTTCCATAGACATACCATGCATATCCCACCTCTTTACCTTTGTTCATGCTCCCCTGGAATGCCATCCCCTCCTCCCTCCCCTGTAGTTTTCTACATTTTACCCAATGAAGATCCAGTTCAGGTCCTGTCTCTTCCCTAATCGTAGATGCCAATTATGCATTTTATGTTACCATTCTCTCTCCCCAACTAGAAAACAAACCACTTGAGGGAAGAAGCAATGTTATATAATACTTTGTACCCTACAGCACCTAATACATAGTTGGCACCCAAACTTTAGCTGTAGATTTTTATTCTGGAGGAATGCAGGCTCATGCCAGAAGGCAGTTCATTAAAGGACATATTCCCCTACCTTTAGGGGATGAAAAACTACTATTTATATATATAATATAAATATAAATATAATACTACTATATTCCCCCAAAGCATTGATATCACTGAAGGGGTGTGATTATTACTGAGAAGAGAAGGGTAAAATAAAGCTTTGAAATGTTATAGGTAAAATCCTGCCCTATTACCTATAAACTTAAAATGATCCCAAATTCTACCTCTCCCACCCTCCTTCCAACCACACACCACTCATCTGGCTCCTAGGGAATTATTCAATACAACAAAGCACTGTAAATGCAAAAACAGTTCCAGGCCTCAAGGAATTCTATTAGTGGGTAACATGAGGCTGCAGAGATGAGTCGGATGTCTTTACATCTCCCCACTTTCTTCTCTACACCCCTTCCACCACTAAAAAAGTCTCCCTGGTACTACCTTCAGAAAACCCAACATTAATAGGATACCATATCATTGGTTGAAAGTTAAGGGCAAAAGTTGGAACCCAAATTTCAGCAAACAAATATCAAACAGGAGAAAACAGAGGAATATTTAACCTTGCCTTAACAGGGAAAAAAATATTAACATACCCTGAGATTATGAAAAACAGAATAAAATGTGAGGTATTTCAAAGCAGAAGCAACCCACTTGGAAACAAGACTGAGAGATAATTTAAGAACCATCAAGCTACCTGAAAGCCAGGACCAAGAAAAATTATCCAAGCTTGCCTACAACTGTCCAAGTCTGCAGGGCAGAATCCAATGGGCTGAGGATTTGAGGTTAGATATAAACAAGATCCTTCATTATCGGTGCAACTAAGTTGCCAAGGGAAAGGAAGGAATTTCTTTTTCTTGGGAATGTATCCTCTCTATACTGTCTGGGGTAACTTAGAAATAACCCCAGATAGGAAGAAACTACTTTTGATGATCTCGCAAAGCACCCTTCTCCCACCATCATTCCCAGTGCAATAATTTTAAATGTTGCCACTTACCTCAGTCCAGGCATTAGTATCTATCCCTGAAATTAGGAAAGGTGGTGGACGCTTGTCAACTTTCAACTCTACTGTCAGCAAGTTGCTGATGTTTTCAGAATAGTGTAGACCTGCAGATGCCTTGACTGAAAGACTACCGACACGAGTATTTCACAATTCCTATCAAATGTTTATCATGTAAATATTATTTTCTACTCCTACCTACATTCACGTGCATGCCTGGAATATTCTCCAACTTCCATTTAATAGAACACCTCCCTCCCTTTTGATTTCCTGGCAGGAATCTGTCCCTTGTTTGCTTTGGTTCCAAATTATGAGTATCCTGCATCATAAGTCCACTTTCTCATTCCTAAAAATTAACTCAGTCCCATTCAAGTTCTTCAAGTCTAATAATACACTTGGAACAGGTCAAAATATCTGTCCTCCTAAAAACACCACTACTTGGACAGAGCTTAGCGCACAAGTAAAATCATAACATAACACAAAACCCAAACTCCAGACACCCAAAAGACCCCTGGAAAATGGCTCTGAGCACCTTTCTGTCTCATAAACAGAAAGGATGGAGAGAGTGAGACAGAGAAAGGAGGAGACTGAGGGAAAGAGAAAACGAAGAAGGCAGCCGGACTAGGGCTGGGCCAGGTATCACCTCCACCCACCTATCCGGAGCAGCGGGCAGGCTGCGCCTCGGGGACACAGCTCTTACTTAACACCTTCCTGAACCAGACCCCTTCAAGTTTAAAAACTCGGTACCCCCCAAACTCCTCCATACCGGGAGGCTTTCAGAAAATAAAACGGCAGCAGGAGAGGGCTCTGAGCCCGGAGCCCGTCCGCCCAGACCTTCAGGACCCGGAGGCGAGCCCTACCTGTCACACGGGCACCCCACAGCGGCAGCCGGGCCTGCCAGGGGAAGCCGCCCGGAGCACCCCCACTCCGGGGCAAGGACGCCCAGGTACCGGCTCCCGAAGGAGGCTGGCGCGGGCCGGGGCCTCCCTCCTCCCCCGGGCAGGGCTCCTCGGGCAGCAGCCCCCGCGGCCACAACCACCACACGCAGCTTTCCCCGCCCCCCGCCCCGCGGCCGGCCCCGCGCTCCCCCTCCCTCTGGGGCCGCGCCCGGGCGGGGAAGGCCCCGGCCCCGCGCCCGCACCGGCCGACCTCGGCCCGCGGCCTGCTCGGCCGCCGCCGCCTCCGTGCCAGCCCCGGGCCCGGCGGCCGCAGAGGGCGCCTTCGGCGGCCGGCCCGGCCCCGCGCCAGCCCCTGGGCCCCGCACGCCCACGCCCGCGGCAGCCGCCGCCCCCAGGCCTCGACCCCGGGCCAGGAAGGCAGGCGGCGGCGCGAGGCGAAGGCAGGGCCTGGGCCCGCCCGCCCGCCGCTGCGGAGCGAGGACGCGGGAGGGCCCCGGCGCCGCAGGCCTCGCTCGCACCCCGGCCCGGGCCCGGCGGGCGCAGCAGCAGGTGTTCGGCGGGGAGCGGAGGAGCGGCCGGGGCGCCGGGGGAGGGGGAGGGGCACGGCCGGGCGGCCCAGGGCCCGGGAGCCGCCGGGCGGCCGCCGGGGGAGGGCGTGACTCACCGCGAGCGCCGCCGGGCCGCGGCAGGTGCCGACCCTCCCCGCTCCGCCGGCGCGCCGGGCCGCAGGACGCCGCCGCTCCCCGGGCCCCGGCGCTAAGCCGCCGCCGCCGCGCGCGCAGCCCGAGCCCGAGAAGCGCGAGAGCCGCGCCGCAGCCTCCGCGCGAGCACGTACCGGGGAAAGGCGGGGGCGGGGCGGCCCGGAGCCTAGCAACCCCGGGTGACACGCGAGCACCGCAGCCAATCCCCGCGGCCGAGCGGCACCCGCGGCGGCGCCCGCACGCTCCCTCCGCGGAGCCCCGACGCTTCTGCCTGCATTTCTCAGCCCGCAGCCGGCCCGAACCCTCCTGCGAGCCCCGCCCACCGCCCCGCTCCGCCTCGCTCATTGGCCGGGCACGCCCACCCTGTCCCCGGGCGGTCCCGCCCGGCCAATCTGGGCTCCTCCCCCTCCCAAGCCCTGCCGCCCGGGACACGCCCCTTTCTGCACATGGATCGAGGACACGCCCTGTTTCAGATTGGGCTACACCTCCGGCACGCCCCGCTCTGCACGTGCCCTCCGGGACCCCCAAGGTACCCCGGAGTTACCCTGGGCACGTGCTCACCGTACCCACCTGCCTGCTTCAAACCCAAACAGGTCCGCCTGAGTCTTGGTTTATAACCCTGGCAGGGGAGACCGCCAAATCGAATGCCCCTCCTCCAGGAAGACTCCCCCGAAACCTGTCTGCCATGACCCTAGCCCTCCAATATCACATAGCGTAGTCCTACACATCCCTAATATACTTAGGCTATATTTGTGTCCCATCCTGTATTAGACTGTGAATCTCCCATGGTACCCAACAACAGAAAATCAATCGACAAGTATTTATAAACACCCACTACGGGCCAAGTATTTTGCTAGGAGATGGGGATGAAAACAAATAGGAGGAGTCAATAATTATCCATATAAATAGATACAAAACATAAAACACAAGGAAATGGGGGAAGGGAAATCAGGAAAACTTTAAGCAGGAGGTCAATCCTGAACTGAGCTGGAACCGAGGCTAGAAGTTCCAGGTATAAAGAGAACCAAGGCACAGGGAACACCCAGTGCAAGAAGATGGAATGTCCTCTGGAGCAGCAAGAAACCAGTTTGATTCAGAGTGCATGGTGGGTTGGGAAGGAGGATATGATGTATAGTAAGTCTGGAAAGGTGGGATGGGGTAGGATAGCCCTGGAGAGAAAGAAAATGGGAGAAGGTCTCCTGGAAAAGTTGTCATTTGACTTGCTTTAGAAGAGAAAAGTAAGAATTCCACAGACAAACAGATATTTCAGGCAGAAGGAATGATGTCAGCAAAAGAAGAGAAAATGGGTATGTTCAGGAAGACAAAGAATCAGCCTGTTTGGCTGGAGCATAGAGTACATAGGAAAAAAGCTAGAGAAGTCAGGTGGTACCAGATGATGGAGGAACCAGAATGCCAAACATTCAAGAATTTAAACTTTACTCAGTAGGCAAGTGACTGCAATAGATCTGTAGCTAAGAAAACTTATGCTGGGAGATTGGAGAGAAGAGAGAGTAGGGGAGGGAAAGCCTGTAAAGGGGTTATTAACAGTAGTCCAGGTGGGTGGCAGTGAGGCCCTAGATCAGTGTAATAGTAATGAACGTAAAGAGGAAAACTGGAAAAGATCTCGTGGAGGCAGAATGCAAAGGGCCTCAATGTTATTATTCAGTGTGTATAACTCTTCATAATCCCGTTTGGGGTTTTCTTGGCAAAGGTATTACAGTGATTTGTCATTTCCTTCTTCAGCTCATTTTATAGAGGAGGAACTGAAGGGAACAGGGTTAAGTGACTTGCCCTGGGTCATACAGCTAATCAGTATCTGAGGTCAAATTTGAACTCAAGTCTTCCTGACTTCAGGCCTGGCAGACCATCCATTTCACCACCTATCTGCCCAGCTTCAGTTCAAAAAGCACTAAGTGCCTACTCTTCATCCAGCCTTTTGCTAATTGCTGGAAATGAAACAACAAAGCAATTCCTGTACTCAAGGAGACTGTACTCTCCTGGTGTTGGGAGAGGGTCAGTACATGTACATTGGTAAATAATTACAAGATTTATATAAAATGAATACCAACTAATTGGGGAGCGAAAGAGAGATAACTTGAGAAATCAGGAAAGGCCCCTTCCTAATAGAAGGTAGTCCTGGAGCTGAATCTTTCCAGTACCTAAGGATTCCAAGAGGTGGAGGTAAAGAGGGAGAAACACTCCATGCAAAGACAGAGACAAGAAATGGAATGTAGTTTATGAAGAGCAACAAAGAGACCAGTTGAGCTGGAACATGGAGAATTTGAGGGGGAGTGATGGGTAACCAGCTTGGAAAGATTGGCTGGAGCCAGATTGTAAAGGGCTTTAAATGCCAAACAGAAGAATGTGCAGTTTATCCTTGGGGCAATAGGGAGCCATTAAAACTTCTTAATCAGTACAGTAACAGGGTCAGACTAGTGCTTTAAGATTTCAGATTTGGCAGCTCTGAAGAAGAGGGATTGGAAAATAAAGAGTTTGGATTCAAGGAAATCCATTAGGAGGTTGGTTCAGTTGTCCAGGTTACAGGTGATGTGAGCTGAACTGAGGTGGTAGTGGTATATGAGCAGAGAGAAGAGGATGGATGTCAGGGAGGTTGTGGAGCGGGAATCAACCAAACTTGGCGACTAAAAGTTGGAGTTGAAAGAGACCTGAGTGAGAGTAAAGAACCAAGGATGTCCAACAGCTAGAAAAATAGTGTTATCTTTGGCAGAACTAGGGATATTAGGGGAAAGAGTGAGTTTAGCAAGACAGATAATGAGTTGTTTTGAAGATGTTTAATTTGACTAGGCTATGGCACACCTAAGTAAAGAATCTTCAGCCGGCAATTGGAGATAGCCAAATGGAGCTCAGAAGAGAGATTATTGTTGAATATGTAGATCGGAGAGTCAGCTGCTAGGTGAGAGTTGAAGGCATGGGAGCTGATGAGATTACCAAGAGGAAAAACGTAGAAAGAAAAAAAAAAGAGGGGCAGGACCTTCCCTGTCTTTTGTAAATTTTATATTTCTTCAAAAGAACATTTTTCTGTACATAAGAGACGTCGAAGTGGTCTGGGAAGATCCCCACCCTGGTCCCAATCATCCAATAAAATAAGCTCCAAAGACTGGGAAATCAGGAAACGTCCACTTCGTTTTGTTCCATCCAAATAGCCAAAACATTTGCTGGAATGGAAACATTTATTTTAGTGAACTAAGAGGAATGTACTAGGCTTCTGTGATTTAGGAGGAATACTGGCAATGAAGCATTTTCTTAGCAAACCTCTTGAAGAGATTCCCCCAGGACCCAGAATACTCACAGAGACATACTTGCCTATTGAAATATCTCCCTTCTGTTAAAGCCTTACCTAGGTATCACCTATTTACTCCACCAAGTTTTATGGTCAGTCAGTCAATAACCATTTATTAAGCACTTTTTTATTTATTATTTATTACTATTTTCTTTATTTATTAAGCACTAATTATGTGCCAGGAACTGTGCCTGGGGACTTGGACCCTCCTTCAAGGACCTCATTTTCTAACGAGGGAACCAACATGCAAATGTCTAGGTTTACATAGTGTAAATAGAAAGTAATCTCAGAGGCAAGGGGTAGACCTCCGACAAGAGCTTGATGTGAGGAGGGAGAGCATTCCAGGCATGAGAGGACAGCCCCTGCAAAGGCCCACAGGCAAGTACAAGGAACAGCAGCCCCTGGGAACTGGATTGTAGAGTGGGTGGAGGGATGTAAAGTGTAGGAAGACTGGAAAGGTAGGAAAGGGCTACAAAGGTCACTGATGCTCAGAATTCCGAGCTCTGCCAGCCTCAGCTAGGATGAGGGGGCAAGAGTCACCACACTGAGACAACCCTTTAAGCCTGTAAACTACAAACAAGCTGATCTATACTTATATTGGGGTTTACTTAATCAAAACACTTAGTAGGGAGATATTGTAGTCTTCAAGTTGGTTAACAGGTGGGGAATCACGTGGGAAAGGGATTAGATTCATTCTGCTTGGCACCAGGAGGAACAAAGGCTGGAAGGTGTAGAAAATGGATTGAGACTCAGTGTAAGGAAATACTTCCTAACCATTAAAGCTTATTGGAGATATAGGTCAGCTAAATGGTGCAGTAGAAAGAGCCCTAGGCCTGAAGTCCGGAAAACTGGACCTCACAAATCTTGCTTTAGACTCTTACTACCCTGACATGTTTGCCTCGGTTTCCTCATATGAACTGGAGAAAGAAATGGCAAAGCATTCCAGTATCTCTGCCAAGAAAACCCCAAATGGAGTCACGAAGAGTCTGACAAAAACTGAAACAACTGGAGGTCAAGATGAGAATGTTTTGGGAGTTTTTTCAACTGGATTAGACTTGATGATCTTTGAGGTCCCTTCTAGTTCCAAGATTGTGGGACTGAGATTCTATGGCACACCCTGCTTGGCCCAAATAGATTCCCTCTGAAACTTTCTGGGCTGTGCCCTGTTCTCTCCGCCTGCTCCGGGCACAGAGTGCAATCAGCTTGTTGGCTATTTTTCTAGTCTGTCCTAAAGAGCCTTACATGGGTGAGCGAGCTAAGCTCTCAAGGGAGGGCAAAGACAGCAGGACTGGCACTAAGCACAGTCTCTGGGGCCCCCACGCCCTCTCCCTTTTCCCCTCCCTCCCTGGCCTGTCTGGGAATAAGGGAACTTGATGCCTCTCTAGAGCTACCCCAGAATAGCACTGCCCTTCTTGAGTCACAGCATAAACTCTTCAGTAGTTCAGTACTTGTGGGTGAAGGTTATTGGAATTCTGTGAAGGAGAAAAGAGAATAGGAAAGGAATTGGAGCTATACTTGTCCTTACGGTGTTTTTAGTACTGAAATATGTTTCTGAAAGTTTCCCTGATGAAAGAAGTACTCATTTCCATTCCTCTGACTATAGTTTTTGCAGGATCCTGAGGTTTATCAGCTGCTGAAGCTTATTAATCTGCCACTAACAATGCTGAGTTTTCCATCACTCATTTTAAAAGTTAAACATGGCAGCACTGACTGTTCATCCCCTGACTTCAGCATCCCCAGACTGGAAGGGAATATCAGATTTCACTCCCTTCCAAAGACAGTTGAATCCCCCTCTTGGCCATGTTGTTGGCCTGGAATCCCAGTCATGCCAGCTGCAGCACATTCTGAATGCAAAACACAAGACACTACATAAGAGGTTTGGCCCAAATAGCTTATACTGACTTCTTCTTTCCTTTTCTACATAGACTTTAATGTTCTATGATTTCATTAGATTGTGAGCTTCTTGAAGTCAGGGACTGTCATTTGCCTCTTTTGGTATCCCAGCAATTTGCACAGTTCCTGGCATGTAGTAAAAGCTTAATAAATATTATGGATTGATTCCATGAAAGTAAGAGAGGCCTAGCAGTAGCATATCTCAAACTGTATTACAAAGCAATTAATCATCAAAATATTCTAGTATTAACTAAGAAATAGAGTAGGGGATCAGTGGAATAGATTAGGTATACATATATAGATAGATAGATAGATAGATAGATAGGGTTATAGTAGTAAATAACCCTAGTTAGTGCCTCAGTTTCTTCATATGAACTGGAGAAAGAAATGGCAAGCCATTCCACATTTGGGTTTAATAAACCCAAAGATACAAACTTTTGGAACAATAAAATCACTATTTGACAAAATCTGCAGGGAAAATTGGAAAGCAGTTAGGCAAAAACTAGATATAGCACAACATCTCACACTGTATATCAAGATCAGATCAAAATGGGGACATAATTTAGACATAAGGGATGATATCATAAGCAGATTAGGGGAGCATGGAAAATTTTGCCTGTCAAATCTATGGATATGGAAAGAATTCATGACCAAACAAAAGATAGAAAGCGTTAAGAAATTTTGACATGAATCATTTTGATTACATTAAATTAAAAAGGTTTTAAATAAACAAAACCAAGGCTGCCAAGGAAGGAAAGCAGAAAACTGGATGGAAACTTTACAGCAAGTTTCTCTGATAAAGTATTCATTTCTCAAATATATAGAGAAATTACTAAGAATATGAGTCATTCCCTAATTGATAAATGGTCAAAGGATTTGAACAAGCAGCTTTTAGAAGGAGAAATCAAAGCTATCTACAGTCATAGGAAAAATGCTCTAAATCACTATTGATTAGAAAAATGCAAATTAAAACAACCCTAAGGAACTCTCTCACTCCTATCAGAATGGCTAATATGATAGACAAGGAGAGTCACAAATACTGGAGGAGATGTGGAAAAATTGGGACACTGATGTACTATTGGTGGACTTATGAACTGATCCAACCATTCTGGTGAGCAATTCAGAATTATGTCCAAAATGCTATAAAAATGTGCATGACCTTTGACACAGAAATACAAAATTTTCTAGTCATCCTGATGAATATCTATCTGGTCACTGAATTGTGATGACTTTGGAAGAGAAGTGAAGCTGGTGACCTCCACAGCCCTCCCTCACTCAAAACAAAGTCAAGGTCAAGTCATGTCATCATTTCTCTGATGGCATGGTCTTCTCTGGCAACAAAGGACAAACACACACACACACACACACACACACACACACACATACACACAGATTCCCCATCAGTATCCCAAAGAGATCAAAGAAAAAGGAAGATAACCTATATGTCCAAAATATTTATAATAGTTCTTTCTGTGGTGAAAAAGAATTGGAAACTGAGGGAATACCCACCAATTGGGGAATGAATGGCTGAACACATTGTGGTATATGATTGTGATGGAATACTTTTGTACTATAAAAAAATGACAAGCTAGATGGTTTCAGAAAAACCTGAGAAAACTTATATGAAGCTGATGCAAAGTGAAATGAGCAGAACCAGCTGTGTTGTGATGATGATCAGCTGTGAAAAACAACTATTTTCAACACAACGATGTTCAAAGATAATTCTGAAGGACTTATTATCAAAAATACCATGAGAAAGAACTGATAAAGTCTGAATGCGTATTGAAGCACACTTTATAAAATTCCCTTGTTTTTCTTGGGCTTTGGTTGTTTTTGGTTTTGGCCTGTGTTATTTTGTGTGTTTTTTTTTTGCAACACGGCTAAAATGGAAATATGTTGTGTATGATTTCACATGTATAATCTATATCAAATTACTTGCTTCTCAAGGAGGGGGGAGGGAAAGGAGGGAAGGAAAATTTGGAATTCAAAAATTTTTTAAAGTAAAAGTTTAACTTTTTTTGCATGTAATTGAGAAATACTTACTAAAATGAATAAAAATTTATTGAGAGAGGGGATGAGGAGGGAGGGAAAGAGCTGACTCTGGACTCAGAAAAGGTAGAGTTGAATCCTAGCCCTGCCATGTGCTTCCTTTGAGACTTTGGGCAAATCACTTTCCCTCTGTGGGACTGTATTCCCTCCTCTTTAAAAAAGAGGATTGGACCAGACAACCTTTAAAGCCCTTCCCCACTCTAAAATCCCATGAATTATAAGATATCAAAGCTGTTCTTACAGAACAATCATCTGATCCACCCTCTTTATATGTAGGAATATATATGTATTTACATTATACATTATATAAATTACATTATATAAATACATATATATTCCTACATATAAGTCAATACTTCAGCAATTTATGAGTTCATCAAAATATTCCCTGTATTTATCCAGTTTGGACTCTACCATGCTTTAACAGGTTGTTTTATGATTTGCTGAACAACAATAACCTTGAACCTGGTTTTACTGGACTTTGAGAGGCTGACTCTATCTACCATACCAGATAACACATATATATTCTAAATCTCAGCCTTTAGGATCATAGAGTTAGAGCTCAAAAGAATTTAGGGATCATCTAAGAGCCCTTGTTCCAATTCAATCCAACAAGCATTTATTAAGTTCCTACGGTGTTCAAAGTACCGTGCTAGGAATATAAAAAGAAAACATGTGATCTCTGCTTCCATTCTACATTTCCAGCGTCCTAGGGCCTGCCTAAATTGGTGTTCCAATGTCATTCCTTCAGAAATCCTAATCCTCCTCCACGCTGTGAGCAGAGAAGGACTTTAGAAGAGGGAAAACATGTGTATATGTATACATGCATGTGTATAAGAGTATATGTATAAGTGCATATATATATATATATATATATATATATATACACGCATGTGTGCCTACATATTTGTGTGTATAAAGACATCATCTGAACAAAAAAAAAGAAAAGATAAAAGATGAGAGGCAGCATAATATAGTGGAATGAGCATTGGATGTGGAGTCAAAAAACTGGGATCAAAATCTTGAATTTTTTCTAACTGTGTGACCTTGGGCACTTACTTCTCAAGGTCCATGCCAATCTAAATCTATGAACCATGATCCTCTCTCTCTCTCAAATCATACCATACCACTTCAGAGCTAGACAGGCCCTTCAAAATCATGTAGTCCAATCCCTTCATTTTACAGATAAGAAAACTAACTGCCCAGAGGAGTAAAGTCACTTAAGTAATAAGTAGTGGAACCAGGCAGAGAGAATACTTATGAAAGTGTGTGGAAAGAGGTAACTAGGAATATGAATTCACTTGAAATTTATTGAGAACCTACTATACAAAAGGCCACTTTTAACAGTCCTTCAAGGGTAGCACTTTGCTCCAAAGAGTTCTAAAAACATTCAATATTATTCCCATTTTTCAGCTGAGGAAACCGAAAGGATTAAATGTCTCACCCCAAATCAGCCAGGATCCGACCAGGATTGAAGCTCCCTCCTTTCATTCCAAACCTAGCTCTCTCTGCACACTGGACTAGGACGTTTTCTGAGACTTTTTCCAACTACCTGTTTGGCGATTTTTTTCAGATTTTTTAGCCCTTCCTTCTGCTCACCGTTGCCCTCTTCGGTTCCTTCACCTTCAGAATCTCACAATTTTAGAATTTAAATGGAGAACCAATGAGGGAGTGAGTGGAAGTTATTTGTGCAAAAGAGATTCTTCTGTTCATTCATCTGCTTCTTATTATATCTTGTTCTCCTCTTATTCAAAAGGGATTTGAAGGGATATCTAACTTTCTTCCTTCCAAAAAACAAAGGCCAGTATCTACTACAGCTGATCAGTGTGCCCACAATCTGCCCATTCTGTCATCTGGCTGACGCAATTTGCCTGACCTCCTAAAGTTTTTCAGAAACCCTTAAGAGGGGTCTCTAACACTGGGGCTTTTCTCAGGCTCAGAGCGTTGTGGTATATTGAAAAGAGTGTTGGGCTTGAGTCAGAAGGCCTGGGTTTGAGTCATAGGGTCTAGCGTTGGAAGAGAATTTAGAGACTGTCCAGTCCAATCCCTTCATTTCATACATGAGGAAACCTAGAGTAACTAGGTTCAAATGATTGCCCAAGATTCTTAAGGAAACCACTTGAGCAAACAGATTCAAAGTCTTACTCCATATCTGGTGCTTTTCCACCATACCTGGTCTCCTATGAACTAGTTCTATGATCTTGGACAAGACATTTTTCTTCTCTCAGTTTCCTCATCTTTGAAATGAGAGAGGAGAGGGAGGGAGTGTGTGCACCTAAGAAATTAGCTAACTCCCTGATAACTGTCCTCTGGATAGAGTAATCTAATCTGATTTGACCGTAATTAATTAGAGTTGGAAGAGATTTTATAGATTATAAATTGAACCAACCCAAGACCAATAACCCAATAGATGTTACCCTTCCTCCCGCACTCCCTCCCCTATCTGGGGGACCATAATCACCTCAAGACTGGAGTGAACCTTGGGCCAGATCTGGCCTGACTGGAGTTGGAGTGTGTGTGCCTCAAACATGCCTCATGCCTCTAGAATCAGACTAGCCCAAAGACTCCACAGACCCCTGCACTAACCATCAGGAAGAATCACAGATCCTTGTCTTCCTAGCCACCTTATAAATAATGCCCTCCTATACCCACACTTTCCACCCCTTGCTGAAGGTCTGCTGATTGGAATCAGTTGCTTATGGGAAGAACATGAAGATAGGACCATTCACTGCCCTATAGCCCCACTCAGAAACCAGCGATTCTGAGTCAGATTTCTAGGCAAAAACTCTCTTGTATTTGTTTTATTTTATGCATATTTATTTTGTATATGTACATGTGTGTATAGCTATCTACCTACACATATATGTATATGCATGTGTGTATATCTATATCTATCTAGTTCATTAATTCTCATTAGAATGAGTACTCCTTGAGAATAGAGATAGTTTATATTATTTGTACTTGTATCCCTAGCACATAATAGGAGCTTAATAAATGCTTATTGGTCAGTTGAGTGATTCCCAGGCTGCCATTCCCTGCTCCTTCATACCTATCTATGGCAGCCCCATGCCTCCCATGTCCCTATCTGACTTTGTCCTATCTTTCCATTGTGAGCTCTGGAACCCATTCTATTTTCTTTTTTGTCTTTGTACTTTCAGGGTTTGGAAAAATGTCTGGCACATAGTACTGTGGGTGCTTAATAAATGCCTTTTTAATTGAATTGAACCCTCTCATTTTGCAGATAAGGAAACTAAGGTTCAGAGAGAGAAAGTGACTTGCCTACAACCATAAGTGGCAAGAAGTAGAACTTGAACTCATATCTTCTCATTCTTTCTAGTACTTCACCTGACTCTTTACCCAGCTTCATTCTTCCTTTTCAACAAATACTTCCTCTCCATTCAAAACAGCCTGCTCAGTCCTAGTGTCCATGAGAGTCTGGGTCTGACAATTCAAGATTATATTCCATCTCCCCAGCCTGGGCATTTTCATTGACTGTCCCTCATGCCTGGATCTCTCCCCCTTCTCATCTCCATCTTCACTTCTGGGTTTTCTTATCTTCTTTCAAGTCTCAGCTTGTGCCCTTCCTCCTGTGAGAAGCCTTTTCTGACCCCATGTAATGCTAGTGCCTTTCTTCTCTGATTATCTCCAATTTAGTGTGTGTGTGTGTATGTGTATGTATATATATATATATATGTGTGTGTGTGTGTGTGTGTGTGTGTGTGTGTTTGTGTAAGCACAAGAAACATAGGATTTTTGTTGCTTTCTTTTTGCAGTTCACTTTCCCAGGCTCGGGCTAAATTGTAAACATCTGAAGGATTAATCTCCTTTGAACCCTGATAATTCACAGTTGTGCTCAGTCATATAGGTTTCATGCCTTCTAGTTCTGAGTCAATCAGGGGCCGAGTCTTTGTTATATATTCTGGCAGGTTGACATTTTGCTTTGGGGTTCCCTCATGGGAAGAATGGTCTTTGTGATTTCGAGACCAGACTCTGGGTAGCCATTGTTAAGGACACCCCATTCTTCCTGCTTTGAGAACCCAGATATTTGTGCTCCTTGGTCTGGTGATATAAATCATTTACTTTGGTTAGATAGTGGGAGCTCTGTCTATTGGATTCTTATTTGGATACATATATATCTTTATCTTTCTGCATTCTTTGTTTAAAGTAAGATTATTAACCCCTTTGAATCTGTCTTTCCTTTAGAAAAGCAGATCAAGAACCTGTGTTAGCAGGCACCTCCACAGAAGTTGTTACCAATATGGTATATATATATATATATATATACATATATATATGTGTGTGTGTGTATATATACATAGATAGATGGATAGATAGATAGATAGATAACCCTTTTTGTATACAGTTTTTTACCTGATATCCATCCCATGAAACTGTGGGCTCTTTGAGAGAAGGGATTGTTTTTGCTTTCCTCTTAATTTCCAGAGGTTAGTGTATTGTCTAGTATGTAGTAAGCACTTAATAAATGCTTGCTGACTTGTTGACTGGTGAATAGAGAGCCAGGCTTGGAATCAAGAGGACCTGGCTCCAAATCCCACTTCTAGCACATCCTGGCCTTGGTAGGAGTAACCTCCCCTCTATGAGCCCCAATTGGTGCTACCTAGAGAGAACCCCTCTACTTCTTCTGGCCTTCTGCCCTACTCCTTCCCTCCACTCACCACCACAAACACTCCACACAGGAAGGGACTCTGCCAGAGGCAGATCAATGTAAATGCAGTGTAAGGCAAAAAAAGAGCATATACTCAAGGGACCCCATTGTCACATTATGCATTTTAAGTGGCCCCTCTTTGTTAGTGGGAGCTACTGACTCTGTTGTCACTGGGTAGCCATTCATCCATGGGATCTCAGCAGGGCCCATGTCCACCTCTTAGTGTTCTGGGCATCTCTTTAAGACCATTAAGATGCAGGGAAGTTGCTGGGCTACTTGAGAGGGCAAGGGATTTCTCTATACCAATGAAATCACAGCTCCAGACCTGGTCCCCCTAAGTACAACGAACTATTTGAGGTACTGGGGATGCAGACAAAAGTAAAACGTTGACCTTGCCCTGGAGAAACTTACATTCTTTTGAAAAATACTTGTAAATGTGTGAGTGAGTACAAGATTCTTTGAGGAGGGAGAAGAGCCAAAATAAACTTGACATTGGAGGCAGCATCTGAGCAGAGCCTCGAAGAAAGCGAAGGCCCCAGAGGCCTGCGGAGGAAGGAGTACGTCCAATGCCCGGGGACAGACCAGGCCCTGTGACTGAGGACTGAACTTTCATGTAGATAAAATCATTGCTTGGCCAATCTGACTAAACGTTGGAGTGCGTGAAAGGGGATAACGGGAAATAAGTCTGGAAGAGTAGAACCAGATCATCATAGACTTCCAAAGTCAAACACAGGAGTTTAGATTCTCTCTCAGAGGCAAGAGGGAGTCGCTGAAGACATTTTTTAAGCAGAAGAATGACGTGTTCAAGCTTGTACCTGGAGAATATTAATTTGGCAACTAGGCAGAGAGAGAAGAGGCTGGAAGCAGGGAGACCAATTATGAGGCCGATGCAATAGTCTGGGCCAGAGGCAAAGGGAGCCTAGACAGTGCCTGTAGTGTCTGCTTGAATGGGACAGATGAGAGAGATATTGTGCAAACAGATTAGATAACACTTGGCAGCTGATTAGATTTGTGGATGAAGGAGCACCAAGAGTGGTAGATGACTCCCAGGGCTGAGAATTATGAAGGCGCAGGCAAATCACCAACCTGAAAGCCAAGGATTGTGCCTGGGGTTGTGTTTGTTAGACATTCCCTAGGTGCTTTCCCTGGCTCTCAAGTTGCCTTTATCTCTTCTCTCTTCTCTTTTCACTTCAGTTGTTTTTCAGTTGTGCCCAACTCTTCATGATCTCTTTTGGGGTTTTCGTGGCAGAGATACTAGAGTGGTTTTTTACTTCTTTCTTCAGCTCATTTTACAGATGAGGAAACTAAGGCACACAGGGCTTAAGTGAGTTGCTCAGAGTCATACAGCTAGAGCCTGAAGTCAGATCTGAACTCAGGAAAATGAGTCTTCCCTGATTTCCCTGATTCCAGGACTGGCACTTCTATCCACTGAACCATCTCTCCTTTTATCCAGGTTCTTAGTTTGTTCCCTGATAGCTCCTGTCCTAGGAAGATTTCTTCGGCCTAGAGAACTCTGTGTATTCTTTGGTTAAGCTGAGCTATATGGAGAGAGGTTTTGCATTTTGCATTCTCAGTCAGCCTGGAATCCATCTGCTCAATGATGAATTCTTTCAAGAGAGACCCCTTGCTACAAGGCCCAAGAGTTGTAGCCTGGAGAGAGGTTCTTCACCCCTTCTACCATCCTTTTACTCCCTCCCTGCACTGATCACCGCAAACCCCATACACACTGAGACCTAGCTAGAGGCAGGCTAATATAAATACAGTAAAAGAGAAAAGGCACTTCCCCCAGAGACCCCATAGCCACATTTTGCATTTAAATGGCCCCTCTTTGTCGTGGGAGCCACTGACTCCGTTGTTAGTGGGTAGTAATTCACCCCATTAACTCACAGAATCACAGGATCTGAACTGGAAAGAACTTCAGAGCACATCTAGTCAGATCTGTGTCCCAACAGGAATTTCCCCCCCCACCCCCACCAAAAAAAAAGTCTCATTAAATGCTTGTTGCTTTGGGTTTTTTTTTTTTAAGAAAATGGAAAAAAAGTATGCTTCAATCTGCATTCAGAATTCATCGGTTCTCTCTCTCCCTCTCTCTCTCCCTCTCTCTCTCTCTCTCTCTCTCTCTCTCTCTCTCTCTCTCCCTCTCTCTCCCTCTCTCTCCCTCCCTCTCTCTCAGGAGGTAGACAGTATTTTTCATCTTAAGTTCTTTGGAATTATAGTCAGGCCAACTCTAATTCTGGTCTTATCCTGCCACTACAGAGGGTCCACCCAACATGCAAGAGGACTTCTTCCCTTTCTGTGACATTGGGAGGATTACAGTGAGCTATGGACCTGCCATCTCTCTCCTTCGACATGTGATCAGTCCATCTCTTTCCTATACATTTCCTTGATATAATCTTTTATTCAGCTTTTACTAAACTCTTCATTGGTTATATGTTCTCAGTTGTAGCTTGCTCACATCCACCACATGTCTGTTGTTCTCCATAAAACTCAAGAATAGGGATAGGAACTGGACCCTGTGATTTTATTGATAAAGGGAATTCCCTGGTGAAAAAAAAACCTTCTACCAAAACAGGTTGGCATCTTCTCTACAATTTATGTAGTCTTAGTGACTAATTTACTTGAGCATTGAAAGGTTGTCAGGAAGTCAATGAGCATTTATTTAGCACTCACTATGGGCCAGGCATCATGCTAAGAGCTGAGGATACAACGTAAAGCAAAAATAGCCTCTGTCCTTATGTAGTTCACATTTTAATGAGAGACAACATGCAAATAATGAGCTAGAGCAAGATATATACAAAGGAGAATTTGTATCTCAGAGGGGAAGGTACTAGCGGATGGAGAGATTGGGAAACATTTCCCACCAAAGGTAGGATTTGAACTGTCTTTTTGTTGAATTCAACTTTACTTTGGATTTCCTCCCTTCTTCCTCCCTTGTCTTTCCCCTCCCACCTATTGAGAAACCAAGAAAAATAAAACCCATGTCAAAGATGCAAAACAAGTTTCCACATTAACCATGTCCAAAAAAGAAAGAAAGAAATAGAAGAAAATATACTTCAGTCTGTACTCTGAGTCCACCAGTTCATCTTTCTGGAGGAGGATAACGGGTTTCTTATGAGTCCGGAGAAATGACAGTTGGTTATTGCATTGCTCAGAATTCCCAGTTCTTCCAAAGTTGTTTGTCTTTACAATATTCCTGTTATTATGGAAATTGTTCTCTTGGTTCTGCTTTAATTCATACAACTTTTCTCAAGCTTCTCTGAATCCGTCCCCTTCATCATTTCGTGCATTACAACAGGATTCCTCATTCATATACTATAAACTGCTTAGCCCTTCCCCAGTTAATAGAGACTCCCTCGGTTCCACTTCTTTGCTACCACAAAAAAGAGTTGCTATAAATATTTTTGTACATATGAGTCCTTTTCCTTTTTCTTGATCTCCTTGGATTATAGACCTCGTAGTGATATCACTTACACACAGTTTAATGGCTTTTTGGTCATAGTTCAAAATTGCTTTCCAAAATGGTGTCACAGTTCCACCAGCCTCTCCTCCAGCCTCTCCACCATTTGTCATTTTCCATTTTTGTCAACCTTGACAGTCTGGTGGGCTGATGGGCATAAGGTGGAGCCTCAGAGTGTCTTAATTTGCATATCTCTAATTATTAGTAATAAATAATATAAATGGCTGATTATTAGTAGAATAGTTATTGGTACTAATAGTAACATTTTTCATGTGACTATTGATATTGTATTTCTTCTTCTAAAAATTGTCTAATTATATCTTTTGACCATCTATCTATTCTATCAATTCGCTCCCAGTCTTCAGAAAGTTCCCAGGACCAGCCCAGTCTGGAAGAAGCCAGGGTCAGCCCAAGGCCTGCCCCAGGAACAGAGCAGATTATGGGCCTTGGAGGGAACCTGTTTCTGAGCTCTTTTTTTTTTTTTTTGTAAGGGGAATGGGGGAGAGAGATGGGGGCATTTTATCAGTATCCTGTCCCTATCTTTGAGGTGTCTTCACCTCTCTAGAACAATTAGGGAGAGGTGCTTGAGGATTTGGAAATGGGTGGGAGACAAAAGGGCATTTCTACAGGAGGCACACATCCCAGCCCAGCCCAAAGCTTCTAACAGCAGTCTAGAGGTCAACTCCGTAATTAGTACTGTGGAATGGGCTCTTTGTTCCTAATGACTCACCATGTGGTGCCTTCCAATCGGCCAGAGACTCCCCGGAAAGGGTCCCTCCCTTCAGGCTCCCTGGAACACAGGCACAGATTCATAACTCCTTACATGGGTTTAAAGTCAGTGAATGACACCCCAAAGGAACGGCTGCCCTAAACCTGAATGACCTAAATACATGCCTGCTCGTTCATACAGGTATCCTGCATGTACCTCCCATCAAATTTATCTTCTTTAGGCTTCCTGAGTGCCTTCAGCTTTCCCCCATCCTATCAGCCTCCCCCAAACTTCTCAGTGTCCTGAGTTCCTCTAGATCAGGAGCCATTTCAACAAGAAAAGAATTCAATCCTGGACTGGGGAAGGAGGATGAGCAAGGGAGGGGCCTGTGCCCATTCTTCTTGAGGAGTCATCCCCCTCTCCAGCAACAACACCAGGACCATGGTTGCTAAGTTTGGAGGGCCCTCTAACTTCCAAGGAGGTAGCCCCACAAGGTACCCAGGATCACTTAGGCTGATTGATTGACCTTTGGTGGGGGAGGATTGAGGAGGGAGGTGAGAGAGCCTCTTCTCCAGCCCAAACACTGCTCCTGGAATTAGCCCCAAGTAATCCTGGGCCTTGGCCCTGGCCTGGCGCAGCATGAGGCAGAGCAGCCTTGAGTTCCGGTCCCTTTGTCTGCCTTTAACAGAAGGTGAATTGTCAGGCTGACACAGGAGCAAAGTAGCTGATAAGTTCATCCGGGAGAAAATGCCAAAGGGAGCGATTGTTTATTAAACATCAGTCACATGCCAACCTTTGCAGGCCCCTGCTTCCTTAGAATCCTGGATTGGGAGAAGGTCTGGCTGAAAGTGTTTTTAGAACACAGAATGTCACCGGTGGAAGGGACCTCACGCCACATAACCAAAGCAAAGGAGCTGGGAGGGCCCTGAGGAAAGAGGATCCAAGTGGCTGCTAAAACTCAGAGTTGGAAGAGACCTCAGAGGTCACTGAGTAATTTTACTGATGGGGCATAGGCTTAGGAAAGTGAATGGATTCCTTCATCCCACAGCTAAGAGCAGAAATGAAAGCTCCTATTCCTCCAATCACACATCTCTTTTTGCTGTCCCACTACTAGATTTGAGGAGACCTCAAAGACCATATAAGCCACACATGCATTTTAAAGGAGGAAAGTTAGAACCTCCTTAAGGCACTACTCCCTTGGCATCTTAGACACAGAACTTGTTCAAACCATCAGGTCAGTGGGAGACCCGGGACTTCTGTCTCCCTGGGCCCCTCCCACTTCACAGTCACTGCCTCCCTCCTGTCACTGGTCTTTCACCCCAGCAAGATTCCTTGGTCTACTCACTCCTGAACAGCCTCCATCCTCAGCCTCTCTGTCTCCCCACTCTTATCTAAGCCCTTTTGTGAACGTGGCTAGCAGCAGCAGGCTGAGCACAGGGTGCTTTCAAAATAGGGATGACGATGGCTCCTGAGCCCTCAATAGCCATACTGAAAATATCCCTGGCCCCTGGAGACTGAGAGCTGAGTAACTGGAATCAGGGAATAGGGGAGGTTAGTTCTGCCTTAAGGCTCCCAGAGTGCCTAGATTCATTCTGATCTGATCGCTACCTAAAAAAGAAAAGAAAAGGAATCTTTTGCAGCAGCACAGATTTAGGTCAGATATAATTAAGGCCTTCCTGACTCTGCACTATGTGTGTGTGTGTTTCCTGAGGGCTAAAAGATTCCCCTTATCAGAAGCACAAACTCAATCCCTGACCATCAGTGCCTTGGCCCCAACCACATTGTTTCTTCCTATAGAATGTAAGCTCTTGGAGACCAAAGGACTAGTTCTTTTTCCCTTTGGCTCCCCAGAGCTTAGTACGGTACCTGGCAAAAAACAGGCATTTTAAAAATCCATGATGAACTGATTTGAATCAAGTTGAGCTGTTGCAAAAGTCCCAGAAGATAATGAACTCCCACCACTAGAAGACTTCAGGTGGAAGCTATGTGACCACTTTTGGGGGATATGGTAGAAAAGAATCCCTTTTTAGGTATTAACTAAATTCTCTTATCCTACTCTGATAGTCTGTGGTTCTGGGGTACAAATAGAAGCCAAAACATGTCCAGGAGCTTTTTAGGAGGTCTATGTACCACTGAGATCCTTTCTTCCTCTTCCCCTCTTCTCCCCACTCCTTTCATTCTCCACTTCAATCTTGGTCTGTCTGCCTATTCTCTTAATCAGTGTAGACGCCCAGAGCCCAGCTCTGCCTGCCTTTTGCATAGCCACATGCCAGAGGGGTGACTCACTCTCAGCTCTAGCCAAGGCCCCACCCAGGCAAAGACTCCCTTTGGCTTCCAGACTCCTGTTGTCTCGGCCTCAAACAGCAGACCACAAGCCCTTCTACTTGTGTCTTGGGGAGGTGGGGAGGGAGAGGGTGCAGCAGGAGGGGCTTCCCTCCTACGAGGCCAGAGACTGTGACCTGACTGCGGTTACACAGCTCCTAAGTCTGCAGGAGGTCTAACCTTGGTCTCCTGAAGCTGCTTTTCTAGTCTTTCCTCTTAAAACCAATCCAAATACGTTAGAAATGTTGTTTCTGGTCTCCCAGAAAACACCCTACTAAAAGCTCAGGCCCCTGGGCCCCCCAAATGTCCCACAGCTGCTGAGAGAAGATGCAATAGCACAAAGATGCAATCTGATCAGAGGGATGATCTGGATGCAGGTGAGACGAAGAGGACAGGCTCTGTATGGGGTCGGGAAGTGTCTGAGGGCTCCAGCCCCCAGCAGGGCCCCCAGGTGTACCAGGACTTAACAGGAACTCACAGAATCACATTTCAGAGCTGAAAAGGGGCCTCAGAAGGCATCCAATCTATTCCATCCATGAACAAGAACTCCCCTCGCCCATAACTTACCTGGCACATAGTGGGTGCTTAATAAATGCTAGATGCAAGACTGCCTGGTGAATCAGCCTTCGCATGAAAGCCTCTAATGAGAAGACCCCCACAGCCTCCCTCCCGGGGCAGATTCCACTTGGGGTCAGGAAGTTTTTCCCTGACACCAAACCCATGTTTGTCTCTTTAAAGTTTCCACTATCAGCCTTTCTTGCTGATAAGATGTTCTCCCCCAAGGACTATCTTAGCGACTGTTCCCAAAATATATCCCCTCTGCAGCGTTGAGCTGTCTTGCAAACAGGATGATTAGGACCCCAACAAAAGCAGGCCAAGTGAGCTGCTCAGTTATCCTTACCCGGAGTCCTTTGCCCCAGCTTCCCAGAATGATTAATCCTTCTGGCCCAATAGACTACCTATCTCCCCCCATCAGGGGCTCAGACCCAAGATGGTTTACGGAAGGACCCAAGAAACAGGCCACCCTTGTCATCATTATAAACAACAATCAATGGTTATAACGGCTTGCTTTTCTATGACTCTTTATAGACTTTGCCTTGAAGTAGTACCATGGGATAGCCCTATCATCTCCAGTCTACAGACGGAGATACCGTGTCTTAGAGAGGAAATGACTTGTCCAAGGTCTCCCAACTATTGGTCAGGGGCAAGAACTCTAGTTCACATCTTCTGACTCAAATCCATTATTCTTTCTACTTTTATGCATGCATGCATGTGTGTATGTACACATATATGTATATATGTTATACACATGTGTGTTGTGTACATATAGTATAAGCACATATAGTAGTAGTCATGATATATAATATATATAAATCTATAGACATGCATATATACTATATATACCATATATATATCACATATATAATATAGATAAAGTATTTATATAATACCAGTTATTTGGAAAATCTTAGTGCCACCTTGAGTTTTAATAGCTTAAATATACAGGAAATATTCTCAATATATGCATGCGTATATATACATATATATATGCATGTGTATTTATACAAATATTTTAATATATGTCCACATATTTGTAATACATATGCACATATATGTTTATCTTATATATCTTAATATGTGCATATGCACAAATATTTGTAACATAAGTATATATAAATATTGCATTGTATATATGTGTATATGTATAAATATATATGTTTTAATGTGTGTATAGCAAGATGTACATCATGTGATAAAAACCTTTAGAGAGGTAGACACTGAACTGGGTGAACACAGCAAGATTGCTTCCAACTGAGGGAATCCAAAAGCTTCATTGGTAACAGGAGAGCTGGGCCCTGAATGAATGAAGTCCAGGGCTCTCTCTATATTAATCACTTAATCAATCTTAGTAACTCAGTTTTTCCTAATATTGTTAATAATAGCTTACATTTATCTAACACTTACTATGTCCCTGGCACTGTGCAAAATGCTTTACAAATATTATCTAATCAGTCCTCATAACAACCCTAGGAGGAAGGGTGCTCTGAATTGTCCCCATTTTATAGATGAAGAAACTGAAGAAAAGGGAGGTGAAATGACTTGCCCAGGGTCACACAACTAAGTGTCTGAAGCTAGATTTTCTCAGGTCTTCCTAACTCCAGGCCTAGTACTGTATCCACTGTGCCACTCAGCTGAAACAGTTTTATTACTTAGTACATAGCATAATACAGAGAGGTAACCTTAGTACAATTCCCACTTCTAGAGCCTCTGAAAGGCATGGATCATTTCCCACTTTTGATACATACTGGCTGTGAAAACTAGTAGGAAAGGAAGAGGGGGAGTCACTTAACCTCTGGGTGCTTTAGGCAATTCTCCAGGACTATAAATTGCAGTAAAGATGCCATCCTGTATGGTCAAAGGGAATTTCCTCTCCTGGGAGCACTTATATCCCTAACCCTCTTCCATGTGTGTGTTTCTGTCTTCCTAGAGACCATGTCCTCTCCCCTAGACTGTCTTCCACCTCAAGCCAGGGGCTCCCTAAAGGCAGAGCTCTTCTCTGTCTCCCCTCTCTTTTCCTCATAGACAGGCCACTGTACACATGGAAACTGACCAAGTGCCTGGATGTTTCTGGCTCCAGCCTTAATTTCATATCAGACAAATGTGACCTTGGAAAGTATGAAAAGCATCTGGAACAAATAGAATTGGACTCAGGGTCAGGTGCCCAGTTTCCCCTTTGGAAAGGGTAATGGATGATGTCCCAAGGATGGAGTTCTATACTGGATTGGAAGCAGGCAAAGAGCTAGTCTCAAAGTGCCAGCACATCTCCACATAACTATTGCCTCTTTCCCTTCTTTTGCCTATCGGCCAATGATAATGCCTATATCCTGGGTCCTATTCCTTTTTTAAATTAATTAATTTATTTTTAGTTTTAAACATTCATTTACACGATTTTGAATTCCAAATTTTCTCCCCATCTCTCCCCTCTCCCCCACCCCAGCATGGCATGCATTCTGATTGCCCCTTCTGCCAGTCTGCCTTCCCTTTTATCTCCGCCCCCATCCCCTTTCCTCTTACTTTCTTGTAGGACAAGATGGATTTCTATACTCCATTGCTTGGTCCTATTCTTAAAAGCAGTCAGGAGGCACAGTACAATACCAGACTTGGAAAATGTGAGCTCAAATCCTACATCAGATACTTGCTAGCTGGGTGACCCTAGGCAAGTCATTTACATGATAGTATTGGAGCAGCAGTAGCCAGCAGCACAGAAGTACCTGGACCTAACTAGAGCCAGATACAAGGATCAGCAAGGAACAGAAACACAGTGAGGAGGAGCAAAGCTGGGATTTGCTTTTCACATGTAATGTGAATTATGTGGACTGTGCTGGGCCAGAGAAAAATGGTTATCAACTCTATTAGCAATCAATGAGCCTCTTCTTGGGCTGGAGTCCTAACTAGGCTGGTGCTATAATTCGTAACGACTATATGGAATCTTAGACAGCTTCTTGGATCCTTCCTCTATTTTTACCTGTTAGAATGCAAGTTCCACGAGGACAGGGATGAAGCAGTTAGTACAACACTTGGTACATTTTTTGTGGTGCAGTCATTCAGTGACGTCCAACTCTTCACGACTCCATGGACCACAGCAAGTCAGACCCTTCTATCCTCCACCGTCTCTCAAAGTCTGTCCAAGTTCATGTTGGTTGCTTCCAAGATATTATCTATCTATCTCACCCATTGCCTTTTCCTTTTGCCTTCAATCTTTTTTTTCCAATGAGTCTTGTCTTCTCATGATGTGGCTAAAGTATTTTAACTTTAACTTCAGTATTTATCCTTCCAGTGAATAATCTGAATTCATTTCTTTAAGCATTGACGGATAGTAAGTTCTTAATAAATGCTTATTGATCTGCCTTAAGACAGGGCTCACCAGAAAAAAGTGGGGGCCTAAAATTTCTAGAAACCCTGAATGCTTTCCCCATAATGGCCTAAGGGAAGAAGAGTCGCAACATATTAGGGAGGCCTCTTAGAGCAGGACGTATTTAAGCAGAGTCTTGCTGGAAATCAAGGAATCTAAGAGGCGGAGGTAAGGAGTGGATCATTCCAGGTGTGAGGGACAGCTAATGGAGAAGCAAGATGGGAGACAGAGTATCACGTTTAAGAAACTACAGAGGGAAAAATGAACTCAATTTCAAGTTAAGCCAAAGACAAGAATTTAGGGGAAGAGTCCACAATTTAACCCAATCCATGGAAACTCAAGGCCATTGGTTCTGTACCATGGGTTTTATTAACTAGCTAAAATGATCGTGAGTGCATCTTTTAATCACACTAAGCTCCTTATTTGTGAGATGTGGTTTACCTTACCTACCTTATGGGGGGGAGGGGGAAGAGTGGTTGTGAGGGAAGGACTAGTGGTTAAAATATTTTAATAATTATTAAAAATCCACCAGGAAGAGATTACATCTCATAGTCAGTTTAAAGCAAATTGCCTTTGGTTACATTTGCCAGGTAGGGTAATGTGATACGGTGTCAAATATTGTTGGGTGGTTTTTCAACCTTTTTCAGAAAGAACAGCTTGTCAGAGAAGCAGGGAAATGAATGTGGTGTAACAGCAAAAGACGTCAATAAAAGTGATGTCATTACTCCAGTGCCCAGAGGTATCTGTTTCAACCAGATGACCCCATCTATTTCAGGTTCTTCCACTAACTTCTTGTGTGACCCATATGGTCACAGCTCCTCTGGGCTCATTTCTCCATCTCTAAAATGGGAATGAAAATCCCTTTGCAACTTACTCACAACCTTATATAATCCAGTGAAAAGAGGAATTTTTTAAAGTTTGGAAATTATGAAGGGCAAGATACTTGTGAGAGGTTAACAACCCAATTATCGTTTTTAATAATACCTGGCATTTATACAGCTACAAATATACACACAAACATTTTAAGTTTTATAAAGCGTCTTACAAATATTATCTCATGTCGTCCCATATCATAACTCTAAGAGGTAGATGCTGTTATTACCCTGAGGTCAAAAAATGCTGAGTAACTAGCCGAGGACCATACAGCTAGTAAAGTGCTGAAGTAGACTGGAACTCAGTATTCCTGACTTCAGCTCCAACATTCTATCCACTACACCACGTGGCTGTCTCTAGTCTCCAACTCAAGAAACACTTATTAAGCACCCTTTTTGTACAAGGTTTTATATGAGGTAGTCAAAGAGGCATCCACCAATGGCCCAGGAGATAAAACACTGGGCCTGCAGTCAGGAAGACCTGAATTCAAATCCAGCCTCAGACACTTACTAGCCCTGGGACCCTGAGAAAAATCACTTAACTTCTGGTTGTCTCAGTTTCTTCATCTGTTAAATGTGGATAGTGAGAGGACCTACCTCACAGTAGGTCGTTGTGAGGGTCAGATGTGATAATTTTTCACTCAGTGAAACAAAATAAAAAAATAAAATAAAAATCACCTAGAGCTGAGCCTGGCACTAAGTAGACTCTACATAAATAGTAGTAATAGTACATAGTAGGCTCTTTATAAGTGCTTATTCCTTTCCTTCCCACCTGTACCCCACTCTACAAAGAAAATGAACTGTGACTCAACCTGCCTTTTCAGAGACTGAAAACTAACAGGGGTGTGAGATTTGTACACTCTGGGAATGGAGATCACTGTCAGCTGGAGAAAGCAGAGACAAGCTCTGGGGAGGCGTTGGCAGCACCTGAACTGAGCCCTAAAGAAAGGGAATCAATAAATCAACACAAATTTATCGAATACCTTCTGTGTGCCAGAAACCCAAGGGTACAAACACTAAAAATGAAAATGTTCCTCCCTTTAAAGAGTTGATATTACCAGAAGAAACATGTATGCACACATACACACACACACACACACACTACAGAATATATACAGTGGTATACAAATAAAACAGAAAAAAAAACTAACCAAATATATTTGATATACAGTAAATCACAGGTCTAATGATGTCATTCTACCCCCAATAAAATCCTGTGCTTCCCTGTTACTTCCAGGATCAAGTATAAATCCCTCTATCATTTAAGGCTCTTTCCAGCCTGGTCCCTTCCTAGCTTTCCAGTCTTCTTATACATTATGCTACTCTAAGCACCAGTAATACTGCCTTGCTTGTAGTTCCTCAAAACAACACTGTATTTCCCAACTCCAAACCTTTGCCCTAGCTACGGCCCCTGCCTGGAATACTCAGTTCTCTTACCACTGTTTTTTGTTTTTCAATTTCCTTTGACTCAACTCAATACATGCAACTGGAAAGTGAGATATACAGGCAGTGGGGTATGGAAATCTATCTTGCCCTACAAGAAAGTAAGGGGCAATGGGATTGTGGGGGGAATGATAGAAGGGAGGGCAGACTGAAGGAAGAGATAATCAGCATATATGCCATCTCAGGGTGGGGGGAGGGGAGAGATGGGGAGAAAATTTGTACCACAAAATCTTGTGGAAATGAATGTTGAAAACTAAAAATTAATTAATTAATTTAAAAAAAAAGAAAAAGAAGTCCCAATTTCTGCAGGAGTGTTTTTTTTCTGCTCTCGCAAGGTGTCAGTGTCTTCCTCTTTGAGATTACTTTCCATCTACTCTGTCTATATCTTGTATGTACCTAGTTATATGCACGCCCTCTCCCCTATTAGAATGTATGTTCTCACATGACTAATAGGGAAATATATTTTGCATGACTTCACAGGTATAATTGCTATATTGCTTGCCTTCTCAATGGATGGGAGAGGGGCTGGAAGGAGGAAAAGAATTTGGAACTCCAAATTTTAAAAAATAATGTTATAAACAAACATTAATTAAAACATTAATTAGTATTAGGATCAGAGAATGTAGAGCGGAAGTATCAAACTCTAACTTGTCACTAGATTAAAATGTGACTAGAAAATATTTAACAAAATAAATAAAAATAGAATAGAACACAGGGAATTTTTAAAAAGTATGTTCCCCTATTAGAACATATGTTAAAGCAAGGTCGGCTTTTACTCTTTGCATCCCTAGCTTTTAGCACTCTTCTTGGATCATAGTAAGCACTTAATGCTAGTGGACTGACAACTTTGACATCTTCAAAAAAAACTTTTAACATGCAATAGGTCCTCCTTTTGTTGCAATCCCTTTTTAAAACATGATTTGGCATTGAGTTCAAAAGATTTGGAAACATTTTTTAACTCTTTATAAATATTAAGGGTACCATTCTTCAAGTCTAGCCTAGATAACAGTCCTGAAGTGTTTTAAGTGGGCTGGAATCAGGAAAGTTTCCAGGCCGCTGAAGCGTGTTAATTTCCATCTCTTGGACAAATTTCTTAACTTTTCATTACACGTGGTACGGTGCAAGGCTATGCTGCAGTATGCCCTCTCCGTTTTAGGACTTCTGTAATTCTGAAGTAATTCTGGTATATCATATATTTGTAAACATTTATTCTTTCCTCAACAGGGATAAAATTTCTGGGCATACCGGAAGTAAGAAGAAAAAAGCCCAAGACATCTTTCTAGGTAAATGCTTTACAGTCTAATGAAGATGTCTAGATCTTACAGACTTCCCTGGACTCCTTCTGACGATGGCTTTGATGGAGCTTTGAATGAAAAAGGTAAAGATTACTTTTTCCCAACTTCCTATTGTTTTTATATTCATGGCAATGGTTAGCACTTTTAGAACAAACAAAACTTGGTCTTTTTGCTGTTCTTTCAACTTCAAGAAACCTAAAATGCCTTGTAGAGGAATTAATAATAACCCTTCCCGCTGCTTGGACCCTTGGAAGATCTTTGCTTGTTTTCTGAGCATTCATTAGTCTGTTTCACAGCAAGTTTGTCAGTTTTTAGCATCATTTTTCATTTTCCTTTGAACTTACTTTCCATTTTCTGAGCCGCTGATTTTGTTTCGTTGTAGCCTTGAATGATTCTTGAAATTCTTGATGTCCTCACACTCATAGCTGCTGTGATCTTGATAAGTCATTAAAAGAAACCCTTTAAGTTCTACAACTTGTATATGTCTTCTTGGAATAGTGATATTCATTCTGAAAATCCCCAGAATTCAAAGCACTACAAAAGATAGCCAAGAAACACATGTATGGCATGAAATCCAGCACTCAACTTTGACAGAAATAAGGGTGGAAAATCAACTCAATCTGGTTTCATTTGGTCAACAGTACATGTTTCTGAGGCAACCTTAGTCAAACATACATACATATGATGTTGCTGTCACATAATAAAACAATATGAAAGTTATCAGTTGTCCTAAGTAGTGTCTATACCACCATTACTAAAAAGTAATCTTCAGGGGGTAGAGAGAAGCACTAGTAGCTAGGGGGAAATACGAAAGAACTCATTTAGACATCTTAAACTGAGTTTTGAAAGAAGGGAGGTATTCTAAGAGGGAAAAGAAAGGAATGAGTACATTCTAGGCATGGGGAATAGCCTGTGACAGAGATGGGAAATGGAATGTCATGTATATGAGATAGCAAGTATAATAGACCAGTTTGAGTGGACCATAAAGAAAGAGGAGGAGAATAATATTTATTATAAGGAGAAAAATATTAAACCCATCTGAAATGGTAAACTGGAGCCAGTTATATGCCAGGCTAAAGAATTTCTATTTAATCCTAGAAGCAATAGAAAAGGTTTTGAATCTAAACCAGGTCAATAAGTATTTATTGAGCACTCTCCAAGTGCCAGACTATTGTGCTAAGAACTGGAGGGGAAAAAAGCAAAAAGGCAGTCTCCCTTCAAGCAGCTTATATTCTTTTATTTTTTAAATGTTTTTATTAATGTCTTTTGGGGGGTTTTCAACAACTTAGTTTTCTTAGCATCGTTTCCTTTCCCTCCTTCTCCCAAAGGGCCTCCATATAATAAATAGTATTTTTTTAAATGTCAATAATATTTTATTTTTCCAATTACATGGAAGGATAGTTATCAACATTCATTTTTTTTTAAGATTTTGAGTTCCAAAATTTTTTCCTTCTCTTCTTCCCCTCCCCCCATTCCCTTCCACAAGACCGCAAACAATCTGATATAGGTTATATGTGTAACAAATAGTATGTTTTAAAGACAAAAAAATACAAAAAGTTAGTATAATTGAGCTCTATCTTGAAAAAGTCAGAAAATATGTGCAATGTACATGTTTTATGTACACCTCTATCTAGGGTAGAGTGGGGATGACATCATATCTCTCCTTTTGAGTTGTTCATGTTCTTCATGATTTTGCAATATTACCTTTTGATTTTTGTGTTTTTTCTTTCGGTTTACCTTGTAATCATTGTATATGTTTTCTTGGCTCTGCTTACTTTAATCTGTATCAGTTCATGAAGATCTTTCTATGCTTTTCTATTCATCACGTGTATCATTTCTTAATGTACATTAAAATTCTGTCACATTTATGTACCATAATAACTTTAGTCTTTCCACCCAATCAACGGGCATCTACTTTCTTTCCAATTCTTTGCTATCCCTCAAATTGCAAGCAGGTTTTGTTCTGTCAGGGGATACAACAAGTGAACAACTATGTAGGTAGAGATAGAATAGATGGAAGGGAAAACGTTAGCCCGCTTTGGGGGAAGCGGAGGACTGTTGGGGCAGGACCAGGAAAGGCTGCCTGGAGTAGGTTGGATTTGAGCTGCTGTGCATGAAGTCAAGGAAGTGAAGAGGCAAAAGTGTGGAGGCAGTGCATTCTATCAGTGAGAGACTGCTAGTTCAAAAGCAGAGATGGGAGATGTACTTTTACATTGAAGGAACTACAAGTAGGCCAGTGTTTGGAACTTTGTTGTTGGAACAAAGAGGGAGAATAAGGGATAAGAAAACTGGAAAAATAGTAAGGGGCTGGGTAATAAAAAGTTTTAAGTGCCAAGTAAAGGAATTTAAATTTGTTTCTGAGGTATTAGAGAGCCATTAGAGTTCATGGTTGGTTGTTTGGTTGTTGGCCTTTGTCTTCGAAGAGGACCAGAATGACATCACCATTGTGAAGTGAAATTTCAGTGTGTCTTTCAGTGTGTCAGTACTTAGGTGGCGTTGGTATGAATATATGGGAGGAGATAGATGGGAGAAATGGGTGGAGGTAGAATCAACAGAGTTTGGCAAGGAAACGAAGTCAAAAATGGCTTTGAAGTTTCAACCTAGTGGCCTGGGAGGATGGTGGTTTCCTTAGCAGAAATAGGGGAGTTGGAAGGAAGACCTTTTGGGGAACAAAAGTTAAAAGAAATCTCCTTTTAGAACATGTTCAGTTAGAGCTGCCTGTGTGCCATTGTTGTCATGAGTAGGAGTTCATAGGGATTGGAGCTGGAGGGAATTTTTGTGATCATCTAGTTCAAACCCCTTATTTTACTTTTGAGTAGACTGAGGCCTGTCGAGGGGTACTGATTTGCTCATGATTACACAGTCAGTAAGAAATAGAATCAGTCTTCAACCTTAGATCCTCAGACTACTAATCTAAAGCTCTTTCCTTCATGCTAGGTCATAGGCCCCAGGGGAGGAAAAGGGAAACCTTGAGGCCTCCAGATTAGGAACTTGGCTTCCAGAGCTGTTGCAGCTAGTGCCAGAGTCAAGGATCTAAAAGGCACAAACAGCAAAGACACCTGAGATGCCCCGAAGCCACCCCCAGGGTTAGGACTAAAGCTAACAATTGGCTCTTTATCCGTTCACAGGTAGCAACATTTCCCGAGAGGATACACCTATCGAGCCCAGGGCTTAAATTTAAGTTGCTCTCTTCCTGTAAGCTAAAAGGCCCACAGGCAGAGTCCAGCCACCAAAGGGTGGGAGAAAACTCAGGAAGTCCAGGAAAGGGACAAAGGACTCACCCAGAGCCATTCCTGGCCAAAGGCCCACAGGGACTTCCTAAGGATGAAAAGGGCAAATATGTATTTGAGTGGTTGTGTGGGGGTGTCTCCTGGCTATTCCCCACATTCTAAGCCATGGAGTTTATGGAGGTTTTTTGTTTGTTTTTGTTTTGAGACTAGGTCTCCCGGTCTTGCCCAAGCTACGCAAGGGTGGATTCCGGTACTATTTGGCACAGAAGCTTTAAACTGTTCCCGTTTTTCAACAAAGGCAGGTTCACCTCTTGTTAGGCAACTTGGTGATGGAGTTAATGTGGATACAACATGAGCTGTAGTCCTACTTCTACTCAGAACTCCTTAACTCAAGTAAGCAAGGTCAGGGTGTAAAGTTGCCTTGCCTTGGCTTTCCCCAAGAGCAGGGATTACCAGTGGGATCCCCCACACCTGTAATATTTTTCTGAGAGGAGCCCTTTACATCGATATTCACATATTCCTCTAGATCTGTCCTTGAAGAGTTCCTGAGCCATGAAGGAGACATGGGCCTGTCCTCAAAGAACCATTGAAAGGGGCAGATATTCTTACACTCAATGTGAGTGGGATGGGAATGGAGAGAGATGGGGCCTAGAGTAGGGGAAATAGTTGTCCAGCAGTTCTTAAACTGGTCATGACCCACAGTTCAAGAAGCGATGAAGGGGTCAAGAGTGGAAAAAGTTTAAGAAGCCCTGGCTGGGCAAAGATATCAAAAAAGGAAAGCCGAGTGAGACCTGAATACAAGATAGATAGATGAGTTTAAGGGGAATAGTTTCTGACTCCTGAGTGAAGAGGAGTGTTGGAGATCTATCATGGTGGGAGGCAGAGGAGTGTCAGAGATCTATCATGGTGGGAGGCAGAGGAGTGTCAGAGATCTATCATGGTGGGAGGCAGAGGAGTGTCGGAGATCTATCATGGTGGGAGGCAGAGGAGTGTCAGAGATCTATCATGGTGGGAGGCAGAGGAGTGTCGGAGATCTATCATGGTGGGAGGCAGAGGACTGTCGGAGATCTATCATGGTGGGAGATCTTGGAAAGTCAGGCAGAGGCATCTGGGTGGACCTCCACAGGGAGAAATGAAAGGAAGTTGGGTAGATTGCCAGAAGAGACCTTTGCCCCCTGAAAAGGGGTCTTCCTCACTGAGTCCTTGGCTCAGTCAACTCAGCAAACTCCAGGGTATGGCTGAGCTCCCAGCCCTTTGCAAGCCTGTGGGGACTGAGGTTTGGCCTGTGCCCAGACTCATACTGAGGTCTCTGAGTTGGCTGGGCCCCCCAGAGGAATGCAGTGGGTGGACCTGGGGTGGGGGTAGAGTGATGGGAGATAAGATGTCATGGGGTTGAGGGGGGTCGTTCTGCCCTGACCTGTAGTCCCTCAGAGTAGAGGAGATCTCAATCACATTCTAAGAATCTCCTATAGGCCCTTAAGGGATTGGGGCCAGAGAGGAGGGGAGAAAGATTTAGGAGGAAGCCTGGACTTTCTGGAGAGGAAAGAAACAGACTAAGAGACTAAGAAATTGTCCCACCCACAGAGGTTTCTCCAGGCTCCAGGCTGTGCCAGAGACTGGACATAGGGATTCATAGGCTAGGGCTCAGTCGCAAAGGAATGAGGGTCAGCCAGACTGGCCTTTTTATTAGAGGAAATTCCTCACCCTTCTCTTTGGGCTAACAATCCCTTTATGGCCACATCTCACATTCCAGCTACCATAGAGTTAGAAGAAACCTTAGAGATATTCTAGTCAATCAACCAGTCCACAGGCATTTATTGAGCACCTGCAGTGTGCAGGGCATTGTGCTAGGCAATGGGTATTTTTTGGTGTTTGGCCCAGATCTTTATTTCATTGGTATAACCACCACCAGATGAAGCAACTCCCTCTGCCGCTGCAGATGGGAACCTGCTCAGCACCTTCTAGTCAGAGAGTTGTCTGGAACACCGAGCACACAAACATGAAACAATCCCTTTCCTCAAGGAGATTATCTTCCACAGGGGAAGCCAACATAAAATCCAACTTCTTCATATTATAGATGAAACTATGAATCAAGGAGGGGAATTGACTTTGTCCAAAGTCGCCATAGCCAGTGATGTGTGGACTAGACTACAACCAGGGAGACAACATGGTATAATGCAAAGGATCCTAGCCTGGAAATTGGAGGACCCAACTTTACACCCCAACCTTGCTACTTTACACCCGAGTAACCTTAGGTAAGTTGATTAGCCTCTGTGGGCCTCAGTTTCTTCATCTGTAAAATGAGGGAGCTGAACAAGACAGTTTAAAGCCTACTGAGACAACTTGGTGGTGTCGTGGTTGGAGCACTGGACCTGTAGTCAGGAAGATCTGGGCTTAAATCTGTCCTCAGATGCTTCCTAACTGAGAGATCCTGGGCAAGTCAGTTTCCTTATCTGCACAGAGTGGGTAGTAACATCATCTACTTCACAAGGCTGTTGTGAGGGTCTAATGAGAGAGCATATGTCAGGTGCTTTGTAAATCTTAAAGCACTGTGTATATCCTAGCTATTATTAGCTCTTATTCAAGGAACTATTCAGCTCTAAATCCTATACTCCTGCAAATGGATTTAAAACTGTGAAGTTGTGAGGGTGGTATAGAGGGAAGAAGGAAGGAAGGAAGGAAGAGAGGGAGGGAGGGATGGAGGGAGGAAGGAGAAAGGGATAAAGGGAAGGAAAGAGGGAGGGAGGAAGTAAAAGAAGGAAAGAGACATTTATTAAATGCCCCCTATGTGCCAGGCACTGTGTTAAACACTTCACAAACATTATCTCATCTAATCCTCACAGGGACCCTGGGAAGTGCTATTAATATCCTCATTTTACAGTGGAAACTTATAATGGAAAGGAGCCCCAGACTTGGGGCCAGGGAACCTTGGTTTACATCCCAGCTCTGACACTATCACTGTATGACTTTGGGCAGTCACTTTATTTCTCTGAGATTCTATTTCCTTATTTGTAAAATGGAGTTATTGTGAGAAAAGTGTTTGAAGACCATAATGTAAAGTGCTATAGAAATTTTGAATTATTACTGTAGGATCCTAGTACGTAGAACTGAGTGACCCTTCCTCAGAGATCATCCAATTCTAATCTGATCCCTCTGTTTTACAGATGAAGAAACTGAAACTGAAAGAGGGAAAAGGAATTGCCCAAAGTGACACTGATAGTCAGAGGAAAAGTTCAGGTTCAAACTAGGCTATCTAATTCCAAATCCAGGGTTCTTCCCACTAGAGCATTATTGCCATCCCCTTTCTTTGCCCCTACAGGACCCATTGCCCTAGAGGATTTCTGGATTGCCCTTTCTGACTCTCTCTTCTACCCTTCCCTTCTCTCTCAAGTTTGAAGTTCTAACATTCTACGATCTTAGGGGCTTTATGAGGCCAGAGCTAGGGAATCTTTCTAAATACCCTGTCCCAACTTTGGGAATATTGGGGCAGACCCAGGACAAGCTGGAGAATCCAAATGGGTCAGGTGTGAGGCATCAGTCTCACTCCTACTAGCGCACTTTTAAAATTTTCTCTCAAGCCTCTCTGCTGGGGCCCAGAGACCTTAGAGACCCCTTGCCTATCCCAGAGCAATTTCCACTTCACTGAGTTCTCTGTAGGGTTCTTTCTTTCTGAAGTCCATGGGGAAGTCCAGTTCAGGACTGTGGAGAAACTATTGCTAGTAGGACGAAAGTCAGCTCCCCACCCAGGCCTTCCTTCTCCCACCCTGAGGGGAGCTGCAAAGCTAGCCCTGGGGCTTCAAGGGGGAGGACTGTGACATGTGGGGAAAGGTTTCTCCAGAATCTTCAATGGTCCATTGAGACTGAGTTAAGTGCCCCCCAAGCTGGGGGTGGCAAGTTAAGTGCCAGGAATGGAAGTGGGGGTGGGGAGGGCTCAGTGCCAAGGAAGGGGAGACTCAGGAAGCCCTCAGCTTGGCAACATACCAATCTTCCTCTTCTGCTCCCAGAGCCTTTGGCTATTGCAGAAGGGACAGTTCTGGGTATTTCAGATCTCAGCTCTTACTTTTATAGGTAGGGGAATGTCCAGGTGTAGAGAGAAAGAAGAGAGGGTCCCAGATAGAGAAAGCCCTGGGGTCTTATAGGATAATATAATTTAGAGCTGAAAGGAACTTTAGAGATCATCTCATCTAGCCCTACCATTTTATAGGAAAGTTGAGACCTAAAGATGGAAAATCCTTGCCCAAAATCTTATAGGAAGTTAGTAGAAGAATTAAGATTTAAACCACTATTTTAGAGCTCCTTGCCTATATTCTTTTCTCTCCCAGAGAAACATAGAATGTGTACTTAGAGCTTGAGGAGACCTTAGATATCATCTTCAACCCCAGTATTTTGCAGATAGAGAACTGAGGCCCAGAAACTTGCCCAAGGTTAACAAAGCAAAATCAGAATTTGAACCCAGGCCATCTGACTCCAGATCTAGAGTTCTTTCCCCTGCATTATATTGCTCTCTCCCTGGCCTGGCCCAGACTGGGCTGAACAGGAATCTTCTTTCCTGAGATGTGGGCAGAGCCCTGGGCCCCAAAGGCCTGGACTTCATTTTCCAACTCTAGGAGGTTGGTGACGTTGCCCGTCCCTAGAGGAGCACAAAGGGCCCATTCATGGGGCAGGTCACAGTGTGTTCTGGAAAAGAAAAGAAAGTTTTCAACCCTTCCCCCAACTCCTTCTGCCCTATCCCTCTTGTCTGAATCCAAAGCCTGGAGCTGTGACAGTTAGACACAGGAAAGGATGGCTGACATGACACAATACACAGGTGTGGGAGCGAGGACAGGAAGGTCACCAGAGCTGAGCCAGCAGTAACAGAGACTCAGCCTGGGGCTGCAGAGTAAAGTCCTGTGTGGAGGAGGGGCCTCCCTGCCTTGCAGACTCTACACAGAATAAGTGGAAAGAATCCAAACTTTGGGTAGAGAGAAGAGCGTTGGAATCCCACTTGGGATAACCCCTACCTGTGACTGGGGGAAAATCCCTTAACCTCTGTTCTCTTCCCTTTAAGTGAAAGGATTGTGCTTTCTAGTTCTAAACCCTGTGATTTTGTGCATCCCTTTCTTGTATGGCCCTTGTCCAGTCCCAAATCTCTCAGCTTCTATGTTTTCCTATGAATGTTTCATGGAGAGGCTAACTTTCCCTTCTTCATTATCAGCTACTGCACAAACCTAGTCTTGTTTAGCCGCAAGGGCTCCCATCCTCTGACAGATAGAGTCTGAGAGAATAGGAAATGGAACCGAAGATGGTGCCAATTCCCACTGACCCTTTGACCCAAATTTGACTCTATGGTGTATGCTGTTTCTCAAGACATCCATCAGTTTAGAGCATAAGACATTACACAAGACAACCCCCAAGAGATATATAAGGAAAACCAGTCAGGTAATCAAGCTCCTCTGAGCTGAACTGCTCCAACAGAGATGTGTTACCTGGCTCACTTGTTAGCCCACAAGTATTTATTAAGCACCTCCTGTGTACCAAGCGCCATGAAAAATTATGAAAGGAGAACTTTTATTCCCTTTCCTAACAATACAACCAACTTTACAGTATAGTGACTAATTTAGAAACAGAAGCTCAGAAAGCCTGGGCTAGTCTGCTTCAGGCTGATAATTGGCAATCCAATACAGAGAACAAAGCCTTGCCCTCATCAGGGTTGCTGGCACCAGCTACTTCCTTAATGCTCTACACACCAATTATCAGCCTGATGCTTGCGAGTCCCCTCTTTCAGGGAGTCCTCTGGGATTAACCCAGCCTGGGACCCTTCTGTGCATCTGGTATGGTCCACATGCACCATTTATGCCTGTTTCCCCTGGGTGTTTCTCTTGGGTCTGAATTTTGTCCACTGAGCAGGTAATAATAGAAGCTTCTTCTAGATACTCAGAAGAATCTGTTACAACTATGGCTTGCTTTCAGAAAGGCGCCATGCACAGAATGAACTGAGTCATAAAATCATCTAGTCTACCACACTCTACACTACACCCCTCCTTGTTTTATGGAGGAAGAAAATGAGAACCAGCCGTGGGTCAGTGTGCCTAACATCGCAGACTGTAGATATATCCGAGATCCAGGGACATACTGGTGAAATGTTTAACAACCAGGGTTTAGGCAAACAACAAAGCCGTAACCCAGGCCTTAATTGGTAACCATTAGAGATTTCTGGTACACATGTTCACACTGAAAATTCAACAGTGAGCTCTAGCAAACTGGCTAGAGTTGGTTTCATCTGACTTCCTAGAGCCTAAAATCTAGGATTCAGCCAAGCCTTCAAGACAAGAGCCTCAGGAATATACAGGGTGGGCCAAAGAGGACTTGCTCTGGTGTCTAGTATATCATAAAGGCAGGAATGTGGGTCGGGAATGACTGGGACCTTGCCTTCTTAGCTCAGCTTTGGAGCCCCTAGATTCATTAGCATGACAGCACCCAAAGGATTTGAAGAACTTGAGGAAAGCCCTGGTGCCCCAGAGCCAGAGAGCACTTTGTGTTTTACTGGAATAAAACCCATGTAATGATTTGAGAAGGATACAAGTTGGTCAAGTGTAGTTATTTGGAGTTAAAGGGGATTTTCGTTTTTAAAAAGTTTTTATTATATTTTTAAAATTCTACTTCATTTTTATTTCCAAATTCTCCTCCTTCTCCCCTACCCACTGAAAAGAGAAGAAAAATAAAAGCCCTTACAAATATGCATAAACATGCAAAACAAATTTCTACATTAGCCATATTAAAGAAAGGAAGGAAAGAAAGAGAAGAAAATGTCCTTCAAGCAGCCCTCGAGTCCTTGAGCTCTCTCTGGAGGTGAGCAGCATGTTTGCTCATGAGTCCTTTGGAATTGTGGTGAATCGTTATTTTGATCAGAATTATTAAGTTTTTCAAAGTTAATTATCTTTACAATATTGTTGTAACTCTATGGATTGTTCTCCTGGTTTTGCTCACTTTACTTGGCATCAGTTCACACAAGTCTTCCCATGTTTTTTCTGAAATCATCTAAAGGGGATTTCTTTTCCTAAGTCAGAAAGAAGCTTAGGACAGGCATGTTGGTCCTCTAGCAGAAGGAAGTGAATTAAAAGATGGATAAAATACTTGTGGATTCTAAATAACCGCCTAGCTATTATACAGTCCAAGAAGAACTTAAAACATTGGAAGCAAAGAAAGCTTAGAAATCTATCTCCTTATGGAGACAAAGTAGTTCAAGTTTTCTTTTCTCCTTGATAGATGCTTAGGGATGGCGAAGTCCTGCCTTTATAAAAGACCCAAAGCTCAGGATTTAGCAGCTAAGCTAAAAGGGAATTGGAAAAGCCCACTCCTCTTCTTAGGGATTTGGAGGTGAAGCCAAAAGTAGAGGAAGAGAAGCAAATCCGGGCAGCAGCAGAGACACCACAAAACACCCAAGTGTGGACACAGCTGAGAACCATGTGCAGAGAATGGGCTGAGAAGAACCAGAGAGACGATGTCACCAGAAGTCACAAGGGGCCTTGGAGTATGGAAGGTGGCAGTTGCATATACTTTGGCTAGAGTTGTTGCGCTCCTCAGCCAATCCTACTCTTCTCCACTAAGGTATATACAGTATATACTATTTATGGGAAATATTCCCAAATTTATAGATGGGGAGGGAGATTTCTATGGTTACTTTTCTTACTTGGCTTAATGAGTGCAAATCTAAAATGCTAGTGATGATGATGAGGAAGGAGGAGGATGACACCTTTACTTTGAATGAAAGTATGGCTGACTGTGGCTGACCAATGAAAGCAAATGCACAAAGCAGGGATAATGAGCTATGACTTGGAGAGAAGGGAGATGAGCAGAGTTTCTTGAACTTGGGGTAACATGACAGGCAAGAGACTCCAGGAGCTACACATGCGTATATGCATATATTGGATGCTCATCTGTACGCATGATATGAAATGAGAATTTTGTTGGTTGTGGGGTAAGGCAAAGTTTCCCAGTGCTCAGGGATTATTAAACTCTTCCAGAGTAATCTCTCTGTCTCTCTCTGTGTCTCTGTGTCTTTCTGTCTTTCTCTCTCTTCCTCCCTCCCTCCTTGGAGTGGTTTTGGCTCCCAACCTGATAAGGCGTGACTGAAACAGGATCCCAAGGGAGCGCAGCAGAGAGGATTTCAGCTTCACTTTATTAAACATTAGTATGAAAAGGTGAAAATTCAGTCTGTTACCTGCTTTTTTGCCTGCCTGATAACCAGCAATCAAAACGACAGATTTCCCATCATAGAAATGGATTGAATTAAACAGGAAGAATGAGGAAGGAAGGAAAGATTTGCTGTTCTTCCCTCCCTTTCCCCCGCAAAATACACAAGCCTAGGCTCTCCATGACCTCTGGACTTAAAAATAGACAGCTGGAATTGGGGAGAGGCCAAGATGGCAATCTCTGTCAATACACCTAGAGAGCAAGCAGATTGGAATCCCTAACTACCTATAGGAGAGTATCATGAGGTCCATTCATATATGGTGGATCAAAAATGCTTTCTTCATTACATTCCAGGGAGTGCAAACGCTGTTATGCTTATTTTAACACTGAGGCACAGAAAGAAGTGATTTGTCCCAAGTTCTACAGTTAAGTTGGTAAGTGGCAGAGCAAATATTCCTTTGATTCTAGATGCAGAGCTCTTTCCATGACTCTACTTGACCACCTGAAATAAATTCAAAATTGAGCTCATCATCTCTCCCCCTAAAGCATCTTCTCCTTCGGATTGCACTTTTCCCATCTCTGCCACCCCTCCCTCCCCGTCTGGTTTCCTGGGTTATCTTTGGTTCTTTGGGGCCATCTTTGATTCTCCCCTTTCTCTCACCCCTTGTATCAAATGACCATTTCACCTTAACGTCCATCGATTGTCCTTTAGAACATCTCTTTGTGTTCATCTCAGACTCTGACCTCACTGTCATTGCACAAATTCAGGCCCTTACTCCTTACCAGTTAGACTATTACATTTTTATATTTTCCTAACATTCCTTCCTGCCTCCACTGGTGCCCTGCTCCAATCTATTCTGCAGACTGCAGGTGTTCAGTCATTCCAGTGATGTCTGACTCTTTATAACCCCATTTGGGGGTTTCTTGGCAAAGATACTGGAGTATTTTGCCATTTCCTTCTCCAGCTCATTTTACAGATAAGCAAACTGAGGCCAACAGGGTTAAGTGGATTGCCCAGGGTCACACAGCTAGTAAATGTCTGGGGCCAGATGAGTTTTCCTGACTCCAGGCTTGACACTCTATCCACTGTACCACCTAGCTGCCCCTGTAGACTACTGACAGACTGATCTTCCTTAACAATAGTGGTACCTATCTTACAGGGATGTGAATGTTAATGACATTATTGATTTATGACAAATGAGATGACATGTGTAAAGCTTTTTGCAAATCTTACATAGATAAATGCTCACTCTGCTGCTGATAATGATGCATAAATTGGTCATGTCACTTTGATATAGAAAAAGAGAAACAGTTAATGCTCTTAAAGCTTATATCCTGTTGGAGGAAATAACATGTACACGTATTAGTACATACAAAATAGATACAAGGTGATTTTTTTTTTGGAAGGAGGGCACTAGCAGCTGGGAGGATCAGGAAAAGCCTCATTTCATAGAGGTGAAAAATAATCCAAGTATTGAAGGAGACTAGGGATTCTGAAAGGCAGGGAGGTGAGAATACATTTCTGGCATGGAGCATAAGTAATGCAAAGGCTTGGAGATGGGAAATGGAGGTCCACATAAAACAGTAAAAAGTCCAGATTGGCCCCTGGAGGGCGTGAAGGTGAATGATGTATAATAAGGCTAGAAAGAAAAGTTGGAATCAAGATGTAAAAGGATTTATAGTCCAACTGAGAAGTTTATATTTGATCCTAGAGGTAACAGAATACTAAAGTGTATTGATAAGGGAAGTGATATGGACAGACACATGTTTCAGCAAAGTCACTTTGGCAGCTATTCAGAGGATGGGTTAGAGTAGGGAGAGACTTGAGGTAGGCAAGCCAATTAGGAGGGTATTCCAACAGTCCAGGTAATTTGTGATAGGTGGTGGGGGCAGGGGGCGAGAAGATGGGAGATGTTGTAGAGGAAAAACAAGATTTGGCATCTGTGAGGTCAAGGTTGTATCTGACTAGTCAACTCCTTTTTGCTACAATACAACACAAGAGGGTGGAATCCCACCTCCTTGTCTTTGCTCAGGCCTTTTCCTCTGTTTAGAATGTCCTTTGCCTATCTTTACCTACTACCAATCTTTTTCTACAGTGGCTAGCCACATCCCACTCAACTGAGGTCACTGGGACTGGCAACCTGGGCCAATGCTGGTCTTTTATCTATTTACCCATGGGTCATTGCTCTTCAGTTTCCTTAATTCTCAGTGAGACAAGTGGGTACCTCCTGTCTCACAGATTCTCATGATTGGTTCCTCAGCCTTACCCCAGAAATTCTAAGACATTTCTATTTTTGGTTCGAAGGGAAAACTCTAGGGCCCCAGATACAGAAAGAACTTTAGAGTTTGTTGGAGTGCAACCGTGAAAATGATCTGAAGGATTCCACTGAACGAAGGGGAAGTCAGTAAAAAAAAAAAAAAGGTACCCAAAGTACAAACATAAAATTGGGTACGGGATAGTTAATTTATTCTCACTCAGAAAAAGGATTGCTAAGCATATGAATCAGTGTCTATCACAGAATGATTAACATTAGAATTAGCACAATCCACTGAAAGATTAATATTTAAGTCCAGTGGGATGTGAGCAGTTCTTGGAAGGCTGACAATTAGCCAATTTATATACCACCTCTACTGAGCACAGTCCAATCAAACACCAAACAGATCTTTTCAATATTCTCTCTGTCTGTCTGTCTGTCTGTCTCTCTCTCTCTCTGTCTCTCTCTGTCTCTCTATCTCTCTGTCTCTGTCTCTGTCTCTCACACACATACACACACACACACACACACACACACACACACACACACACACACACATTTTCCATTTTCTTTGCCACCACCAGCTTGTGCCTGCTGCTGCTACAACTGAAACCATTTCCAGTAACTGCTGCCTATGGTGCCAGCCCAGCCCTACAGCTGCTTCAGTACCCCCTTCTCCCTGCTGCCTGGGTGCCAGAGAAAAAAACACCAGCTGCTGCTACCAATCACAGACTTGCTGACCTTTTCTGCTCACAAGGTTATCTAGCAAAGGAAAGGAAACACACAGAGAGGGAGCAGCTCCACTGCCCCCCCCCCAACCCCACCCTCCAACCTATTGCCATTATCTCAGGGTAAAAAAGGATCATTCCTTTTCACCCTTCCCCACTATTCCATACAGGACTATATCGAAGTGAGTTCCTAACTGGAAGCCTCTTTTTTAAATCAAACGTAGAGTCTACCCCCTTCCTGCCGTTCCTAGCCCGGAATTGACCAAGAGACCACAAGAGATGTAACATGTTATTCTGACCCCCCCCCATCCCAACATGTGACCAGAAGTTGACCATCCCCAGCGGTCCAAGCAATGGAATTCTCTACCCTTCTACTTTAGGTTTTTCATTCCCATGGGACCTCAGTCCATCATTCCTCATCCTTTTCATAGAACCTCAGATCTGGAAGGCCCAAAGGTAACATAGAAAGCTAATAGGAGAGCCAAGACTAGAAGGGCTTGGAGTCCTTGGAAGGCTCCAGGGGATAGTCTCATTCAGCCTCAATGGATTTTAAAGCCCCCCTCAGATATTTCCTCCTCTTCTTTTCCCTCCTCCTCCTGGAAGCCTTCCCAACTTAGGCCTCCCATAACACTTTACTCCTCCTTTCTGATACATGGAGCTTCAAATATTGTTAGTGTGAGTGTGGGTGCTCTCGTAACCAACACAGGTCATAACACTTTTATACATTAGTGAACGTTCTCCTGGACTTGCTATGGCCAAAAAAGTTATCACCTGCAGCTAACCTAGTGATGAACCCCTCTAGACTCAGCTAGCCTTGTTCTCAGATAACAGGCAGCTCCTTGCTGGGCCCATACATGAGGTCTTCTCTGTGTGGTTGAACCTGTCGGAGCTTGCCCTCTACTGACATTGTCTCTGAGAACTCAGGATTATCTTCAAGCTGTGATGAGAAATCTTTGTTACAGACAACCTGGAAAACCCTCCGCCTTACCCCCTGCCCCCTTCCACACACACACCATAACTTTGTTTTCTAACTTCTCTTTCTTTACTCTCACCATTCCCCTCTAGAGGAAGACTTTAGAGAGGCACTGATACATTTATCATGTAATATTGTATGCTATAATTTTCTTTGTGAGGAGAGGGTGGGCATATTACTTCGACTCTGTGTCTCCTCCAGCACCTATTACATTTTGCACACAGTCAGTGCTTAATGTTTGTTGACTGAATGAGTGACCTTGCACAGCCCTCCCTCACCCAAAGTCATCATCTTGATGTCATGATCCTCTTGAAGAATGATGGCCAAACACAGCAGTAACAATTTGTTACTTCAGTCATGTCTTTATCTTTGTGGATTGCTTGTACTGAGGCAGGTTAAATGGTGTTCAGGTGCTGTCACTGTCATTTGTGAAAATCTTGACTCCAAATTCGGACAATTTTAACCTCTATTTATAGCCAAATTACAACATAGGGATGATATTCTCCTAAGGGAAAAATGATTAGTTAAGGTAATAAGACAAAGATGTAAAAGTTTTCAAGTAAAAATTTTGAGAAAGCAGCAGACTTAGACTGTTTTCTCTAACATCTATATACATATGTATATGCCTGCCTTTCAAATTTATCTGTCACGAAAATTCAGACTTTGAGTATATCTTTGTGATAATTTCTCAAAATTGGATTAAGGATTTATTAACTAAGGATTAATTAGATTTAACACATAAATTATATTGATAATGGTAAAGAAAGTGAAATTTTTCCATTTTAAAGTATCTGATCTTTTTAAAAGGCAAAAAAACTCATTTTACAGGTGGACCTTCATAAAATTTTTTTCAAAAGATTCTTATATCAGATAGAGGATTTAGGTAAGGATGGAAATAGTAAATGGTACATAAACTGAAATTCTCTGAAGTTTCAAAATTGGAGAACCAAATTTAAGTGATTGTACTAAATGATATTAAGTCAGTATTATCTAGGAACCTCTAGATTTGGAACCAGAGAAGCAGAACCCTCTTCAGAGCTGTCCTAAGATTAAAATCTATTGTCAAAGAAAAGATATCTAGGGACCAGATAACTATATGAGACATCTGCAACTCAGAATATGCTGATTAAATGAATATTGAGAATGGGTCACTAGACTAAAAGGCCACTTGATATTAGTTATGTTTAAGTTTCCTTGGTTACCTTGGTGACACGTAAATCTCCCTTCTCAAAACTAGCCCATTGTGAGCCCTCTAAGTAGTTTGATCTGTAATTGACATTAATGTTATGTGACAATGTAATGACGATTATGAATTTATGAAAAATTTTTTGCATTGTTTGGACCTAGCTTTGTGTGGGTAGGAAACTAGACCATCTCTATGTGCTATTTAGAAGTGCTGACTAGAAATCCAGATCCAAAAGTTGATGCAAGGAGTTTTCTCATAATTGTACATCTCAAAACTTATCTGAAAATGGTAAATCAATTATTTTCTAAGGGACTCTACCAGACCCTTCTGACTGCTCCCACAGCTACCAAACTTGTGGGTGTGTACTCATGGATCATCTGAAGAAAGTTCCCACTTCTGAATGGGAGACAGAGCCCTCTAGGGTCCTCAAGGTTTGTCCAGTACATACCCAGAAGCAGCTGACACCCAGATGAGACAGTTGGGTACCAAGATTCCAGATGAGGACTGAGTATACTGTTCTAGTTTTTATTTTTCCTCTTCCCTATGTATCCAACCACCAAGGCAAGTGTGTTGTTGGCATTTTCTCTTTGTACATTCTTGCTCTCCTCTCTTTTCTCCTTGCAAGCAAGCAATGGCTAGACCAGGCCTGTTCAACTCAGCATCTTGTCCTGGCCCAACTGGCCTCTCATGGCATCATGCCTTATACCTCTCTCTTCTTTACTGGCCAGAAGGGTAGGAGTTCTTTCAGACCCCTTCCCTTTGACCAAAAGGGAGAAATGTCAAGATATTAGGAGATACCCTGCTTTCCAGAGCTAAGGCCCAGCAAGCAAGCTGTGCCTTGAGCTTGGCATAACAACAATCCTTTGCACTCACCCTCTGGATGATCTCAGCCTCTGGAAAGATCACATAATTATTGTACTGCTTCTTTTGTTGTTATTTATTTATTAGTTTTCAGCATTACTTTTATAAGATTTTGAGTTCTAAAATCCCTCCCTCTCTTCTCCCGTCTCCAAGATGACATGCAATTTTATATAGGCTATACATGTACAATCATATTGAACACATTTCCACCTTAGTCAGATTGTGAAAGAAGAATCAGAACAGAAGGGGAAAACCATGAAAAAGAAAACACAGCAAAAAAGATGAAATAGTATGTTTCAATCTTCATTCAGACGCTACAGTTCTTTCTCTGAACATGGATAGTATTTTCCATCATGAGTTTTTTGGAATTATCTTAGATCACTTCATTGCTGAGATAGCTACGTTTGTCCCCCACCATGTTGCTATTACTGTATACAATGACTCCTAGTTCTGCTCACTTCACGCAGCCTCAGTACCTGTAAATATTTCCAGGTTTTTCTGAAATCCACCTGTTCACCATTTCTTATGGAACAAAAGTTTTCTACTACATTTACATATCACAGCTTGTTCAGCCATTCCCAAAATGATGGGCATCCCCTCAGTTTCCACTCTTGACCACCACAAAAAGATCTGCTATAAATATTTTGGTACATGCAGGATCTATTCCCATATTTATAATCTCTTTGGGATACAGACCTCGTAGCGGTATTGCTGAATCAAAGGGTAGGCAGAGTTTTATAGCTCTTTGGGCATAGTTCCAAATAGCTCTCCAGAATGGTTTAGATCAGTTCACAACTCCACCAACAATGCATTAGTGCTCCAACTTTCCCACATCTTCTCCAACATTTATCATTTTTCTGTTTTGTCATGTTAGTCAATCTGATAGATATGATGTGATACCTCAGTGTTTTAATTTACATTTCTCTAATTAATAGTGATGTAGAGACTTTTTTCATATGGCTATAGATGGCTTTCATTTCTTCATCTGAAAACTGTCTGTTAATATTTGATAATTTATCAATTGAGGAATGACTTGGATTCTTACAAATTTAACTCAGTTCTCTGTAAATTTTAGAAATAAAGCCTTTATCAGAGATACTGTCCATACAATTATTTCCCAGCTTTCTGTTTCCCTTCTAATTTTGGTTGCATTGGCTTTGTTGGTATAAAACCTTTTTAGTTTAATGTAATCTAAGTTATCCATTTTGCATTTCATAATGTTCTCTGTCTCTTGTTTGATCGTAAATATTGTGTTGCTTTGACCAGCACCAGGTATTCTCTGAGCTTGGACTACCACCAGACAAGCTCAGACAAGTTCTAGTCCTGAAGTCCTACTATGCATCAAGCTTGCCACATGGTTGTTTTGATAATGGCAGAAGAGAATGCGATTATCACCTCCCTCACTCTGTATACTGTACTTTTTTGTGCAATGTCCAAATGGAAGACAGTTTCCACATAGGATCATAGATTTAGATCTAGAAAGTATCTTAGAGATTATCTAATCCTCATTTTAAATATAAGGTCCAAGTGAGGTAAAGGGACCTGCCCAGAGTCACACAAGTAATACACACCCCAGTGAGGATTTGAATTCAAGTCCTCTGATGCTAAATCTATGTCTTCTTTCTGCTGCACCATTTTAACAGTAAAATTTTTCAGATAAATCTCTGAGTGGATGATATCATGGTGATTACTTTATGATATATGGTGATTGCATCAAATCCCAGAATATTATAGTATATCCTAAAATTAATGGCATCCATGGTTATCTAAGAGATTTGCTTAGAATTCAGAGAAGAAAAACTAAGTGGATGAAAAATTACTGTTGTCCAGATTATAACATGTGGTCAGATGACATATATGTATGTGTATATATGCAATACATATGTTTATATGTGTAATGGGGTCTGGTGCATGGCATAGACCCCATCAGCTTCCTTAGATGGTCTCTCCATGTGGAAAGGTTGCATCAATCAAGCAAATTAATGGAATCTGTGTGCTCATACATGCATGTATGTATTGAAATAGAGATTGATAGATAGATAGATAGATAGAAAGAAAGAATTTGAGGCCAGAACAGTGAATAGGCAATGAATTTGGTCCATAAATGAATAAGGAAAAGAGATCAGGCTGGATTGCCTTTAAGGAACTGCATAGTCCTTTTAATCATTCCAGACTTTTCCTAGTGGCCCATCTATGCCAAATGTTGTGAATCATGAAGCACCATAACCTTAGGAAACCACAGTCTCCAAGGAATCCAAATTGTGAATGACCCAAGGGATAATGGAGAAATTCATGGCAGGGGCAAAGAAGCTATAGACTCGTTCCAACAATGACTTGTACTTAGGAGGTGATAGAAGGGATATCTGTGAGAAAATGTATGACTGAAACAGAAGATGGACCAGTCACATGGTAACAGTAAAGATTAATAAATAATAAATAATAATAATTAAAAATCCAAGTGTGATATTGGCAGGTATTGAAAGTGTGGTTTTGTGTCAGTTTGGGATTTTTGAAATTACTAACATCTAGCCATATCCAACTCTTGACATCTTAGTACCCAATGTGCTACGTAAGGCAGTAAAAATAGTACTTAAAGTGAGATTAGGAAGAGTGGCTAGGCTAGGCTGAGTACTCATTGAAAATATTTTTGAAAGCTTTGAGAAATTATCTTAAAATCTTGCAAATTCAATTCTGGGTCTGTTTCATTACTCATCAACAGTACCTATCCTAGACAAATGCTGCTATACTGAGTCAGCGCCTATTCAACTACATGCAACTATCTGAACAATAGGCATTTTTCATCCTTTTGGTTTTCTTGTATGGATGTCAGTTAGGTCTTTCTCTTGAGTGACCGTAGATGTCATAGAGAAGCCCCCGTAATGTTCTAGGGCTAGAGATAATCAGCACAATGTAATCTGCTAATAAGAACATCTGAAGGTACTTGCCATTCATAGAGAATGCATCTCCATTTGGATTCTGTGCAGTAATTCTTTGAGAGTGGCAGATACATATGTCCCTAGTTAATGGGACAGCAAGGTTACCCAGTGGATAGAGCATAAGGCCTGGAGTCAGGAAGATCTGAATTCAAAACCTGCCTTGGATACTTACTGATTATGTAACCTTAGAAAAGTCATTTAATGTCTTTTAGCCTTAGTTTCTTCATTTGTAAAATGGGGCACCTACCTCGTAGAGTTACTATGAGGATTGAGTAAGAGAACAGATAAAGAGCTCTTTGTAAACCTTTAAGGACTATATATAATTAGCTATTATGCTTTGCTTGATGTTGATAATCAAGGGTTTATTGGATAATTAGCTCTGTGATTATATTTATGAAGGAGTTTTGACATATGAGAGAATACTTGTTGGAGAAGAGGTTTTAAAGGCATTTTGCTCTACTGAGTCAGATGCTTTTTTTGGTAATCAACAAATAACAAACAGAATAGGACTTTGTTTTCGATGCCCTTTACAGTTAACTGGGAACTGTGAAATATGGTCTGTTGTAGAAAATCCTTTTCTGAAAGCCAGACATTTCCTTTTCTTATTTTTATCAAGGATACCCTCAACATGTGTGTAAATCAACCTCATGAATGTAGCAAGGATCTTCAACGACCACCCAAGCATGACTTCAAGACCAGGACAAAGCCACATGAAAATTTGGGAGGCAGGGTGAGACATTTATATATGAGTGAGTTTGGTCCTACTTCCTGGATAATTGTTTTTAGTTTTGCTTTATTTTGCTAATTTTCATTTTATTTTCAATTAATAATTATTTTTCTTCCTCCTGCTTCCACCTTCCCCCATAACTGAAAAAAAAAGTCTTGTGACAAATACATATAAGAAAGCAAAACAAATTCCTGCACTGTCTGTGTCCAAACATGTGTGTCTTACTCTGCATCTTGAGTCTAGAAAGGTAGGATGCTCCAGCACATTGGGTACTAAGATGTCAAGAGTTGGATATGGCTAGATGATAGTAATTTCAAAAATCCCAAACTGACACAAAACCACTCTTTCAATACCTGCCAATATCACACTTGAATTACATATTTATTAATCTTTACTGTTACCATGTGACTGGTCCATCTTCTGTTCCAGTCATACATTTTCTCCCAGCTGGTTACTGTATCGATCAGAGTGCTTGAGTCTTTCCAAGTCATTTGTCTTTACAATATTGTTGCTGTATGGCATCATTGTTTTCTTGATTCTTCTCATTTTTCTCTGCCTTAGTTCATTCAAGTCTCCCCAAGTTTCTCTGAAACCAGACCTTTTCCTAATTTTTATAGCATAATAACATTCCATTATATCACTATATCATGATTTGTTTGTTCATTCCCCAACTGATGGGCCCTCCCTCAGTTTCCAGTTCATTGACTCTACAAAAGGCTTCTATAACTGCTAGATTACAAACATATGGATCATTTTCTTCATTCTCTGATTTCTTAGGTGCATCAAAGCAGTGCCTTGCTGAGCTAAAGGGTAAATATGGTTTGGTGACTTTGGGGGTGCATTTTCAAATTGCCCTTCAGAAGAGTTAGACCAGCTCATCAATAATTAATCAGTAAGTCTGGATTCACAAAGCCAAAACTACTCCCACATTTTGTTGTTTTCTGTTTTTGTCATCTTTGCCAATCTGATGGGTGGGTGTGAGTTGTAGAAAAGGTTGCTTGAATTCACATTGCTATAATTATTAGTGATCTGAAGCAATTTTCATGTAGATATTAATAACTTGGATTTCTTCCTTGGAAAACTATTCCTATCCTTTGACCATTTATCAGTTTAAAGGTGGTTCTTTAAATCTTCATATATCTTTCTTCATATAGCATGGAAATGAGGCCATTATCAAAGAAACTTGCCACAAAGATTTTTTTCCCCAGTTACTCATTCCCCTTCTAATTTTTCACTGCAATGGTTTTGTTTGGGCAAAAACTTTTAAAATTATATATAATCAAAATTATCCATTTTATCTTCTGTAGTACTTTCTATTCCTTATTGGGTGGCCTTTTTTTTTCCAGCTTCACCCAGAGAAAGAAGCTTGGCCCTCCATTTCATTTGTCCCATGTTAATGAGAGTAGAAAGGTTTCTGAGAAACTGAGCTCTTCCTGTTAGACAAGGCAGGCTGCAACTACTTGCTACTTTTAGTGGCAGGTCTCCCCACCTACAGAATTGCCTCTAAAGCATGACCCAGACACAGCAAAGAAAGATCTGGAACAAATCTTGGAGAATTGTGGTAGTAAGAGAGGAACTCAGAGCAGTGTGGGAACCAAGAACAAGGTCAAAAACTGTGGGAAAGACAGAGAGTGAGCCCAGCGGGCCCAGCAGCTGCTCTCCCTCCTCACCAGGGATGGCAAGACCATCAGGAGAAAGTTCAAACTCTGGAACATCTGTCTGATCAGAGAGGGTATAGGGAATAAATTGGTCAACTTAAGCAATTTCTTTATACTTTTGCTATTGGATAGGTTTCTTAGTGTCTTTTTTTTTTTTTTTTTGCTATGCTACCACTCATAGTTAGCTTACTGTTTTAATAAATCAAGTGACCCCTTATAAGCCAATCATCTTAGTCTTATAAATGAAGTTAATTGGTTGAGAATGGGAGATTTCCCAGATACAGTGTGGAATCTGAGGGCACAGACAGATTTTTTCATATTTTAGAAATTTTGCAGCACATTCCAGATCATACTCTTAGACCAATGTATAGAACCTGAGGGCAGTAGTGTTACCACATGAGCCCAGGCCAGCTTAGGAAAATAGGAGCAAATAAAGCTGAAAGGCTAAGAACCTCCTGGTGCTGAGTTTGCACAAAAAAGATCAATATAACCCTCCATTGGCCTTTCTGTGTCCTTCCCTTCTGACAGTGATCTAGACCAGAAATACTATAAGCCCCCAGGTAGGGGACTGACATTGTCTACCGTTTCCTCCATGGTGGCCACATGTCCATGGTGCTTCTGTTTCTTTTGTCTCTTCTGTGTTTATTCTTTCCAGATCTCAGTCAAATTAGTATTCTACAATGAAAGTGTAGACCAGAGGCCCCTGTAGGGTGCAGGGTGTGTCTGGGGAGGACTAGTACTCCTGGTGTGAGGGCTGCTTTCCACCTTTGGTGTCTACTTGATCCATCTAACTTTCTCTCATCTGTGGCTCCAAGAAGCTGTAGCATGCACAGTGGCCACACTGCAGCAAACCATTTTGGTAGATGGGATAAACCAGGCTGAGGATAACCTAGGGTCTCAAATCCCTCAGTGAGTTAGGGGGGTGTCTACCCCAAACATGTGAAGACTTCCCCTGGGGGACTGAATAAATGAGAATAATTACTTCCAGGGGCCATGAAGGCAGGTGCTATGGAGTGCTTAGAGTTTGATTAGACATCAAAGACCACAAGGTCATCCACTACACCACCAACCATCACCAGTCATCTTGACTCTGTCCTGCCACCAGCCTGTGACAGCTCTGGAAGAGAGAGTGAGGTTGACTTTGTGCAACTCTGCCTCTCTTCATTTTATGCACAAATCAAAAGATATCCACACCATTTTACCATTTTTGCCTTGCAAAGCAGAATTGAAGTACCTCAAAAGAAACGAAAGATGTGCAAATTTAGACGATCCACCCTAATAGCCCACATGGACTGTTTGCTCTACCCTGTGGTAGAGCTTTTCAAGCTCATATGGGTCTTATCAGCCAGTTGGACCTGCTGTAACTTGACTCTAACATAGTGACGTCATTGTGATCTTCTTTGAGAATGAAGGACAACAACCAATCATCAAGCTTCTTTTGTCTCTTTTGTGTTTACTCTTTCCTGATCTCAGGCAAAATGAGTATTCTATAAGGAAAGTGTCAACTGGTGGGTACTATAAGAAAAGGGCCCAGTGAGTTCAGGATGGATATCTGTGAGGTCTCCCCAGCAACCAGTGTTGGCAATATTAGCAGCCTAGTGGCCTGCTTGATGCAGGCCCCCAGTGACCAACTTGTTAGCTAAAACGTTGCACCCTGCAAGGACTTCACCCATGTGAATAAAGAAAAGACTCACACACTGTCTGCTTCACTCTCTGAAGTTAATTAGGTGGGGGCTTGAAGAGGGAAAAGACTCCTAGGTACAGGAGTTACAAGGTCCCTGTCAGCCCCTTGTATGCCCTACCTAAGCGCCTCACGACTTTTGTGCTCTCAGTTTGAGCCCACCCTTCCCAAAGACTGGATATATGTAGAGGAGAGAGTTCAACCCCAGTCTGAGAAACTGTTCATAACCTCTGTCCTTGCTTTCTTTCTCAATAAATATCCTTCCGTCAAAGTTAACTGATAGCAGCTGGTTAATCATCATGGAAGTACAAACCTGAGAGAGGCTCATGAGGGGTTGGCATTAGAATCCACAATACCCTCTTAACATCAACCCTCAAACTTTGAGGGGAGAAATAGTATTTGATCCCCTGGGAGCCTTATGTGCCAGTCCAGTGCAAATACAGAGAATAGAACCAGACAGATTTCTACATTATTTTATAATGTGATATTACTTCCATCAACCCCTTCTAGATTTACAGATGAACCTGCTCTATAAACTTGTATTGACTTTGGCTTCCAGTTTCTCCACTTAACAAATAATTCCTGGATAAAGGGATTTCTGTACTCTCTTGACCTCTCCTTTGTGGCAGTTGCTTTACATCTGTTAACCCAGCTAGGAAATGTTAGAATCATCCTCCACAACAGATGCTGGTGCCCAAAATGAAATTATCTTCATAGTGGTCTTTTTATCTATGTTCATTGTGAATGCTACAAGGCAATATAATCCTGCATCCAAATGATGGTTCTTATCACCTTTGGGCACTTCATGAAACCAACTCTTCCAAATCTTTTGTTTTCTTCTCTTAGGAAAAACTGTGAGCCATCCTTCCATCTAGCTAAACTTTCTTGTGTCTTCTGATTTCATTCATAGTGAGATTATATTATAATGTAGCAACTCACCAGACAAAGATCTCTTACATGAAGTACCAAATACTAATTCAATAGTTATAGAAAAAATGATTCTTAGAATCCACCATTCTGATACCACCACTGCAGAAGTGAAATGTGTCTTATTGTTTCTTGGGCTGTCATTGTGATACATATTTCTCATTAAATAATTCATCTCATTAGATAATTTATCTCAGGTAGTTCATCGCCTGGTGAACTCCTCAAAGCCTCTCAAGCTTGGCAGAATTTTACAGAATTTATACTCCACTGGCATCCACTTTGAGAACTCATAATACAGCATCATAGAAGAACTTTCACAGAGGATCAAACAAAAGCAATTGATCCCTCGTTTAAGGACTCTGCTTTGTAACTTTCACAGACATTGTATGATCGTAAGATTTAAATTTAGAAGGGAGCATAGATTGAGATTCACATCCAGGTCTTCTGCCCCTAAATCTAATGCTCTTTCCATTATGCTAAGATACCCCACCAGTAAGAGGTATGGGTGTTTGTAATACATATATCCATTACAGGGTTGGGAGTCAGTAAACTGGTTCTAGGCCAGGGTTCTTAGCCTCTTTGGGTTGGGTGGTGGCAGTCTGGTGAAACCTATGGACCCCTTCTCAAAATAATATTTTTAAATTCATAAAGTAAAAATACATGAAATTACAAAGAAAATCATCTATATTTAAATAAAGATGTACTTTTCCCATCCAATGTCACAGACTTTCTCTCCAAATCTATCACAGACGCCAAGTTAAGAATCTCTGCACTAGACCAAGACTTTCAAGAGGAGTAAAGGGATTTACCCAACTTCATGCAACTTGTGTTCTTCCCACTGTGCTCAAGAATCCTTTCTTCCAGGGCTTTCCCAGTTTCCCACTGGCCTGTCTCTGTCTGGCCCAGTGCCCTCTCCTTCACCTACTGCCAAGGTCACTGCTCTTCAGTGGTCACTCCAGCTGTTCATTAACAACTGCGTCAAGGGGAGGGGAGATCATGGCTGGACTGAACTGCTCTGACCCCCTTCTCCCCTGGAAATGGACAAAGGATCATTCATTACTCTCTCCTTTCCCATTGCCCTTGAATGCCTTCCTGGAAGGGCAACCAGTGTTGCCAAAGCCCTTTGCTCTTCCTCATCCTCCCCCATACTCCCTTTCAATGGTTCAGGATCTGGAGCTGGTTCCTGACACCTGTTGGTTGATGATGTGATTCAGCAGCTGCCCTTCCACTGTGGGCTACAATAGCTTAGCAGTTTGTGCCCCAAGGTCACAAGTCTGTGTGGTAAAGCCATATCCCACCCAGGCTTCCAGAGGAGTTCAACCAAGCCCACCTTGGGCCCCATCATATAGTCAGAATTCTTTACCTTCTCATCCCAGAGACTCACAGATCTCACTATAGATCACAGACCACATCCAGATGATATTTCCTGTTTCCTATATCACCATAGTAACTCATGCATCCTTCCCCCAGCCCTCCCAGAGAGTCATCCCATGTGACAAATAGTACTTCTGACTGACGTTCACAACAAGAAGGAAACTCAGGTTCAGAGAAAGAGACTTGACTATAATAACATGGCTAGGGAGTCTCAGAACTGGGATTTCAACCAAGTGCTTCTGACTAGAGTTCAGTGGTGTTGTCACCACATCATGCTGCCCTTTACCATTGGAGGAATAGCTTAATTTTCTTCTCTACTGCATTTAATAAGGCGCTTAATAGTTTATATTACAGTTATCATATAAAAGTCTTTCTCTGACTTGTGCCTCATTAGGAACTCTGGGCTTTCAACTATTAGACCAATGAAATGCAAGCGCTACTAGGCCCTCCCCAGCAGGAATGGTTTGAAGAGTAGGCCCTTTAATATGGACTGCGTGCCTGGGCTCAGTCTAGCTACGTTTGCCGAGGCTCCTCCATTACTGGAGAACTGGTCCCTAGGTAAGGAATTATTTGGTCATGACAACTTTCCAAGGTGGTCTATTATGACATGAAGGGGCTATATTCTGCATCAATGGAAGGAACATCCATCCTCCTTGGTGAAAAGTGCAGATGCTTAAGGTGTGGAAACGTGTCACCATGAGGGCAGAGGGGCCTGGCCCACAAAAGAACTCCCTCGAAGCCTTTGTTGAAGTTGCCATTGCTGGAACCACATGGCTAGAATAAAGAAATAGGCCCTGAACAAGGACTACAATCTGAGACTTGGACTTGGTTCCTATTCTCATGTTATTGATGACCAGGATCAAGATGATAGTCCCTATTTAATTAATCTATTTCATTTCTACCCATTATTTAAATCTGATTAAATTATTGTCCCATTGCTCCCTTTCATTTCACTACCAAACTTTTTAAAAATTTATATTCATTGTTTAAAGTTCTACCTCACCCATTCTCTTCTCAACCCCAGGAAATTTGGCTTTCACCTCCATTACCTGCTGAAAATGCTTTCTTCCAGGTCACAAGTAACCTCCTGATATTTAAAACTACCTTTCTCAGTCCTTATCCTCCTAGACTTAGTGTCGCTAGCTTTTCACAGACTTGACCATTCCATCCAAATGGATGCTCTTTCCTTCTTTGATTTGAGATACCCTTGGTTCTCCTTCCACTGCTCCAAATGCTCCTTCACTGGCAGCTCCTTCCTCCCTAGAACACTTTGCAATATGTGGACATCTTCAAGTATCTCTCCTTGGTCTTTTTCTCTCTCTACATTCTCTAGGAAATCTCCCTCAATCTTTTAAAAAAACCCAGAAAATCTCTACCTGACTGTACCATGCTTTTAAGATTTTATTCTCGATGTCTTTTCCTTTTTACAATCTAACTCCTTAAACAAATTGTTTCCACTCATTGCCTCTACTTTCTCACCTCCCATTCATTTCTCTACCCCTTCCAATCTTATCATTTGATTGGAAGCGCTCATTTCAAGGTTACCAATGATTTATTTTTTAATCAATTATTAGACAAAATCCAATAACCTTTTCTTAGTCCTTATTTTCCTTGAACGAAAGCATTTGGTGAAGTTGACCAGTCAATCAACAAGCATATATTAAGCACTTATGTACTAGGCACAGTGCTAAGTGCTGGGAATACAAATAAAGTAAAAAAAAAAAAAAGCCAACATGGTTCTGTCCTCATGGATTGCACAGCCCAATGGGAAAAAACATGCAAACAATTATGAACACAAAAGATAAGTGACAGTACGGAAGGGAGATAATCTCAAAGGAAAAGCACTAGCAGCTGGGGAAGGAAGGGGGAACAAGGAAAGTCCCCTTGAAAAAGGTGGCATTTGAGCAAAGTCTTATAGAAAGCTAAGGTGGCCAGAAGGCAGATGTGAGGAGGGAGAGAATGAGAGCCATTGAAAAGCCCCTGAATCTTTGAGATGGTGTGGCAAGCGTGAGAAAACAGCAAGACCAGTCTTGCTAGAACATTGAATGTGTGGAAGGGAGACAAGTATAAGAAGATTGGAAAGGTAGGAAGGGGATAGGTAGTAAAGGATTTTAAAAGCCACAGAGAGGATTTTTATATTTGATCTTTGGGGGTAATATGGGGCCCCAAAAGTTTGTTGAATATTGGGATGACTTTCATTTTAGGAAGATTACTTTGGCAGTCAAGTGGAAGATGGCCTGGAATGAGAAAAGACTTGAGTTCGGGAGACCAGTTAGAAGGCAATTTCAATCATTTCTGAGGGAGCCTATTTCAGGGTGGGGGCTGTGGAAGCATAGAGAAAGGGACATTGATAAGAGTTGTGGTGAAAATAGAAACCACAAAAATCAGCACCAGATTGGACACAGTGGGTGGGGAAGGAATCAAGGATGATACTGGTAATGGGACCCTGGGTGACCCTGGGAGGATGGTGGGGCCTTCTACAGTAATCGAGAAGTTCAGAAGAGGGGAAGGTTCAAGGGAAAAGAGAAGGAATTCAGTTTTGAGTGTGTTAAAATGCCTATGGAATGTCCAGCTTGGTATGTCCAATAGGCAGTTGCTGATGTGAGACTAGAGTTCAAGAGAGATCAAGGTCAGATAAATTGACCTGAGAGTTTCCTCATGGATATTCTCTTCTCCCTGGAGTTTTGAGAGGATGCTCTCCTGATCCTCCTCTACCCTGTATGACTCTTCCTTCTTAGGTTTCTTCGTAGCATTGCCTTGCTTTGCAAATACCAGTGTGTCTCTATGATCTGTTCTGGTCCCATATGTCTTCTCTCTATAGTGTTATGAGCATTATCTCATCAGCTCTTACAGGCTCAGCTGACACCTCCATCAAGTTAGATAACTCCCACATTTACATATCTTCCTCATCTCTCTCCGAACTCAAAGTCTTGAATCAACAACTACTTCCTAGCCATCATTACCAGGATATCTCATTAACATATCAAACTCAACATATCCAAAACATAAGTCATTAGGTTTCCCTACTAAGCCTACCTCTTCTAACTTCCTTATTTCTGTCTAAGATATCAGTAACAGCTCAACTCACATTTCTTTAATCCTCTAAGGTTTGCAAAACATATTTTCTAATGACAACCCTGTGAAGGGGGAAGTCCAATAATTGTCCCGTTTATACCATTCTCTGGGTACCCAGGCTCACCACTTCTGGGTTATCCAGCTGAAGGATTCAGTGGATGAAGTGCTGGGGCTGGAGTCCAGAAGACCTGAATTGAAATCATGCTTCAGATATTAGTCAAGGGCCCTGGGCAAGTCACTTTGCTTCTGTTTGCCAACATTTCCTCCTCTGTTAAAGTGGTTAATAACAATAGCACCTATCTCAGGATTATTTTGGGGACCAAATGAGATGATTGATTGTAAAATCCTTAACATAGTAACTGACACATGGTAACTGACACAGTAACTGACACATCATACAAATGTTAGCGATTTTTATCCTAGCCTTCCTTCATTCTCACCTACTCCTCCACATCTAATCAATTGCCAGGTCTTGTTGATTCTCTCTCCACAGAATCGTTTGAATCTGTCTCTTCATCTCCCACCCATTCATCGCCTCTCATCTGGACTATTCCCTAACAGTCCAATAGCCTCTTTATTCATCTCTTGCCTCCAGTATCCCCTCTTCACAATCTGCAGCTGCCAAACTGAGATTTCTAAAAGTATATATTATGTAAAGTATATAAAATGTTGCTCTCCTGATCAGGAAGCTTTACCGGGTCCCTACTGCATCTGGGCTAATCTCTGTTTGGCACTTAACTTCACAGTTTGACTCCAATCTACCTTACACATTGATTACACAATGGTGTCAACCTCTTGGCCAGTAGTAAGCAGGCTTTCAAAAAGCCCAAGTACAGCTGACCCATATTAAAATGTAATTGGGAAATGTGTAACAAAATAAATAAAAATACAGTAAAACATAAACAAAGTTCCTTTGTGGTTTCTAAGTCAATGTGCTACTGGCAAGGATCTATTTCTAACTGAGATTGACACTAATAGATTACACATTACTTTCCTTTGTGTTTTATATGTTCCAGAGAAATTGGCCTAGCTGATATTTCCCATTTATGATGTTGTATCTCTCATTTGCATGCCTTTTCATAGGCTGTCCCCTTAGACAGGAATGTTGATGTCCTCCCTTTAAGGTTCAACTCAATTTCTGCTTCCTTAAGGATGTGTTTTTTGATACATACACACATACGTGCGCGCGCGCGCACACACACACACACACACACACACACACACTGTTGAGTACCATCCCAAAACTTTGTTTATTTTGTATTTACAAGGTATCACAAAACTCTTAGTACAGATTTAAGTTTTAATGGCTAACAGCTGAAGCTTGAAGGCCACCATCTGCGACTTTGTCTTCCCAGTTTGGTCTTGTCTTCCCCCTGCTCCAAGTACTACCTTCTAGCCATAGACTATTCTGTGCTCCTGGGGCAGCTGTGTGCCTTTGAATTTCCTGCCCCCTCTGCCTGGAATGCCCTCATTGTGAACGTTTTACGAACTCTTCATGGACTCTGTAGAATTCTTACCCATTCTTTAGAACGTTATTTAAATCCCACTTCCTCTAGGAAGTCTTTCTATATTTTTCATTTATTTCTATATTTTCTCATTTAATCCTTACAATCCAACACACATTTATTAAGCTGCTACTTGTTTTCCAAGCAAGACTCTTATAGGGACAAAGATAAAAATAAATCTATCAGGAAAGTTTCATTCTACAGGGCAAGGAATACTATCAGCATGCAGAAAAGTTTAATGTAAGGCAATGATCTGAAGGGAGAAAAAAGTACTCCTGGAATATCCCCATTTTATAGATGAGAAAAATGAGTTCCAAGGTGGGTTGTGACTTGCCCATGACCTTACAACCAGTATAATGGTGACCCAGGTCCCTCCTGACTCCAAGTCCAGAGCCCTCTCAGCTCCTGCGGAGTTGCACTTTGCTATTCTCGTGTGTGCTTCTCCTGTGATGTTGTGTATGGTTGTTATCTGTGTTTATGTTTTATCACCCCTACATGATAGAGACTGTTAGTTTTCTTGGTTCAGGGACTGTGTCCGATCTAAGCTTTGTATATTTCCCACCAGCCAAAATAAAGCACACTGAACACACTAAATAAGGAATGAATGAATGAATGAAATGAACTCAGAAGAGTTCAGTTAGAAGACAGCCTGAGAAACAAATATCACACATTACCAGCTACTAAGAGGTCCAGTTACTCCATCATGTACTCTATGGGAGTTGGAATTGGGAGAGATCACAATGACCAGGAGTAGTCAAGACAGGTTTCCTTTCAGGTGGTTCTTGAAAAAAGTCTAGGACTTGGAACTTTGAAGAGAAAGAGAAAATTCAGGCCAAGTAAAGGTAGCACAAGTAAAGGTGGTGGAGATGAGGCTATCCTGAGGCTGGGAGGCAGGGGAGAGAACAGGCTCTGTCCTCAGCAGGGTTGATAGATACAGAGCTACTTGCCTGGGCTTGGTTAGTCTAGGAAAGGCAGGGAGTGGGGCAGGGGTCATAAGGAGAACAGATGTCCAGGGTCTGGCTGCTGCTGAATTCCTAGGCTTTACGAAAACTTGTCTGATCCTGTGGTTTCCTGCCTGCACAGGGCAAGGACACAATTTTATTTTCCAGCAAAGAGGTAGGCTGGGAGGAGGTTAGAGCCTCAGGGGGTGGTGAGCCAGGTGGGGGCCATCTTTGCTTCCCACCCTATCCAATGTGGGAATTATATTCTCTTTGGATTCTTTCTTTACTGGGACAAAATCTGTCCAGCTGAAACCTCACAATGGGGCCTTGTGGGAGTAGTGATGACTTCAACCAGGACTGGACTGCCCAGGCCCCAGAGTAGCTAGGGAAGACTCCCACAGGGGCCCAAACATTCCCTGGCTTCCCCTGACCTCCCCTGTTCCCAGCAGCTGCCCAGGGTCTGCTCCAAGGCCTCAGCTGCTCCAGGCTGTGCCCAAGCCGGATGGGCAGAGACAGGGTAATGGAAAAGGGCTTTGTTTCCCTCTTCTTTTTTCTGGCCAGCCCCCAAAGGGAGTGGAGGTCTTAGAGCCTGGGGAGAATGAGACCAGCTGATTCCAGTCATCGGGGAGGAGAGAAAGGGGCTCAATTGTGTTGGGATAGGGCCCAAGGATTGGAGAAAATAGGCTCCCAGGAAGACCTCATGTCAGAATGGAAATTAATCCCATAGCATGTTAAATCTTAGACCCAACATGTCCAAAACTGAACTCATTCACTTTTTCCCAAAACCTGCCCCTCCTCTCAGTGTCCCTATTTCTGTGAATGACCCAGCTGCTCCATGAATCACTTATCCCTACAGCTGGAAGTGATCTCTTCCTCCTCAAATTTTCCTGGAGCACTTTGGGTTTCTTCTCAGCTCTTATCACATTTTACATCAAATCATACTTATTGTGACTGCGATATTTCCTTCCATTAGATTATAAACTCTTTGAGGCTAAGACACTACCTCTTTTTTCTCTCCCCAGTGTCTAACATATAATAGCAATTTAATAAAGCTTGCTTAACTAGTTTAAACAGTCTATAGAGTTATTTGGAATGTAGATAGGATCCATCCGCTTCATCACAGGGAAGCAGTTTTGGGGTGTGCTGAGAGTGTGGCCATTGTGGAAACAACCACAGATAAAAACAAGGAATGTGGGGGTTTTTTGTGGGGGAGGGCTGTGTTGGTGATGAGGAGGAAATGGGAAGGGTGAGGGAGTTACCCTATGATTTTTAAAATTTTTAATTCCTTTTTTTCCCCACTTAATAGTATTTTATTTTTTCCAATTACATGTAAAGATGGTTTTCAACATTCATTTTTACAAGATTTTGAGTTTCAAATTTTTCTCCCACCCCTACCCAAGACAGCAAACAATATGATATAGGTTATACATGAACAATTGTGTTAAACATATCTCCACATTAGTCACATGACTAATGTGAAAGAAGACTCAGAACAAAAGGGAAAAGCCATGAGAAAGAAAAAAACAGAAATGTGAAAATAGTCTGCTTCAATCTGCATTCGGAGTCAATTAGTTAAAAGATAAAATCTGGATGTGGATAGCATTTTCCATCAGAGCTAAGTCTATCGTAGCTGATCATTGTACAGTGTTGCTGTTACTTAATACAGAGTTCTCCTGGTTCTGCTCACATTACTCAGCATCAGTTCATATAAGTCTTTCCAGGTTTTTCTGAAGTCCGCCTGCTCATCAATGCTTAGAGCACAATAGTATTCCATGACATTCATATGCCACAGCTTGTTCAGCCATTCCCCAATTGATGGGCATCCCCTCAATTTCCAGTTTTTGACCACCAAAAAAGAACTGCTATACATGTTTTTGTACATGTGGGTGCTTTTCCTGTTTTTGTGATCTCTTTGGAATAAAGTCCTAGTAGTGGTATTACTGAATCAAAGGGTGTGCACATTTTCATAGCCCTTTGGGCATAGTTCCAAATTGCTCTCCAGAATGGCTGGATCAGTTTACAACTCCACTAACAATATATTATTGTCCCAATTTTCCCATATCTTCTCCAACATTTATCATTTTCCTCTTCTGTCATATTAGCCAATCTGAGGTGGTACCTCAGAGTTGTTTTAATTTGCATTTCTCTAATCAATAGTGATTGAGAGCATTTTTTTATATGAGTATAGATAGTTTTAATTTTTTTATCTGAAAACTGCCTGTTTATATCCTTTGACCATTTATCAATTGGGGGATGACTTGTATGCTTATAAATTAGACTTAGTTCTCTATATATTTGAGAAATGAAACCTTTATCAGAAACACTGGCTATAAAAATTATTTTTCATCTTCGTTTCTTCTAACCTTGGTTACATTGGTTTTGTTTGTGCAAAACCTTTTTAATTTAATGTAATCAAAATTATCCCTTTTGCATTTCATAATGTTTTCTATCTCTTGTTTGGTCATAAATTCTTCCCTTCTCCATAGATCTGACAGATAAACTATGCTTTCATAATTTGCTAATTGTATCACCCTTAATGTCTAAATCACGTAGCCATTTTGACCTTATCTCGGTATAGGTATGAGATGTTGGTCTATGCCTAGTTTCTGCTGTAGTATTTTCCAGTTTTCCCAGAAGTTTTTGTCAAATACTGAGTTCTTATCCCAGAAGTTGGAGTCTTTGGGTTTATCAAACATTAGATGACTATAGCCATTTACTACTATGTCTTGTGTACCTAACCTATTCCACTGATTCACCACTCTATTTCACAGCCAGTACCAAAAATAGTTTTGATGATTGCTGCTTTACAATATAGTTTTAGATCTGGCATAGCTACACCACCTTCCTTTGCATTTTTTCTCATTAAATTCCTTGATATTCTTGACCTTTTCTTTTTCCAGATCAACTTCCTTATTATTTTTCTCTAGTTCTATAAAATAATTTTTGGCAGCTTGATTGATATAGCACTAAATAATTAAATTAATTTAGGTAGAATTGTCATTTTTATTATATTAGCTTTATAATATAACATTTATTATATTATTTTATTATAAATACTCATGAGCAATTGATATTTTTCCAATTATTTGGATCTAACTTTATTTGGGTGAAAAGGGTTTTGAAATTATGTTCATATAATTCCTGGATTTGTCTTGACACATCAGACTCCCAAACATTTTATATTGTCTACAGCTATTTTAAATGGAATTTCTCTTTCAATCTCTTGCTGCTGGGCTTTATTGGTAACATATGGAAATGCTAATGATTTATGTGGGCTTATTTTATATCCTGCAACTTTGCTAAAGTTGTTAATCACTTCAAGTAGTATTTTCAGTTGGTCCTCTAGGATTCTCTAAGCATACCATCATATCATCTGCAAAGACTGATTGTTTTTTTCTTCATTGCCTATTCTGATTCCTTCCATTTCTTCTTCTTCTCATTGCTAAAACTAGTATTTCTAGTACATTATTGAACAATGGTAATGATAGTGGTTATCCTCGTTTCACCCTGATCTTACTGGGAAAACTTCTAGCTTATTTACGTTACATATAATGGTTACTGATGGTTTTACATAGATATTATTTTAAGCAAAGCATCATTTATTCCTGTGCTCTCCAGTGTTTTTAAATAGGAACCGGTGCTGTTTTTTGTCAAAAACTTTTTCTGCATCTGTTGAGATAATCATGTGACTTCTGTTGGTTTTCTTATTGATGTGGTCAATTGCACCAATAGTTTTCCTATTATTGAACCAGCCCTGCATTCCTGGCATAAATCCCATTGGGTCATAGTGTATTATACTCATGATTAATTGCTATAATATCTTTACTAATATTTTATTTAAAATGTTTGCATCAATATTTATTAGGGAAATTGGTCTATAATTTTATTTTCTGTTTTGACTCTTCCTGGTTTAGGTATCAGCCCCATATTTGTATCACAAAAGAAATTTGGTAAGACTCCTTTGCCTATTTTTCCCAATAGTTTATAAAGTATTATAATTAATTGTTCTTTAAATGTTTGGTAGAATTCACTTGTAAATCAATCTGGCCCTGAGATTTTTTTCTTAAGGAGCTCCTTGATGGCTTGTTTAATTTCTTTTTTCTAAAATGGGGTTATTTATGCATTTTATTTCTTCTTCTGTTAATCTAGTCAATTATATTTTTGTAAATATTCATCCATTTCATTTAGATTGTCAGATTTATTGGCATGCAGTTTGGGCAAAATAGCTCCTAACTATTGCTTTAAAATCCTCTTCATTGGTGGTAAATTCACCATTTTCATTTTTTTTTACTGGTAACTGAGTTTTCTTCTTTTTAATCAAATTGACCAAAGGTTTATCTATTTTATTGTTCTTTTTTTTTTCATAAAACCAGCTCTTCGTGTTACTAATTAGTTCAGCAGTTTTCTTACTTTCAATTTTATTAGTCTCTCCTTTGATTTTCAGAATTTCTAATTTGGTATGTAATTTGAGATTTTTAATTGTTCTTTTTCTAAATCTTTTAGTTGCATGCCCAACTCATTGACCATTCTTTCTCTATTTTATTCGTGCAAGTATTTAGAGATATAAAATTTCCCCTAAGAATTGCTTTGGCTATATCCCATAAATTCTAGCATGTTGTCTCATTATTGTTATTCTCTTTGATGAAATTATTGATTGTTTCTATGATTTGATGTTTGACCTACTCATTATTTACTATTAGATTATTTAGTTTCCAATTAATTTTTAATCTATCTATTACATGTAATTTTTATTGCATCATAATCTGAAAATGATGCATTTAATATTTTTGCTTTTCTCCTTTTGATTGTGAGGTTTTTATGCCTTAATACAAAGTCAATTTTTGTGTAAGTGCCATGTACCGCTGGAAAAGAAAGGTATGTTCCTTTCCATCCCTATTCAATATTCTCCAGAAGTCTATCATATCTAACTTTTCTAAAATTCTATTCACATCCTTGACTTCTTTCTTATTTTGATTTTTTTTTGTTAGATTTATCTAGTTCTGAGAGGGAAAGTTTGAGGTCCCCCACTAGTATGGTTTTGCTATCTATTTCTTCTTATAATTCACTTAACTTCATTAAGAATGTCTATGCTATGCCATTTGATGTATATATGTTTAGTATTGATATTACTTCATTGTCTATGATACCTTTTAACAAAATGTAGTTTCCTGACATCTCTTTTAATTAAATCTATTTTTGCTTTTGCTTTTTCTGAGATCAGGATTGCTACCCCTGTTTTTTTTTTTAACTTCAGCTGAAGCATAATTTATTCTGCTCCAGCCTTTTGTCTTTACTCTGTGTGCTGCTCTCTGCTTCAAATGTGTTTCTTGTAAACAATATATTATAAGATTCCAGTTTTTAATCCATTCTGCTATCTGCTTCTATTTTATGGGGGAGTTCATCCCATTCACATTCACAGTTATGATTACTGTGTTATTTCCCTACATCCTATGTTTGCTCATTTATGCTTTTCTCCCTCCTTTCAACCTGTCCTTCCTCACCTGTGTTTTGTTTCTGACTACTGCCTCCTTCAATCTGCCCTCCCTTCTATCAACTTCCCCCTTCCTTTTCTTGCCCCTTTCCCCTCCTACTTCCCTAATTCCTTTGATTTAGTCTCCAAGGTTCATAACTTCAGTATTATCCTTGATTCTCCTTTATCCTTTATAGCCAGTAAATCACTAACTCTTACCATCTTTGCAAGGTCTCTCTCATCTGACTCATCTGATCACTTCTCTTCATTCACACACCTACCCCAATTGTCTGGTCCTCATTTCAATTTTCCTATATTATTGCTTCAAGCTTCTCATCACTCCAATTCATTCTATGTATTGCTACCAGTGCTTTTTTCTTAAACATGTCTAACATAGATCACCATGTAACATGCATCCATGCAGTCTATGTTGCAGGAATATATTTTAATATGTATAATCTGACATGTGGCCCATCCCAACTCTAGGTAGAATGAATTCTGCCTTAGTGGAGACTGAGAGGAGAGCTATGGCTGGACTCTCATCCCTTCATTCTTATATCTTCAAGAGGTGTATTGGTCTAGAATATCTATTTACTGCACATTGGATATTTGCAGTCCAAGAATACAAGAGAGATTTGGGATAAAAGTCACGTTTCCTGTTCACTCCAAGAAGAAAATAGTCCCACCCCAAATAAGGAGAAGAACAGTTGCTAACCCTTGGCCATCTGTGCTTCCCTGCTACTAAATACCTAGTACACAAAAGACAATCTCAGATACTGAGCAAACACGTTTATCAAAGAAAGGCATAAAACAGTAACCAGGGAAGTTATAAAGATTAGCTTAGAGCACGCAAGAATCAGAGGGCTCTATGACTAAGAATCGAGATGAATTCTCAAATTGCCCCATGCCTGCAACTCCTGAGAAATTCTGTGGCATCATTCTCAGTCCATACTGTTCCTCTCACCAAATCTCTCTCTCCAAAGTTTCTACTCTAATTAGAAGCGACATCTCAGAGATCTCCAGCATTCAGAGTCAGAGGGCTGTCCTGGGAAAAGCCCTAAACTCACATGGGCAGGAGTAGGTTACACAAAGAGCTGACCATGTAACTCCTATTCAGTCAACTTTAGTGGCTTCCCTCTGTATCTAGGAAAGCAGTCCTTGAGAACTAAGGGTGCATGAATTTGTCTTTGTAATATTTTGATAACTTTTAATATAATGAGTTCTTTGGTAATTCTATATATTTTATTTCAAAACATAATTCTGAGAAGGGTTTCATAAGATTCCCCAAACTGCCAAAGAGGTCTACTACACGAGGAAAAAGTTCAAAAATGTCTTCTCTGGAATCAAATAGGAACTCCTCTGATAAGCTTTTTAAAACCTTTTGTAAACTGGCCCCAAGCTATCTTTCTAGCCTTATGGGAGATTACTCCCTCTCCCACACTCTGTGATCCAGACAAACTGACCTCTGTTACACATACACAGCCCCTCATTACCTATTTCTGTGCCCTTGTACTGGCTGGAACTCCCTCCTTGTGCATATCTTCCTTTAAGAGGTAGCTTAACTACCATCTTCTGCTTTAAGCCTTTCCTCATCTCCCTCAAATGTAGGCCCCTCTCCCTACAAACTACCTTGTATGTATTTGTATTTATTCATTTTAAGTTTATGCTACATAAGTACGTGTGTGTGTGTGCACATATTTTGTTGTTGTTCAGTCATTTTCAGTCTCTATTGAAGCAGGTTGACTACTATTGAGTAACTCACCATACTAGAAAGCTCCTCTGGACACAAGAAGATGATATGACCTCCCAGAGTTACACAGCTGAAGTGATAATTATTGTTGATGAAGATGGACTTCTGATTATTAAGATAACAGTTACAAAAACAACTATACTTCTCAAATCTGCAATAGCAGTTGGCACTTGATTTGACCAGTATCTCTGACTACCCTCTGGGTAAATGAAGGCAAACTTGATAATGGCTTTTAAAATACTTTGGAAAGTACAGATTGCACAATGCATACAATAATGAAACTCAAGCCAGGAAGACCTGAGTTCAAATTCAGCCTCAGAGACTTACTAGCTTGGTGATTCTGGGCAAGTCACTTAAGCTCTCTTAGCCTCAGTTTCCTCACCCATGAAATGAAGACAATCACAGCATTTCCCTCTCAGGGTTGTCATGAGAACCAAATGAGACATATTTGTAAAGTGCTTTGAGAACCTTCAACCACTATACGAATGCTACAGTTCTCCTATTGTGGATCTATAAACTAATCCAGTCATTCGGGGAAGCAATTAGGAATTAGGCCCCCAGTTATTCAACTGTGCTTACCCTTTACCCAGGGATAGTGCTACTTAGTCTATAACCCTAAAGAGAGCAAAGAATGAGGAAAAGGAGCAGTGTGTGCAAAAATATAGCCACTCTTTTTGCAATGGCAAAGAATCAGAAACTGAGGGGTATCCATCAGCTGGGGAATGGCTGAACAAGTTTTGTTATGCAATATGATGTAACATTATTGTGCTGCAAGAAACCATGGAGATAGAAAATGCCATCCACATCCAAAGAAAGAAATATGGAGTCTGAATGAAGATTGAAGCATACTATTTTCTCTCTTTTTTTGTTTTGTTCTGTTTTTTCTTCCTTTCTCATGGTTTCTCCCATTAATTCTAATTCTTCTATACAACACGACTAATGAAAAGGTTGAATAGGAATGTATATGTAGAGCCCATGTCAGATTGCATGTCACCTTGGGGAGGACAGAGAAAGAAGGGAGGGAGGTGGAGAAAATTTAAAACTTATGCAAGTGGGTCGAAAACTAAAACTAAATAAATTTGTAAAACGAAAGAAAGAGGAAATGAAAGAAAGGAAAGAAGGAAGGAAGAAAGGAAGGAAAGAAGGAAGAAAGAAAGAAAGAAAGAAAGAAAGAAAGAAAGAAAGAAAGAAAGAAAGAAAGAGAAAGAAAGAAAGAAAGAAAGAAAGAGGATGGAGGAAATGGCTCCAGAGAAACCTGGAAAAGTTTGTTCTGAGTTAATGCACAATGAAGTGAGCAGAACCAGGAGAACAGCTTATACAATAATGGAAATATCGTTAAGACAAACAGCTTTGAAAGACTCGCAAACTCTGATCAGCCCAGTGACCAACCCCAGTTCCAGAGAAGTCATTATATGACCTGCTGCCTATTTCCCGATATACACACGATGGCCAATGTAGAGAGTGAGGCATCTTTTTGAACATGGCCAATGCAGGAATTTGTTTTGTTTGACTGTCCATGTTTGTAACAGGGGTTTTGTTTTTCTTGTTTTCTCCAGGGAGGAGGTGGGTGTAGGAGGGAGAGAATGCAAGTCTGAGAATAAAACAATTTTGAATTTTAAAAAAAGTATAGTGTTTTACAGGCAGACAACAAAGAATGAACATTCTTAGCCTGTGGTTGCCACAAAATAGAAAAAAAAGCAATAGCTCTGGAATCAGTCTGTGGGATGTCCTGTGGATACCTCCAACTTATGTCCAAAATAGAAGTCATTATCTTCCCTGCTAAACCTCCCCCTCCTCCAAACTTCTCTATTTTTGCTGAGGGAACCAACATCCTCCCCTTCCCCCAGACTTATAACCTCTAAGTCATCTTTCACATCTCTCCCCTTCATCCCCCCATATCTAATCAGCTGCTAACCCCTGTTGACTTGTCCTCCCCATCTCTCCCATCCATCACCATCATCTTTCCACTTATATGACCATGCCCCTTCTTAGGGCCTCATCACCTCTTCCCTGCCCTGATGGAATGACTTTATCACTGCTCTCCCTGTTTGCAGTATCCCTGAGCGCCCATCTTTCCACACAGCTGCCAAAATCATCTTCCTTAGGCACAGCTGACCATGTCATTTCCCTGCTCACAAGCCAGCAGCAGCCCCCTCTTGTCTCTTGGACAAGATACAAATAAATGGAAAGCCCCCCAAGTTACTTGATTGTTTATAGTCTTTGAACCAGAGACTGGATTCGCAGGACCACAGTCCAGAGAGTTTCACAGCTCTATCACCGTCCAACTCTCGCTTCGAATAATAGCTCACACTTACCCGAACTTTCAGGTTTACAAGGAACTGCTTTACAGAGGTTATCACTCAGGTCATCTAGGCATTCTCTTTTATTTTGCTGAGGTAAAACAGGGATTAAATGTCTTGCACAAGGTCCCACAGGCGATAAGCAGCAGACCCCTAGGGCTCTAAATTGGGTCCTCTAGCTCCTGTCTAAATCCTTCTCTCTAGGAGACGTGGATAGAGAGATTAAGGAGCAAATGCCAATAAGGGGAAGGGAGTTTTCTGAAAAATCAGATAAGTGGGTGTCATGAGGAGAATACTTCTGCCTTTGAACCCCGACGCCTTCACTTTCAAGATCTCAGATACTGAGAAAGTTATGAAATCCTCATCTTTATGTAAAAGCATGGGTTGAGATCACCAGTGCACATACTTTTGGTCGCACAACCATTTTATTTTCTTAAAAATTATTGAAGAAACTAAAGAACTTCTGTGTGTGTGAGTTATATCTAACTGTTTTTATGGTATTAAAAAAATTAAATAAATTTTAAAATATTTATTAATTAATTTAAAATAACAAACTCATTATATGTTAAAAAATAACATTTTAATGAAAAATAACTACATTTTTTCCACAAAAAAAAAATAGCCAAGTGACGATGTTCAACATATTTTTGCAAATCTCTTTAATGCTTGGCTTCATAGACCATAGACTGATTCTCAAATCACCTGATGGCATATGCAGTGCGGCAGGCAGGAAGACCTGAGTACAAATTACAGGCTCAGTTTTGAACTACCTAGCTAACTAATAATAGCTAATAGTGTTTATTTTGTGCCAGGTACTATGCTAAGCACTTTACAGTCATTGTCTCATTTGATTTTTACAACAACCCTTTCAAGGTAGGTACGTTTATCCCCACTTTACAGATGAGGAAACGGGGGCAAACAGAGGTTTGCTAGTAAATGTCTGAAGCTGAATTTGAACTCAGGTCTTCCTGACACCAGGCCCAGCTCCCTATCTACTGTGCCACCTAGCTAGCAAATAACATCTTAAACGTTATTATGAAAATAGATTTGGCTTCTCAGACCCCCTGAAAGACGGTCAGAGACCACCAGGATCCTCACACCACACTTGGAGAACTGTTGTACTAAATAGATCAGACTCAAAGTGGTCTAATCCGGGGCAGAGTCTGATCACTGTCCCCCTCAAATGAGCTCTGCAAGTTCCTGACCTGAGTTTGGGTTTGAGCAACAAATCTGTGGGCTTGCTACATTTGGAGTGTCAGTAGATTGATGGTGGACTTATCTACTATCAGCTGGACAGCTCTTCTGGTTCTGAATTACAGAGCTGTAGTCTTTTTTTTTTATTTAGAATTCTTGCTCTTGTATTTACAGATTTTAGAGTAGGCTAGGCTAAAAGCTGAACCTGAAACTTTCTTCAGCTCCCAGGGGCTCAACCTCACATTTGCTGTTAGATGTGAGCTCATTCTTTGCTAGTACATAGCTAACCAAAACCACTCCTCATCTTGGAATGCCACCCCCAAGGACAGGTCTTCCTCTTACACCGCTCTGGATCTATGACCCGGAACTGGGGATGGACAGCTGATCAAGCTGTCAGTTGGCACCTGTTCCAGCATTCTGAACTAGGTCATAATCCCACTGTAAGGGTCTGGAGTTTTGTTTTTCCCTGGTACACAGGCACTTAAATGTTCCTCATAATGTGCTTCTGGCCAGACCCTATCCCTAGTGTCCATAGACCTCTCTGTCTCCCTGTGCTCACCTGGGCAGGAAAGAATGATTTATTTTTCTTGGATTTCCAGATTAGAACTCAATCTGATGCTAGATCTATTTGGGAAAGTTGGGGGTGGGAGGTGGGGTGGAAGAACAGAGAGGGAAGAGTTTCCTGCTACTCGGACATCTTGACTCTGCCTTGGGGTATATTTTGTACAAGGATTTATTTGGGTGTTGGGAAGTGTCTGCTAGGCAAAAATCAAATGTATAAATACATTTTTTAAGGTTAAAATAAAGCCCTTTGAAGTCTATCTCCATACTCCATTTCCAGCTTTGTTATATTATACTATCTTTCATACACTATATGTTCTAGCCAAGCTAGACTATTAGTGACTCCCCAAATTAGATGTAACATCTCCTACTAGAAATTTCCCAAGCTTCTATAACATATATAGAGTCTGAGGCTACTCCCCCAACCTCTGTTCCTATTGACAAATTGGTTCTCCAACCTAACTTACATTTTCATCTGTTATATCTCCCCTGGGAGTTCGAGGGATAATCCTAAGGGATTGTACAGGGGAGTTGTGAGGTAGGTTTCTAACGCTATAGCTCATGAGCCCCCACTGGTATTCTCTCCATTATGATTATGATATCATCAATTAGTGATCCAGACTTACTTAGCTTTTAGAAAGGGCATTTACTAAAGTGTTATGACAAGAGCAATTGGTACAAAACATTCCACCCAAAGTGGAACACTTTATCTGTAACACACTCTCCCACAAATATGTACAGAATTCTAGGGAAAAGAGGGCTCAGGCTTAGAGAGCACATGGCAAAGGGTAACTTGGAGCTCCTGGAAATCCTTTTTCTAAAGACTTCCATATGTTTTTCTTATTTATGATATAACTTTTCTATTGGGTTCCTTATAGATCCTTGAGTCTACTTTTCCTCATCACATCCAGTCTGTCCACAGTTTCTAATGCTGTCATATATTGCTGACCTGGGGATACTGCTAGGATGCTCCATCAAAAAAGTCCAAATCCTCAGGTCTTTTGAAATTCATAAGGTTCCCTCTGGTCAAGAGAGGAGGGAGGACACTTGGGCTTAGGCTGAAGTGTTCTCCTTTCTCCCAAACAGCTACCTCAGGAATATGACTGGAGTCTTCTGCCATTAAGCTGCCAGACCTTCAAATACTTGATGCTAAACTACCTTTCTGGCTTTGTGTGTGTTTGTCCTTCATTGCTGAAGAAGACCGTACCATCAGATAAATAATGACATAACTTGCACTTGACTTTGTTTTAAGTGAGGGAGGGCCATGCAGGTCACCAGCCTCACTTCTTCTCCACAGCCATCTGAATCCAGTGACCAGATATTCATCAGGATGACTGGAGATGACCCAGGATGAGGCAATTGGGGTTAAGTGACTTGCCCAAGGTCACACAGCTAGTGAGTGTCAAGAGTCTGAGGTGAGATTTGTACTCAAGGTCCTCCTGACTTCTGCATTCGTGCTCTATCCACTGTACCACCTAGCTGCCCCCAAAGGGTAAGAGAAATTTCATTCAAATGCCTTGACTAGAGACTTCCAGGTCGTTGTGCATGCCTTGTTTACATGCCTAGTTATAACCTGTGATGAATTCAGTTGAAGTATATTCTCCCCTGACAAAGGTATGAAGGCATAGAATCTTGTCAGTTACTTTGAGGGGGTGGGGTGATTGATTGAACTGATTCCATTCCACCTGGCATGCACTTACCTCTCAGAGTCCCTATCTTGTTCAAGGTTCTGTCCATTGGCCACCTTCTATGGAAACCCCTCCTCACCCTGCTAAATGTTCATCCTCTCTTCTTCCTTAAATAATCTTGCATTTACTTACCTGTAATCATGTTGTATCCTCCAGTAGAATGTAAGCTCTTTTGTTACAGGGGTGAGGGACTATGGGCATGGAGTACTACTTATGTTATCAGATACAGTTGATGGTTTATTTTGGAAACTTCCTTCTTTTTTTTAAATCTTTGTTATAAGGGCTGGCTGGCTGGGTGGGGAGGAGAAGGAATATATTTAGAAATAAATGTGATACAAAAACAAGAGGCATCAGGAAAAATAAGGAAATTTTAAAATAAAAGAATATGATAAGCTCTTTGAGGATAAAACCAACTTCCTTTCTGTGCGCTTGTTGAGTTGAGATTGTTTCTAGTTTTTCACTTTTGCCTTGGTCAGATATAGAAACAAATGATCATTTCTTTTATTACTGTAAGTAGCCCTTGAGTATAGAACAGGATCATGGCCAGTCTCAAAAGTGGGAAGGGACTTCAGGAGGTATCTAGGAAACCCCACCCCATCCCCCACAATGTCCTGACAGTTTATCTTTCTCTTGAAGAAAATCAACGATGGGGAACTCACTACTTTATGTCTTAGTCCATTGCACATTTGGACAGTTTTCATTTTGGGGAAGTATTTCCTTATGTGAAGAACCCAGATTCTGTTGAACTCCTCTCCATTTCTTCTAGCCCTCCAGCAGAGCAAGTTCAACCTCACTTCTTCAACATTCTATTCAGTTTGAGAAGCATTTACAAGTGCCTACTGTGTGCTAGGTACATGTGATACAAAGTCAAAAGTGGAGGAGTCTTTGCCTTCAAAATCTTACCTGGGGTCTGGGGCAGGAGAAGTAAATACAAAATTTAGTTCAGTCATTTTTTCAATAATGCTCAACTCTTCAGGATCCTATTTGGGGTTCTCTTGGCAAAGATACTAAAGTGGTTTGACATTTCCTTCACCAGTTCATTTTGCAGATGAGGAAACTGAAGCAAACAGGGTTAAGTGACTTGCCCAGGGTCACATGACTAGTTAGTATATGAGACTAGATTTGAACTCATGAAAAAGAGTTTTCCTGATTCTCTATCTGCCCTCAAATACAAAATATATGAATATAAAATAATTTCTGTGGGCAGGGAACAAGAACTGGAGGAATTGGGAAAATCCTGAGCTTAACTTTGTTAGAGTTGTAAGAGGTGGAGATGAGGAGGGAACCCATTCCAAGAACTCAGTACAATATATGACAACCCTTCAAATTTAGAAAACAGCCATCCTAGGCAGTTGGTGTCAACATGGGCTTGGAGTAAGGAAAACCTTGATTCTATTTTGACCCTGGGCAAGTCACCTAACCTTGCTCTGCCTCAATTTCCTCAGTTGTAAAATGAAGAAGTTGGACCTGCAGGCAGTCCTTTCATGCTCTAAATCTGTACGTCTATGTTTCTTCACCATATCTTTCTATGTCACAGTCTCTTCCTATATACTGGTGGTAGTTTATCAGTATCCTGGGAACGACTCATGGCAAGTCAAGAAGAGTTGACCTGCCCCCAGAAGGCAAGGGAGGCATTTCTCTGGCATCATGGAGGTAAATATGCCTGTTCTCTTTGAGAATTGGTGCCACAAAATCTGTTTCTACCTGCACCATGAGGTCAGCCCTCCCTCCAACTGGAAAAGGTTGGCATGTAATGCCTACTTCCAGCAGTAGATGGTGGTATTGCTCTTTTGGCTCTGGTTGCTCATCATGTCTTTACATGGTGGTCTATGGCTTTTCAAGGATGTAGCACACACGATCTAATGTGAACTTCACAATAGTCCTATGAGGTAGGTGATGGAGTAAGTAATGAGAGGCTGAGGGGCTTAGTGGCCATGCCACACAGCTAGCAAGTGACAAGTCAGAACTGGAACCCATTTCTTCCCAGTCTAAATCCAGTGCTTTTCCTTCCACACCACAGCTGCTCCCCACAAGTATCTATAGCATTCAACTCATTTTTTAAAAAACTTAATCACCTACTTTCAGCACAAAAAACTAGTATGCTAGTGTCTGAGGATACAAAAATGGGGGAAAAAAAATAACAGTCCCACCTTCAAGAAATTTATAGTCTATTGAGGGACAGATAAGAATAATCCAGGGTAGATTGGGTGCCAGGTCTTTTACATGAGTATGAAGATTCATGGAATCAGAGCCCAAGCTGGAGGCTAGCTCAAAGTTCAATCCTCCCCAATTCACAGAAGTAATTGAGGTCCAAAGCAAAGAGGGAAGATGCCTACAGTCACATAATAAAGCAGGGGACAGAGCTAGTCATGTGCTTGCATGCCATTTATAGAATCTAGATCTGGAAGGGGCTTCAGAGGTCCACACCAGAGTTCATCTTCACTTTTTGTGAGTCTCAGACCTCTTTTGTAGACTAATGAAATCTGCGGGCCCTTGCACAGGATAACGCTTTTAAATGTACAAAATAAAACAAATTAACAAAGGAATTGAAATACAATAGTCAAAATATGTTTAAAAACACGTTTGGTTCAGAATGCCTTTCTAAGCCAACTTTTATACTTAAATAGAAATTCTACCCACAATGTTCACATTTAACCTCTTCTTGAAACCCTAAGAGTGAAGGGGAATCTCTCAAGTCAACCCATTCCATCAGGCCTGGGATTCTTTTTTTCCCTTCAAGGATGCCTTCATTTATTTCTTTTTAGTTTTCAACATTCATTTCCACAAGATTTTAAGTTCCAAATTTTCTGCCCATCTCTCCCCTCCCCCCACCCCAAGACACCATGCTTTCTGATCACCCCTTTGACAAATACGCCCTCCCTTCTATCACACCCCTCCCTTATCCCCATCATCTCTATCTTCTTGTAGGGCAAGATAGATTTCTATACCCCATTACCTGTATCATGTAATCCCAGTTGCATGTAAAAACAATTTTTAACATTAGTTTTTAAAACTTTGAGTTTGAACTTCTCTCCCTTCCTCCCTCCCCATCCATCGCCACTGAGAAGGCAAGAAATTCAATATAGGTTGTATATGTATAGTTATGCAAAAGACTTCTATAAAAGTTATATTGAGAAAGACTAACTATATTTTCCTCCATCCTATCCTGCCCTCCATCCTATCTATTCTCTCTTTTGACCTCATCTCTCCTCTAAAGTGATTACTTCTTATTACCCCCTTCTCCCATTTGCCCTCCCTTCTGTCATCCCCCAAACCCCACTTGTCCCCTTCTCCTCTACTTTCCTGTAGTGTAAGATACATTTTCATAGCAAATTGAGTGTGCATGTTATTCCCTCCTTAAGCTAAATGTGATGAGAGTAAGCTTCACTTTTTCCCTCTTGCCTCCCCCACTCTTCCTTTCCATTGAAAACACTTTTCCTTGACTCTTCTATGTGAAATTTGTCCCATTCTATTTCACCCTTTCTCGTCACAATATATGCCTCTCTCATACTTAATTTTAGTTTTTTAGATATCATCCCTTCCTATTCAACTCACCCTGTGCCCTCTGTCTATATGTATATCATCCCTCCAACTATTCTAATACTGAGAAAAGTCTCAAGAGTTACAAATATTTTCTTTCTATGTAGGGATGTGAACAGTTCAACTTTAGTAAATCCATTATTATTTCTCTTTCCTGTTTACCTTTTCATGATTCTGTTGATTCTTGTGTTTGAAAGTCAAATTTTTTATTTAGCTCTGATCTTTTCATCAAAAATGCTTGGAAGTCTTCTATTTCATCGAATAACCATTTTTCCCCTGACGTATTACACTCAGTTTTGCTGAGTAGGTGATTCTTGGTTTTAATTGTAGCTCCTTTGACCTCTGAATATAATATTTCAAGCCCTGCAATCCCTTAATGTAGAAACAGCTAGATCTTATGTTATCCTGATTGTATTTCCACAATACTCAAATTGTTTCTTTCTGGCTGCTTGCAATATTTTCTCCTTGACCTGGGAGCTCTGAAATTTGACTGCAATATTCCTAGGAGTTTTCCTTCAGGGATCTCTTTTAGGAGGTGATTGGTGGATTCTTTCAGTATTTATTTTACCCTTGCTTCTAGAATATCAGGGAAGTTTATCTGGATTATTTCTTGAAAGATGATGTCTAGACTGTTTTTTTTTTTGATGGTGGCTTTCAGGTAGTCTCATAATTTTTTAATTGTCTCTCCTAAATCTATTTTCCAGGTCAGTTGTTTTTCCAATGAGATATTTCACAGTCTGCAATTTTTTCATTCGTTTGATTTTTTTTTCAGAAAGTCATTAGCCTCCATCTGTTCCATTCTAATTTTGAGAGAGCTATTTTCTTCAGTGAGCTTTTGCACCTCTTTTTTTCACTTGGCTAATTCTGCTTTTGAAAGCATTCTTCTCCTCATTGGCTTTTTGAACCTCTTTTGCCAATTGAGTTAGCCTATTTTTCAAGGTGCTATTTTCTTCAGCATTTTTTTGGGTCTCCTTTATTAAGGTATTGACCCGTTTTTCATGCTTTTCTTGCATCTCTCTCATTTCTCTTCCCAGTTTTTCCTCCACCTGTCTAACTAGATTTTCAAAATCCTTTTTGAACACTTCCATGGTCTGAGCCCATTGGATATCTATTTCAGATGTTTGGGATACAGAGGCCTTGACTCTTATGTCTTTACCTGATGGTAAGCAGTTTTC
>CM053769.1:6225010-6282108 GCA_028658325.1 Potorous gilbertii
GGAAGGGTGGGGACATGAGGGCGGGGAGGGGCGTGGACATGAGGGCGGGGAGGGGCGGGGACAAGAGGGCGGGGAGGGGCGGGGACATGAGGGCGGGGACATGAGGGTGGGGGCGGGGACATGAGGGCGGCCCAAAAAGACGACCGTTACCAGTCCTAGACTGTTGGCCTGGTGCGGTTGAGAATCTCTGCCCCGCCCAACTCGGATATTCTAGCTAGGGGTGGGGCTCCGAGGTTAGGAGAGGCCGGGTGATTGGTTGAAGGGGAGCTTCCGGAGGCCCTTCCGGCCTGGGGGGGGGTCGGACGGTCCTGAATGCTGATAGGACAGCTTGCGGTCAGGCTGCAGGGTCTGCTGGGAGGTGTAGTTTTCCCGGCCTGGGATTGCCGGACCACAGAAGACTTCTAAGCAGTAGCCGCCGGCGCCATGTCCCGGGTGCAGGTGCCCTGTCACATCAAGGGGGCTGTGGCGCTGCAGGTGGGCGATGTGCGGACGGTTCAGGGCCGGCCCGGCGTCCTGGTCATCGACGTCACCTTCCCCACTTCCGGGCCCTTTGAGGTGAGCGCCGGCCCGAGGGGCTGGGCCGGATCCGGGCTGGGGCGGGGTTGAGGAGGAGGGCTGGCTCTGCCGCTCCACGGGCTGGCCCTTCCTGTGCCTGAGCGGCCTGTAAGGTGCCAAGGGTACGGAGGGACGCCCGGTGCCCGGGGCAAGCCCCCTCCCATCTCTGAGCCTCAGTTTCCCTATCTGTGCCTGTATGGTGCCAAGGGTGGGGACGGAAGCCCGGTTCCCGGGGCAAGCCCCCTCCCATCTCTGAGCCTCAGTTTCCCTATCTATGCCTGTATGGTGCCAAGGGTGGGGACGGAAGCCCTGTGCCCGGGGCAAGCCCCCTCCCTCCTCTGAGCCTCAGTTTTCCTATCTGTACAGACAGTCGGACCGGAGGACGTCTTAGGTCCTGCTCAGCTGACTGCATGATGAAAATGGTGATAACGACCCCCTTTCAGTTTAGTTAGATAATAAAATACCTACCCCCCCCATAAACTGGGGGATCTGTGATCTCCTGGACGCAGGGGCTTTGACTCCTCCTGTTCTCTTCTCCCATGTCTTTTTAAATTCCCCAGAAAGGGTTTCATCAAATGCTTTTCCTCTAGTTCTCTTGTGTTTGTTAATACCAATGGAGCCAAAAAAAATAACGATATACACACACACCTATATACATATATATATTGCTTTCAAGTTTACGGAATGCATTTCTCATTTGAGCCTTACAACCTGCAAAGTAGATCCTGCAGGCATTTTTCTCATTTTGCAGTAGAAGAAATTAGGGCTTGGAAAGATTAGGGGAATTGTCCAGAGCTGATGAGTGTCAAAAGTAGAATTTGAATCTTATACCTTCCATCTTCTGTCTAGGAAGCCCTGCTGCCATGGCGCCCTGGGCTTTCCATTAGTTAACTCTTATGTGACTAGCCTATATCTTTTTTTCTGGTTATACATCGGATAAGGCATACTACTCCTTCTGAACAGTTCTTTGGTGATTTGTTGAAGCCTATTTAGAGTCACTGTGAGCATTCTTTGATTGCCCTTTGTCAGGCTGAGGACATAGTATATCAGAACTCAAATCCTTTAAGTTTTTCCGTCAACAACTCCTATGCACGTCAAAATGACAGAAGATTGCTTGAAAGGAGGCTCAGTTGAGCTGACTTTGCTTGATAGTCGTCTGATTATTAATATTAAAAGAAGTTTAAAACAGAGAGACATTTGCCACATTATGCAGGCTCCCAATGCAGGGTCCAAATGGAAGAGGGACTGATCGGATGATGATGGGCAATTGGATAGGAAATTTATAACATTGCTCTTTTAGTATTTATTACTTAGTCAGATGCTGTACATGAGTAATGGACTGGGGCCCAGAATTTAAGAGAAGGAAGAGAATAGGCTGGATTGTTTTTGAAAAATGATGAAGTTCTTTTAATGATCCCAAACAAAAGCCCATTTATAAACATCAATACCCTTCTGCTGGTGCTATGTGGCTCTGAGTCATGGCACAGCAGAGTTTGGAAAGATTTAAAGAATAATGGAATGGCACATAATGCCACATGGTAGGCTGGAGCAAATTGCCAATGAAGAATTATATAGAGGAAGTAGCAGATAGGATATCAGAGAGATGGAAGATGGGAAAAGGATGTGGCCAAGTCATGTAATTGGATCAAGAGGTAACTAATGAAATCTGTGCACTTCATTGGTATGATGTAACAATAAGAATTCTAGGGGAAGACTCCCATTATATTGAGTGGAATTTATAGGAGGACATGGATAAGAGTTACGTGGAATGAGAGGCCTGGCAGGGTTGAGATGTATCATTGGAAAGAGTGGATGGGATCCACTGAAGTATCCAAGAAGTCAAATTGCACATTATTGTAAAAGCTTAAAATTTTCCTTGAACACGCAGATATATTCTTGAATGTAATGATTTCTAAAACTTACCAGGATACACAAAGCCTTGTCCAGATTCTGTTCACTGTATCATCTGTCATTGGAGCACAGAGTAAAAAATTTTATAGATCTGGCGTGATTTTGTTTCCTCCAAAATAGTGCCAGCCCTAGCTGGGACCCTTGTGTGTGTTTCAGTTACAGGAAATCACTTTTAAGAATTATTACACAGCCTTCTTGAGTATCCGTGTGCGCCAGGTTGGTTCCTCAAACCACTCATCCAACAAATGGATTACCTGTTTACGAGACCACTGTTTAATGCCCAATCCACACAATGAGGAAGGAGCCCAGGACTACGTATCCCTATTCAAGCATCAGGTCAGTGAGAACTCTCTCTCCCTCAGAGTTAAGGTGAGAGTGGGCTCTGGGGAGAAGAGCTGACTTTTTGCTCTGTGAAGCTCACTTTTAACGAAGTTAAATACTTTACTAAGGGAGAGTGAAATTCTAAGCAAACCCAAAGTCTAGATTTCTTTCTTTAAAAAAAGGGGAGGCACTATTTGGTTATTTTATACTTGATAAATGCCCCCAAATATGAGCATTTCCACATACAAAGAACAGAAGAAGAAGGTACATGGAAGTGCAAATCTCCCTTATAGTAAAGCTCATTTTTTTTACATATAGAATTTATTCAGCATATTAGTTCCAAAATTATCCCACTTGTCTGTTTTCTCTGAACCTCCTTCTATTCTGCTCTGAGAATTTTTTTAATGCTTCCTTGATACTTTTATCAGTCTTTTATTGGATGACCATCATTTCCTCCTCCCCAGTTCTCCACTCTTCAGAACAAAAATATAAATCCTCCTTGTAACCAATAAGCAGCGTCAAGCGAAACAAATCTACATGTCAGCCATTTGCAGAAATGTATATCTCATGTCTATTCTATTTATTTCTATGAGGTCTGCACAATTTAGTGTTTCTTTTTTTTTTTTTAATATAATTCCAAATTGCTTTCCAGAAAGGCTGTACCAATCCACAGTCTGGAGTTAGATTTCTGTGGTTCCTAATCATTTTCTAGATGCTTTCTTGACTAGGGACATAGATATCCAAGTAGAGAATATTTGGCTCAAGTGATTATGATAGTTCATATTTTATATAGGCAGCTCTCTGAAGAATTTTGAAATTGATTGTGACATGGATGATGCTGGCAAAAGATCTCTCAGCAAGGTGTGCCTGCATCAAAGAAGATGCTGTGCTCTAGAAACAAAGAGGAATTGCAGCAGCTCAAAAGAAACGAGATGTACAAATTCAGAGACATCTCTTTCGAGGCATCTAAATGTTCATGTGGACTACATGTGCCTGACTTGTAGTAGAGTGTTCCAGATTTACACTGGTCTGATCAGTCACCATCAGACACACTGTAACATCAGACGCACTGTAACTATGTATCCAACATAGTGATGTCATTTTGTTCCTCTTCAAGAATGAAGGACAGCAACCAACCAACCCGGCACCTAGGTGGCACAGAGGATAGCTAATGGGGAGAGTGGAGTGCTGGGCCTGGTCTCAAGACGCCCCGAGTTCAAATCTAGCCTCAGGTGCATACCAGCTATGTGCCCTGGGCAAGTCACTTAGCTATCTTCTTCAGTTTTCTCAACTGTAAAATGGGGAAAACTATAAAACCTACTTCTCAGGGTTCCTCTGAGCATTAAATGAGATCATAATTGTATAGCGCTTGGTACAGTCCCTGGCATACAGTAAGTGCTGTATGAACTTGTTAGCTATTTGAGCCTCAGAAAGGCTTGGACATTGTAGACAGAACAAGTGGCAGGGCCTTCTGGGTCATAGCCTCAAGGTCTTGGGACAACCAGGTCCTCAGGATCTCCACTCCTAAGTAGGAGGGAGTCCTCTCATGTCCCAAAGGGTGGGCTCCAGGGAGGGCAATAGTTCCCCTGGTTATTTCCTGTTGCCTGAGGGCCCTTTAGCTGGGAGGGGTCCCGTGGGAGGCACGCTGATGATGGAGGTGGGCCTGCCTTTGTGCAGATGCTGTGCAACATGGACAAGGTGGTAGAACTGCGCCTGATTCTGCGGCAGCCATCCCCACTGTGGCTCAACTTCACTTTGGAGGAATTGCAGTTTTTTCAGCATGGACCACAGGTGGGATACTTTTTCCTGAGTGAAGAGGAGGACTGTCCGATAAGATGGAAAATGTTTGTTCTGAGGCTTGTGCTAGGCTGTACACATTAAACTCATCAAAGAAACAGTAAGCATCAGAAAAAGGTGAGGGCAGGGTGTGGAAAGGATCAATTCTTGAAGACCCGTGTCCTTTGTGTGTGGATAGCTGTGGGTATACACTTTCACTTCAGGGTTAAGGTCTGGAGAGAATCATTCAACAAATTTTCATTAAATACCTACTGTATTCAGATTCCTTTGTTAGGCCCTGGGTAAGTTGCCGCATTTATATATGACACAGTCTAAACACATGTAATAGAGAGTGAAAATGAGTAAACCTCTTTGCAGCAGACCAGCAACATGACCAGAAGAGTCCTGGGGGTATGAAAAGAGTGTGATGCAAAAGCCGCCAAGTTAGACTAGGAACTATGAGGACAGGGATGATGAATGGCTCCTTGGCTGTAATTGGGGCTGCAAGCTGTTTACCAGATATCCTGAGAATAGTCCGACAACCCTCAGAGTATTTGGTGGAAAGCAGGGTATTTGGTTTGTGGAACATCCCAAAGTCAGCATGGTTCTTAAATACATGTGGGTCCTCTAGTGCGCAGTCAGGGCTGTCACTTCCAAGTCCTTACGGGGACTGAATGACGATAAAACTGAATTAGAGAAAAGAGGGAAGGCTGACATCCCAGTTAGGCCCCTCCATGCCTGCACTGAGCTCAGAGCTGGCAATACAAGGACAAAAATGAACTAATTCCTAAGTATTTACACAAGACAATGTGATCTCCGTGGGGAGGCCTTGGCAGCGGAGGTCATCTTTAAGAAGGAAGGCATCACTGGAGCTAAACTTTGAAGGAAGCTAGCAATTGTAAGAGGCAGAGGTGAGGCCCAGGTGAACTGCCTTTTGTGATAATAGCAGCAGGGCCAACTTGGCTAAACTGGGGAATACCTAAAAGGAGGAACTGGATATAATAAGCCTGGAAGGGGAGACCGGTGTCAGTCTGTGAAGAGTTAGAAATGCCAACTAGACGTCCTAAAAATAAGAGGGAACTACTGGAGCTTATTGAGGGGAGGGACATCTGATCTGCATATTAAAAGAAAAATCGTTTTGGCAGCTTTATGGAGGATAGATTAAAGCGGGGAAAGAGTTGAGGCACGGACACCAACTAGGAAGCCATTGCAGTGGTCCAGGCCAGAAATGTGAGGGCCTGACTGGGCTAAGCAGAGCATGGCTTGTGAGTGGAGGAAAGGCGATGAATCTGAGATGTGAAAGGTAGAAGAGCCGAGATTCGGCAGCTCATTGAATAGACTTGAGGTGAGCATGACTCTGAGCTTGTGAACTTGGGTAACTAGAAGGATAATGGTACCCTCTATGGAAAGAGGGAAATTTAGAAGGTGCATGGGAGTGAAAGAGAACAAGTTCTGTTCTGAACGTGTTGTGTTTCTTCCCCCAACCCCATCTCCTTTGGTGGTGGTTTACTTAATAGAGTCCTTCATCAGCCTTTACCAAGTGGCTCTCTCACCCAGCACCCTATGAGCAGCCAGCTCTCCTCCTTCAGGTGAGTTCACCTTTTATTTATATTTCTGGCTCCTCCCTGTCCTCCTCCCCCCATCCCCATAGTACCTAGATCAAAGCTTTTTATTTCCATATTATCAGTAAAGTTTGTCAGATTGAATTGGCCAGATGCTGCGCCTCTTTCTGCAAGAACCTTGTCTGTGATGGACGGTGTCAGACCTGGACTGGGGACACTATGCCCACTTTTCCTGAATCCTCTGTGTCCCTACTCCCAGTTGCTGCAAACATTGATTCTTTCTTGGGCCTAAGAAACACAGTGAAAGGAAGGGCACTGACAAAAGGGTCCTGACAGTGAAGAGTGATTGTGGCTGTTCTGGTGTTGGGATGGAAATGGTTTGTACATCTATGTGGAGCACATCTGAATCATTCACTGCCCCACCCCACCCCACCCCATCGCTGGGCACCTCTCAGACCTGTTGCCTCCTGCTGGACTGCCAGATGTTGCCTCTTCGAACTGATTCAAAGCTGTGATTACTAGTCATGGCTGTGGAAGCCCCACGAGTTAGGTGTAGAAGCTCTGCAGAGCTAGGACAGGTTTAATTGTAGCTACCTAGTCCTTTCTTCTACTAAGTCATTACTATGTTTCTTTTAGCAAGCCCTCCCTGACCCAGATAAGGTCTCTTCAGAGGTACAGCAGATGTGGATGCTGACCGAGATGATCCGAGCCAATCGCACAACGGCCCGTATCGGCCGCTTTGATGTGAGTGTCCAGTTGTCTCCACTTCGAGCTCCCTAGCTCTTACATGGCCAGGACTGACTAGCTCTGTTTGTGTTACAGGTGGATGGCTGTTATGACTTGAACTTGCTCTCCTACACATGAACTCTCGAGGTTGTTTGGCCTTCAAACTTTGTTCATGACTGAGATGATTACTTTTTATTCCTGCTGAGGACCAAGGCCATCCTCAAACAAAAGAGGTCCAGTGTCTCTTGTCTGTTCCCAGAACATCATTTTCTTCTTTGCTTCTAGTTGAGACTGCCTACGCTTCTTGGTATTCTTAAACAGCTTGAATGTATGTTCTGGGTGGAAACTCTCCCATCCCCTGACTCCAGCCTGAACTCTGAGATGCCAGCTTTCCTTCCTTCCCTGCCTCAGTTTCACCATAAAAACTCACCAATGTTATTTCTTTAGAACCAATGTGTGCATAGTATTGATATGGTCTATTACTTCTAGCTCCTTTCACTGGATAGTTATAGTCCTGCCTGTGTATTGCCTTAATAGTAACTTGTGGCTTCCTGTTGTTTCAGATCCTGAGCTCATTTAGGCTTGGGACAGCTCCATCCTGTGGTATAACTGATGTCTACATAACTGTCAGTAGTACAAGGCCTTTCATTCAAGCAAGTCTTTTTAGGAGCCTATAAAGCCCACACTGTGCTAGGTGCAGATTGATACAAAGACAGACCCTGCCCTCAAAGAGCTCACATTCTAATAGAGAAGACAATATGTACATATGTAGGTATATAAAAAAAGTCATAATTTGAGCTGGTTCTGTACCTCTCACTTGGCTCGGGCCCAAGTCTAAGCCTGAACTAAATGTCTTGGTCTTTGGAAGTTTCAGGGTTTGTCTTAGTCACGGGAAACGCGAAGCAGTAGCCATTATCTAAAATATAGGCCAGAGTAGACATAGGGCCCCAAGGGGCTTGGGAGAAGAAAGCCCATTTCATCTTCTGAACTGACTAGAATCCTTCTCTGGCACCCTGAGGTCATGCAGGCTGTTGGTGACAAAGCAATATCTCTTTTCCTGGTCAGAATATACAAACCACAGACTGGAGGAAGGAGAGAGGGAAACTAAGACAGAGCAGGAGCTGGATGGATTGGGGTTTATTTTAGGATGAGGTTACTCCTCTCTATGTCTTTCCTCTCTGTCTCTGTCTTCTCTCTTTCCTCCCTGCCACCGTCCCATTTAGCTCAGCAGATGCAGAGCTTATGCTGAGCCAAGGAGACACTATACCTAATGTCTAATCCTGAAAGTTCTATGCCATCCTGTCTTGGTACTTGCTTCAAAAGGGATCATCTTTATACTGCTTCCAATAGGTAGAAAACTTCCCTACTGTGATTAAAAAATTATAATAATGCCTTATCCCATTTGTTCTGTGCCCAGCAAAGTTCATCATCAATAACACTTTAGTGCTTGGCAGGACACGAATTAGTCTGTTGAGCGCTCCTCGAAAGCAAATGGGGGCCGCTGTGTGCAGGGGGACAGCAGAAACCTGCCACATCTCGGTTCTCTTTCCTACATCAGCTTTTCTTAAGGAGTGGGGTAAGGACTAGACTGGTATTTAGGTACAAGTGGAATTTTTACATGGAAGTTTCTGATGGTTTAGCAGCTAAGGGGTTAATTGCTTTGGCTATCACTCCTCCTTTTCAATTAAATTTTAACTATTTTCTTCCAAATGTCTCCTCCTGAGCACAATCAAAAGTACAGCCTGAACCCTTCAAAAAACAGTTCCTTTACATTCCACACAGGCTTGTTTGCTCAACTATCACCACAGTGAAGTGACCCAAGCATTCCCCTGGAAGTTAGGGACAGGTTTAGTTTATTTTCAGATACAGAAGCCAAAGAGATGATTGAAATGCATTTGAGGTGAGCAGACCATTCCTATTGTGTATGCTTGGATGACTTGACAAGTTTCTTAATAAAATCGATAACTATTGTATCTTAAGCTTGTAAGGATAAGCAAACCCATTCCTTCCATAGGGAAAGTGGGGAGGCTTTCAAACTGTTGCTAGGATATCCCAATTCTGGTCCTTACCTCCAAGCTGGCAGGCCTCCTAAGTTCTGCAGTCTGGGGAATGTTATAGATGAAGAAGCAACTTCAGAGAGGTTGGCACCCAGTAAGAAGCAGAGAGGGTTTTCAAACTCAGGTTTTTTGATTCCAGATACGTTGCTTTTCCCACAATACAGGCCATACTCTATTGTCTCCCTGTTTGTCAGGTGGTCCGAGTGACTGGTTCTTGTTTTTCTGATTCTTATATAAGAAATGTTCAAAAAAAAACTTTGAGGAAAATATGCTTCATGGGTGGGTTTCTAAATTATCGTTTTATCTATGAAACATGTTCCCCAACCCGTAGAAATGCAATGGTGAATGATTTTCATAAGGTCTGGAAGCTCTGCTGCCAAACCTGGCCGGAACATACTGCGAGGACACCCTTAAGGGTTTAGTCAGAAGAAAACCCCCGCGTTTGGACGCGGCTGGGACTGAAACTCCACGACCCCTGGGGGCAGCTGGAGGGGGCGGAACTACATCTCCCACCGTCCTCTGCTGCTCAGCCGGCCGGCGGCTGCGCAGTCAGCGAGCCCAGCCCCAGCCCAGGGGTCCGGGCGCCGCGGCTCCGCTGGAAGATGCAGCGCCTCTGGAGCTCGGCGTGGCGCCTCTTCCACCCTCTTTGCGCCGAGGCGGCGCGGGGGCGAGGCGGCCGCCTGGCCGCAGCCCGACGGCCTCTTAGTTCGGGGCAGGTGGGACAGGGGCCCGGGAGCTGCGGCCTAGGAGGGGCTGGAGCCCTGGGGGCGGGGCGCTCCTAAGGGTGGGCGCAGACCCAGAGCCCCCGGGGGGTGCTGAAGGAGGAGATGAGAGCTTGGGGTTTGGGGGAGAGGGGAACCTTGGAAAGGGGGTGCCGGAAGGGAAGGGGAAGGACAAGAAAGAGGGGAGCTGGGGTTCCAAGAGGGTTCAGGAAAGGGGAAGGGTGAACGGGCATCCTGGGAATGGTCTGCAGGCAAAGGAGGGGAAGGGGGTTGGGGCTGGAGGGGTAGGGGTTCTAGGGAAGGTCTTTAAACAGGAAAGGGGAGAGAGGAACTGAAGCCCCTGGAGAGGGAGGGAAGAGGTCCTTAGGAGGGACAAATAGGGGAGGGGCTACAGGCAGGAAAGGGGAGAGAGGGCACAGGTCAGGGGGTTTGGGGAAGGGGAGCTGGGTCTGGGAAAAGATTATGGGGCAGGGAAAGGGAGAGGAGCTGGTGTGGGGAGGGCCAGCGGTAGGGGAGGAGGCTGACTTTGGGGAGAGGGCATCAGCGGACCTGGAGAAGGTCTTACAGGGGAGAAGAGGGGGAGAAGTAGGTTTTGGGAATGGAAGAGGGAAATGGGGCTTAAAAGTTAGTAAATTAAGCACCTGCTATATGCCTGACCACAGTGCCTAAGCTCCAGGAATACAAAAAGAGGCAAAAAAACAGCCCCTGCCCTCAAGGAGCTCATCATCTAATGGGGGAAACAGAAGGCGCAAAGAAGAGGGCTTGGGGAAAAAAGCTTCCTGTGGAAGATGAGATTTTAGTTGGTATTTAAAAGGAGAGTGGAAGAGAAGGAAATGGTTCCAGAGAAGATGGCCCTGTCAGAGGTGAAGAAGAAAGTGAGGGGGTTCCCAGAGCCTAAATCCCATCAGGACTAGGTGTGGAGAGGCCAGCTTCTCAGACCTATGACTTCACTCTCTGGCAGGAGCCCTTGAAGAAAACACCCTTGTTTGATTTCCATCAGAGGCATGGTGGGAAGATGGTGTCCTTTGCTGGTTGGAGCCTTCCTGTGCAGTACCGGGACAGCCACTTAGAGTCTCACCTGCACACCCGAAGACATTGCTCTCTCTTTGATGTGTCTCACATGCTGCAGGTGAATGACCTGGACTTAAGTTTAGAGTGAAAGCACTGGGGTGGGCCAGTTGTGACTATTGCAATACCATGGCCACTTGTTTTCCCTGTGCTCTTGGATATACCAGCCAGGCGCTATGTAGACTTGAGAATTTAAGAATCCTAAAATAGAGCCAGAAGAGACCTTAAAGGTTATGTCCTCCAGTCCCTCCTCCCAAGCTAAAGGAATATTAGGCTTAATTAATGGGAGGACTTTGGAGAAATGGTTTTATTTTTGATCTGGTTTTTGAAATCTGAAGAGGACAAAGCTGCCCTGTGAGGAGCTGATGACATATTCTAGGCCAGTGGTCGAGTATTTACTCCAAAATCCTGAATTTGGTTTCAGGCCGGGCTTTGAGGTGGGTCAATATAAATGAGCCTCCCGTTTGTAAGTTCAGAAACTTAATTTTCACCTGGGTAATCAGGGTCCAGCAAAGGACTGAGAACCAATACGTGGAAATATTTGGGCCTAAAAAAATGAGGCAGTTACTGGCGTCAGAAGACCTCAGTTTGAATTCTGACTCTACGTGCACAAGCAATCCTATTCCAAATATTGCCCCTCTGCCATCCCTACTCTCACTAACATTCAGTTTTTTCCTGTCTTCTGGCTGCCTCCAAACATGCCCATATCTCCCATCCTCAAAAAAAAAAAAAAATCCCAAACCCTTACACTTCTCCAGAAAGTTGTCTGCTTCTCACTCTCTTCTTAACCCCCTTACTCTGGCTTCTGATCCCATCATTCAGCCGAAGTCATTCTCTACAAAGTTTCTTAATTGTGAAATCTAATGACCTTTTTTAGTCCTCATTCCTTTGAACTTTCTGCAGCTCAGCACAGCAGAACATCCTCTTCTCTCTAGGTTTTTAATGACATTACTCTCTTCTACCTCTTTTTCTACCAGTCTGACTATTTCTCAGTGTCTTTTGCTGGATCTTCATCTGAGTCATGCCCACTAACTTAAGGTGTCTCCTTGGGCTCTGCCTGGGCCCTTTTCCCTTCTCACTTTGTACTCTATCATAAGAGCCTATCAATTAAATTATCATCTCTACGTAGATGATTCTCAAATCTAACCTCTCTAAATCTCCCATCTTGAATCTCCAACTGCTCATTGACATCAAACTGGATGTTGTGAAGACGTCTTAAATTCAACATATCCAAAATTAAACTTAGTACCTTTCCCCTTAAAATCCTTCCCATTTCCTCACATTGCTATTACTGTCCAGGACACTGCCATCTTCCCAGTCATATAGGTTTCTCAACCCCGGCTGAGGCTATCCTCCTTAACTCCTCACTCTTAACCTCCATATCCAATCAATTGCCAGGACCTGTCAGTTCTATCTTTACCATGTCTCTGCTGCTAAAACCACCCTTCAATCCTTTTTCAAGAGCAAGATATTTGGTCAGGATCGAGTGAAGTTGATGGAGAGCTTGGTGGTCAGTGACATTGCTGAACTAAAGCCAAACCAGGTAAGGGCCTCCCCTTTCAACTTCCAGCTATTTCTCCCTCATTCCTTCTACCAACACCCCCCCCCCCCACACCCATTAGTTTAGTGTAGCCCTGCCTATATAAAAATGCCTGCTGACCTACTTTACTGATACTCTTACTGCTACTAGAGGGATTACTACTTGGCGCCTAGCCCCAGATGAGTTTGTACCACCCAAGGCTTTATCTCAGGGATGCAACTGGACATATGCCATTAGGATAGGCCCATAGAGAGATTCCATTTTCAACAGCAGATGCACTGACACCACATTAACTGTAATGCCCCACTGAAGTCCTGTTCTGGTATCTTGTTATAATGTGAGACACCAGAACAGTTCTCACAGGATTGGCCAATGAAGTTCGACCTATATAGTAGGTTTTGTAAAGGGGCTTAGTGCCTGACTGTGTCTCTGGTTCCATGACAAGCTTGCTTGAGTTGGAGGGCCTCATCACAAGGAACATCAAGTCATGATAACTGTCCAAGACCATCTTCTAAACTGTGAAAGGATTTCAGTCAGTGTTGGTGGAGTGGGAGTATCCAGACCAACCCACTGAAGTGTTCTTGAAGTATTCATGGAAGAAAGGACAGGAGGAATACCGTGCCGTGTAGACCATCTCAGTATTGTAGTGATGCTGTACTCCTGAGTAAGGCTTTTTTGTAATGAGGGCAAATGCACGATCAAGGTCATTCAACAATTCAGCTTAAGGAAATTGAACCACTGCATGTAGGAGATTAGTGTTAAGACAAGAATGTTTAGACTCTGTGTGATCTGTCCTTGCCCCTGAGCCCCGACTAGTCAGAGATGTATATACCCCAATCACAAACTTCAGCCTGGGCCCTGATCCTGACACATTTTTCTTCTGTAAGATGTCTGCCTCCAAAGGAAACCCTTGTTGAAAACTTGTTAGCCGTTAAAGATAAGCATGATTCTACTGCTTAGTTTACCCTGCAGGAGGACAGTTTATACTATAACATTAGTAACATTGTAAAAAAGAATTCTGAAAGCTTAAGAACACTGATCAATGCAATGACCAGCATTGATTGTAGAGGTTGATGATGAAGGATGCTGCCCACCTAATGACAAAGAGTCAGTGTACTAATAGGCAGAATGAGGAACAGTATCTGGATGTGGCTCAGGTAGGAATGCGTATTGCTTGACCATGCTTATTTGCTACAAGGGTTTGTATTCTCCCAGGCGGTGTTAGGAAGAGGGCAATATAGGTGGAAAAAGTTAAATGCTTGATAATTGAGAAAAAAGTTTTTAAAAAAGGTGAGCATGCCTCCATCATTGGGGTGATCTTATAGATCATGGTTTCTTTTCTGTAGTGTTACAAGGGTATGTTTTGTAGCTTTTGGATCCTTTGATCCAGACTTTAAGCCCAGGGCCAGTGACCAGAGTGGGATGTGCTTGGTCTTTGTGATAGGGGACACTGACTCTTTTCACCAATGAAGAAGGTGGTATCATAGATGACCTGATTGTGACAAACACATCTGACGGGTATCTGTATGTGGTGTCCAATGCTGGGTGCCGAGAGAAGGACATGGCCCTCATGCAGGTATGGGATGTTATTAAACGGCTAGTAAGTTTCTGAGGATGACCTGTTTCCTACGGGTGGGGGTTGGGGGGGAACAACTATCACTGGAGCTGGGTCATGGAAGGCAGTAGAAACTGGAATTGAGAACTGTTTGACTGTGGGACCAAATGGGGGCCCATGTTCACAAGAACCTTATAGCCGAAGCCTTTGTCTCTGTTTCAGAACAAGGCATCAGAACTGAGAAGTGCTGGCTGTGATGTGAACCTGGAGGTGATTGATAATGCCTTGATAGCCCTACAAGGTGAGTGCCTTTCAGGGCAGTGCCTAGCTGATAGATAATTCCTTTTGGGCATTTCCATAGTAAACCTGGGACTTAAGCAGTAAAACGGAAGAAATAGGCCTCTCCTTTAAATCTTATTTCTTCTCCCCATACTTCCACAAAACCACAGAACAGCTGATGTGGTTTCCAAACAGTGTGCTAGGCAGAGCTCTTGACTCCTTTGCTATTCATGCCAGGTCCCTCAACAGCCCAAGTGCTGCAGGCTGGGGTGTCAGATGACCTTCGGAAGCTGACCTTCATGACCAGTGCCGTGATGGATGTGTTTGGAATACCTGGCTGCCGTGTAACACGTTGTGGTTACACCGGGGAGGATGGTGTAGAGGTACATAAGGACATGATGGAAAGAGCATTTTGTTTCAAGTCTGACAGCCTAGGTTCAGATGTTTGCGAGCTGTAGAAATTTAGGCAAGTTCCTTCTTCTCCTAGGCCTCCGTTTTCTCCCCTGAAAATGATGGTGAACTAAATGGTCTAAAATCTGAGGTACTACTATGTGCACAACAGGGTCTCAACAGGGCTAGGATAGTGTCAGCCTGCTCTAGAATAGCTGTGCCCTGGGGGCCGTGGGCATTCTCTTGGGGAGCAGCTCTGCCTTCCTACAATCCCATCACCTATATTCCACGCAGATCTCCGTGCCAGCAGAGAGGGCCGTCCATCTGGCAGAGACGCTACTAGAGAATGAGGAGGTCAAACTGGCAGGGCTGGCAGCCAGGGACAGCCTGCGGCTGGAGGCAGGTCTGTGCCTGTATGGGAATGACATAGATGAGCACACCACCCCCGTGGAGGGGAGCCTGGGCTGGACCCTGGGTGAGTCAGGGCAGGGGTAACCATGGCAGAGTTTCCCACTGGGTCTAACCATGCCAAGAGGTTGGGGCTGGGGCCAGACACAGGGTAAATTACGAAGGACCAGTTGAATTCATTCAAACATTAGTGAGCACTTCCTGCATTCAGAACCCATATTTAAGGTGGGGGTAGTGCAGAGCTTTTCAAGGACGTGACCTCTATCTTCATGGAGCTCACAGTGTAACACGGCAACAGGAGACAGACTTATTTTTCTACATTAGCAAATCATAGATCTAGTTAGAAGGCTCCTCAAAGGTGCTCTTATCCAACCCCCTCACACTAGAGATGAGAAAACAAAGGCCCCAGGAGGTGAATTGACCTGTCCAGGGTCATCTAGGTAGTACCAGAGGTAGGACTCTTACCTATATTGCCTCATCCTCCAGAGAGACCTTTTTCTATATATTTTCATATTTTGAGGTTACACTTAGGCTGGGGATCTGTTGTCCTTCATTCTTGCTATGTAACCCAGCCTAATTCCTGAGTGGCCATAATATGTGAAAAGTACATTAGGGAAGTGAAAAATGCTATTTGAGGAAGTGTGATGTAGTAGAAAGAACCCTAAATTTGAGTTGAGAACTTTTTTTAATTACATTTTTTTCAGTCAGCTAAAAATCTATCTTCTCTCTTTCTTAACCCCACCCTCCCAAAGGAGAAAGAAAAACAAAACTGCTATTACAAACATGTATAGCCAAAGAAAACAAATTTTTGCATTTGCAAAAAGAAAATCTGCCTCATTCTGCATTCTGCTACTTCGACTTCTATACCAGGAGACTGGGAGTATGTTTCATCCCAATTAGTCACTACACTGACCAGTCCTTCAGTCATCTTTGTAGTAATGGGTCTCTTCACTCCGTGTCAGTTCATAACACTCGTCCCAGGTTTCTCGGAAGCCATCCCCTTTATTTATTTCTTATAATTCAATAGTATTCCATCACATTTACATGCCGTAATTTATTCAGCCGTTCCTCACTTGATGGGTACTTCCTCAGTTTCTCATTCTTTGCCACATCCAAAAAAAAGCTATAAATATTTTTGCACATTATTTTCGAATTTGTTTTCCTTAGGGCTAATCTCTGCCTTAATCTGCCCTCCTTTTAATTCTCCTTTGTCCCCTTTCCCACCTGTTTCCCAGGTGACTGAAATGTATTTTTGTAGCCAACTGTCTCTGTGTGACTGTTATTTCCTTTGACCAGTTCAGATGAGAGGGAGGATAAAATGTCAGCCACTCCCCTAACCCTTTGTCCTTGTTTGTATAGACTTCTGATTGCATACCCACATTGTGTGAGATAATTTTCCCCATCCTTCCTTTTCCTGTCTCCTCCCCAATGTATTCCTCTTTCCTTCCCTTTTCCATTCTTTTGAGGTCAAGATTTTATATATACGCATACATATATACACATGCATATACACATGCACACATGTGTGCGTGTGTATATATATATATATATATATATATATATATATATATACATATATGTATGTGTGTACACACATACACATCCACTTCCAGGCCTTCTATCTGATTACATTCTCTCCATGAACCCTAATGACGATAGGGTTCAGAGAGGACATAGGTATCATCTCCCCATATTAGAATATAAGAAGTTTATCCTTATTTAGTAATTTATTATTATTTGTTCATATTTCCCTTTTTATGTTTCTCTTCTGTGTTTGCACTTCAAAGTTTCTACACAGCTCTGCACTTTTCATCAGGAATATTTGGAAGGCCTCTATTTCATTAAAGATCCATTTTTTCTCCCCTATGTATGATTATACTCAGTTTTGTTGGGTAAATTATTCTTGGTTGACAGCTATATCCTTTGCCTGCTGTAATATCATATTCTCAGCTCTCTGCTTCTTTAGAGTGGAGACTGCTAAATCATAATTAATTCTGACTGTAGCTGTCAGTACTTGAATTCTTTATTTTTGGCTTTTCAGTCATTTTTTCTTCTTTGATCTGGAAACTCTGAATTTTGTCTTTAGTGTTCCTGGGAGTTTTCATTTTGAAGTTTCTTTCGGAAACTAACCAATAGATTCGTTTTATTTTCTACTATCTCTACTTCTAATAGCTCTAAGCAATTTTCTTTTATGCCCTCTTGGAATATGATGGCTAAGCTTTTTTTTTTTATCATGGCTTTCAAGTAACATGTCTTTTGACTTAGTTTTACTATTTCTTGTCGTCTCATGTAGTCATTAACCTCTCCTTGATCCTATGATCTTGAGGGATGTTGTTGCTTAGGCCGGGTTTTGTACCTTCTGTGCCACACTGTTACTTTTCTAATCTTTATTTCCGTAGCTCTTATTTCTTTTCCAATTTTTTTCCTCTAGTGAGCTCATTTCTTTTATAATAACATTTTTGTTCTTTTTAAAAAACTCTTGATTGATCTTTTCCAGGAATTTTTAATTGAGTCTTTGTCCAAGCTGTGCTTTTCTTTTGAGGCCTTACACTAGTAGATGTTTTGAAGTTAATTCTTCTGGGTTTGTATCTTGGGTGTCCCTATGACAATAACATCTTTTTATAGTGGGATTTTTTTCTCATTTGTTCATTCTTCCAGATTATTTCCTGGCTTTGAACTTTATTAGGGCCAGGTTCTGTGCACTCCTGGATGGAATGTCTGGGCTGGTCTGACTGCTGTATTCTTGGGGTACAGAGTATTGTGTTGTTCCAGGCTCCGGCTGGAGACCTGCAGGCTTTCAGCGCTTCCAAAGTGATCCGATCCAGGGCAAAGTATGCTAATGATCAGAAAATGCCTCCTCTCTCTGACCTCCTCAAACTCCCGGCCAGGTTTGTGTCTGAGCTATAACCGGAGGAGGTTCTTTTGGGAGTTCCACCAGACTGCTCTTGACTCAGCCGCTGTTAGATAGGTAGAAAGCTCTGCTGGTTCTCAGTGACAGAGCTGTGGTTTTCTTCTTGTTCTGGGATTCCTGCCCTGCTTATTTTATTATTTTTTTTTTGCATACTTCAGACTCGGATAGAACCTAGAACTGAGACTTCACTCTGATCCTGGGGGGTCTAAGTGTCACATCTACTGACTGTCTGAATTTGCTTCTGATTAATATCCAGCCTAGGGCCCCTAACCACTTCTTTCCTGGGAATGCCATTCAGGCACAGATCCCCTCCTCAGTCCACCTAGGATCTGCAATCCAGAACTGGGTAATAAGTGACAGAGCTGTCAATTGGTATCTACATAAGTTTAGACTCCTTCATAGTGGATATGGGACCTTTTCGTGCACTAATTCCTGGCCTCTCTCTGAACTGGAGTGCTCCCCGTAGTATGCCCTTGGCCGGACCTCATCTCAAGTGTCCACAAACCTCTCTGTTTCCTTATGTTAACTAGGACTGGAAAAGTGACTCAGTGGTTTTTTTTTCCTTGACTTGCCTGACCAAAATTAAATCTGTTGTGTTATCTAGATTTTTTTTGGTAGAGTTTTGAGATAGGGACAGTAACTTGGTTAGAGTTAGTCCTTTGGCAACTGGTGAAGGATGGATGTGAGTGGGGGAGTCGAGACATACTTCTCTATAAAATGAGAATAGTACTTGTGCTCCCTGCCTCCCAGGGTCTTTGTGTGGAAGGTAACTTGTAAAGGTGATGGTGTTTTGTAAACCCTAAAGCACTATATTTTTAAGTTCTAACAATCTGTAATTCTTGGTGGGGAAAGTAGGATTCAAAGAAAGTTTTCAAGAGGAGGCTACATGGTCAGGATTTGGATAGAAAGATAGAAAGTAGGATTCAAAGAAAGTTTTCAAGAGGAGGGTACATGGTCAGGATTTGGGTAGAAAGACTTTCATTCATTCATGACTCTAAATCACTTATTCAGTAAATACTCATTAAGTACTGATTGTGGCAGCAGACTGAAGCCTGGAGGTAAAGGTGAGGGTGATGGATCTCCCCAGGGGAACGCTAAGCATCCATCTTCTCTATCCGACGGGGTTGTTCACAGGAAAACGACGCAAGGCTGCCATGGACTTTCCTGGGGCTGCCATCGTGGTCCCCCAGATAAAAAGGAAGCTGTCCCGTAAGCGTGTGGGGCTAATGTCTACAGGAGCACCTATTCGCCAGCACTGCATCATCTTGAACACAGAGGGAGCTGTCATTGGTAGGTTGAACCAGGGGGAAAAACTGGGGTCAAGGCAGATGTAAATGCCACCCTCTCCAATACGCTTACAAGGGATGAAAAGAACACAAGATTTGTAATCTGCAGACCCGAATTCAAAACCCAGCTTTGCTCCTTCCTGTCTGCGTGATCTTGAGCGAGGGCTTTCAAATCTCAGCCTTAGTGTTTCTTCCTTCGGACTAGGAAGTCTGCGAGGTCCCTTTTTGCTCAGAATTCTGTGATTCCTTGTTGTTCAGTCCGATTCTTCGTGTCCCTGTTTGGGGTTTTCTTGGCAAACACACTGGAGGGGTTTGCTATTTTCTTCGCCTCATTTTACAGGTGAAGAACTGAAGCCAATAGGGTTAAGTGACTTGTCCAGGCTCACACAACTTGTAAGTGTCCGAGGCTGGATTTGAACTCAGGAAGAGGAGTCATCCTGCTTCCAAGCCCAGTGCTCTAGATCCACTGTGCCACCTCCCTGCCACATGATACTAAATATCCCCTTCCCCAAAGCCAGGGCTTGGCTTTGAACTGTGATCATGAGTTATCAGCCAACAGGTAAGTGGTACAGGACATGGAGAAAAGGACAAGGAGAAAACTCATCTTCATGAGTTCAAATCTGGTCTCAGATGCTTACAAGCTGTGTGACATTGGGCAAGTTACTTAACCTCTTTCTGAGTTAAGATTCTTCACCTGTAAGATGGGGGGATAATAAGACCTATTTCACCGGGTCATTGTGAGGACATTTGTAAAGCGCTTTGCAAACCATCTAACTACTTTGAATTGTGTGTGGTAGGAGCTCTTGGCAGGTTGGTCACTCCTTTTGAGGTTGGGATGGTTTTGCGTGGGACCCTGGACATCTGAACGCTTCCCCCAAAGGAGCAGGAGGGGAATAGGGTTAGGAGCTAAAAGAGTTCCTAGAAGTCATCTAGGTCAGACCCATGATTTTACAGAGAAAGAACAGGCCTTGTCCACAGAATCACAGAAGTGAGAGAGCTGGGGTTTATACTGAGGGTTTGTTTCTTTTTGGTCATCTGACTCCACATCTAGTGTTTTATTTTCCCTAATTAATCAAAAACTCTTTGGTAAGTATGAGATGATACCTGTGGCTGCTGACTGGTCACAGACTGGACAGGAGATCCAAAGGGTCTCAGGTAGGGTCCTCCAAGTGGCTGCATGTTTGGGGGTACTGCAAGGGGCTGCAGCTCGGTCATTAGGCATAGCTTTGAGTCTGAGGACAGGGACAGGCAGGGGGCAGTTTAGGTGACAGGGTAGATCTGTGAAGGAGGGGCTGAGAGCTAAGAAGGGATCTGGGAGTCCAAGCTTCAGAGAAAGGGAGATGGGGGTGGTCTCAGCTAGTGTGAGCCTAAGAAGCTATAGAGCAATCCTGGGGTAGGTATGTGCCCAAGGCAGTGGGTGGGGAGCACTTTAGGTGGCTGCTTGAGGTGGGTGGGGAGAGTCCTATGCCAATTTGCGTTTAGGTTTGTTACTGCAGAGTCCTTGGTCCCTGTCAGAAGGTGGGTAGGATTGATCCATGCTGCCGAGGGCCCCAAGTCCCCCACAGATGGGGAGGACAGACAGGAATGCTGCTGGTTGCTGTATAATCTCTGGGCCAAAATTGGTGGGCAAAGATCCTAGCTGCTGCAGTGCCCAGTCTGGATCAGCAGGTGAGGCACCCAAGAAGACAACCTACAAACACTCACAACATAATGTGGGTGTTGGGCAGGTGCACTGCAGGTCATCAGCTATGATGTGCAGATGTGGCAGGTGCCATTAGCCACGGGATAAAAACCACAAACATGAAGTGGCCCCCTGGCAGCTAGGAATTTACATTCCATCAGAGGCACCCTGTACACATACAGTATAAAAACACGAGACAAACAGTATATTTTTGGAAGGCACGTGCAGCTGGGGAGCCTATCAGGAAAGGCTTCCTGTGGAAGGTGGTGCTTGAACTAAGCCAGCCTTCCCACTACACTAATATGTTTGTTTGAGAGACACGATCTGATTTGTCTCCTCTGTGGGCACAAGTGTACCCTCTGTTTTGATTCCATGCCTTGTTTCCTATGCTTTTTCCAGGGGAAATCACCAGCGGCTGCCCTTCTCCGTGCCTGAAGAAGAATGTGGCCATGGGTTATGTGGATGGAAACTACAGTAAAGTTGGGACCCCGCTTTTGGTCGAGGTACGGAAGAAGCAGCAGGAGGCAGTGGTTAGCAAGATGCCCTTTGTGCCAACCCGCTACTATACCTTGAAGTGACCTGACCCTCTGAACTCTTCTTCCTGCCTTCCTTTAGGATTGAATGGGACACACGCCACAAAATCCCCTTTATGGCTAATTGATGTTGTCTGGGAGAGAGAGTGGATAGGTGAGCCACTCTTCCAGAGCCTTCTAGAGAAAGATAGGTATAGAGTCAGAGGCTGGGTTGTGGGGGGAAGAAAATAATTTTGAGGCAGCATAATGTTGAGGAAATAGGGTTTGGAGCTGGAGGATATAGGTTTGAATTCTGGCTCTGCTACTTATTTTTGATAAGACCCTGGGCAAGTCACTTCTCTTTGAGCCAGTTTCCTCCTTTGTCAAATGAGGAATAATTGTCCTGGTGTCACCTACCTCATGTACCTATTGGGAGGAAAAAGTGCTTTGTAAATCTCAGAATGATGCAGAAATGAGAGCTGTGGTTATGATAAAGGTACTCCAGTAGCTATGAACAAAAACACTGAGCACCCAAAGTTGAGGAAGCCACCTTAGGGTATTCCTAAAGGTGGCTAGGGATGGCATGGGATACAACTGTCCTTTCCACAAGGAACCTTGCTCTGAGTGTGCTTACAGAGAGAACTTGTCAAAAGCCAGCTTCCACCTCCCATGTTTTTCAAACATTCAACTCAAATTTTCTGGGCTAGAGGATATTCAAAACTTTTGGATAATGCAACTTGCAGAATCTGAGAATCTAACTCAAAAAGGTACCTGAAACACACATCACCTCTCTGACATTACCAAACCCTAGGTCTCCGCTTGAAGACCTCGGTGAATGGGAGCCCCATTCACTTTTTGACAGCCTTCTGTGTTGAGAATTTTTCCTTTATGTTAAAGTCTGCCCAAACAACTTCCTTCTCACCCCATCCTAATTCTGCCTTCTGTGGCCAAATCAAACAAGTTAAAATGTAGAATCATAGGCTTTAGTGCCATGAGGATAACACATCCTTAATATTTCCTTGAGATTTTATAGAAACTAGCTAATCCAGACTATTTTATGATGAAAAAACTGAGGAACCAGGATTAATTCTGTCATGATTTCCCTTTTCTCCTCAGTTTACTTTCCTCATTGTTACACAACTAATAGTTTGCCTTCTCTGGGCCTACACATAACTCATTCATTCCTTCAACCAACTTTTTGGAAGCCTCTACTGTGAACAGAGATTCCTGTGCTCAGGATGATCCAATGGTGTAAGATTCCTAAACAGGGACATACTTTTTCCTCAAAATATTTGACAGAAGCAATCCCAGTGTGGTAGGTAGGGACGGAAAGCCAGGTGTCCATGTTTGCCACAGATGATGCCATAGTATAAAAAATCTACACCTGAGCTGATAAGCCAATACTCTTGTGAACTAAATCTTGCAGATACACTGTGAATGACTTAGGAAGGGATCCTTCCTTCCCCTTCTTGGTTTACAGGCTAGAAGGTTCCAATGCCAAGGCAGCCATCTTTTAAATAAATATTGACTACTTGACAAATGTATCCCTGCTCCCTTGGCCAGGGAGGGTTGGGGAAAGGTCCATTCTAAATACTGGAACATTCCAAGGCCAGTCTTGTTCCCTGTGATCCTTTCTGTCCTGGACAGGGCTTGACCATTTCTTGTTGTTGCCTTCTCATTTCCTTGGATAAAGAAATATTGATAATTTCCAGAAAAGTCATTAGTCTGTTAATTTCATGTCTGAGTCTCTGGTTCATGCTTGCTTTAGGTGGATACCACCAGACCCAGGGGTGCTTCCATACCCCTTTCCTGCCTGAATTTGAGCTGGCTGGAAACAGGAAAAGTGACAGCTTGATTTTAAGAGTTCTTATTTTAGAACCAATCCTAAATAGGTTCCCTTTAGTAAGTCCCAGAAATGCACTGGCTGGATCATTCAGATTGTAACTAGAAGAGGTAGACATTTAGGTGGAAGATCCGAGGTCACTTGCTGCCTCACACATTGTCTGGTTGGATGACCCTGGACAAATGATTTCCCCTTACTCAGCCTGAGTTTCCTCCTCTGCAAAATAGGGGAGATGACTGCCCCTTCCTCACAGGAACTGTTGTAGAGATCCCATGGAAAACATTTTGCACAGCTGTAAAGTGCTATGCCATTGATAGCTATTGGAGACTTTGTATGGGTCATTAATACCGGTTTTTTCAACAAACAAGGTATGACCTATCTTGACTTCCACACTTACAGAAAGGTCACTTTTCAGGCCAGCTGCTGTCTGTGAAAATGGGGGTAATAACACTTGCACCTAGCAGTCCTATGAACTGTCAGCCAATTGGCTGAACCATAAATAGCTCCTCTTACACTGAGGCTGTATAGTACCACAAGTGAACACAAGGTGGGGACCGTAACGGGACATGCCTGTCTCCACTTTCCAAGTTGGGGTCTATGCCCTCCCAATTAAACCTTACACACTTATGTCCAGACCAAAATTTTGTAAGATATTCCCAACAGCCACCATCCTAGAATGGTTCCAGATGTAAAATGCAAAGTTCACTCTTTTATCTTACAGGAGTGAGGGGCTCAGCAAGGTCACAATTTGTCAGTGGTGTAAGTGCAGCAGTACCCAAGGTGCTATGCAGGGTAGCCCCAAGTAGCTATTCTGCCAGTTGTTTCAAAGATGGCAAAATCATCTTTGGAAGCAACTAGCAGTCAGCTGAGTTTAAGCAGGTACAGCTGGCCTTACAGGTTCCTGAAAACTGTTTTCCCTGCTGTCTTGTGATAAAGAACATTTTCCTATTTTGAATAATGTGATATGATGAACACAACTCCATGCTAAGACCCAAACATATTGTTTTCATGTGTTTGAATGTCAAGGAGTGAGATTACAAGTAGGCAGACAGATGCAGTGACAGTCCAAAGGTAATCTAGAAGAGATGTGGATTGGTCAAATACAGTCTTTTCCCAACACACTTTAAAAACAGATGAGCAAAGACCATCGAGAAAAAGCTGTGTCACAAACATAAGCTTTTATTAGTCTGCACCACTGGTTCAGTGGGGAAGGGGCAAAGGCAAAGATGTAAAAGCCAGAGAAAGGGAGACATGAGGTAGCTGCTGGCTGGCCTGTCAAATGTTGATAATAAATGTGAAATCATGTTTCAGTGGACCTTCCCCCATATGCTCCTCCCTCCCCCAGGATTGGGCTCCAAACACCCAACCTGCAGACAAGAACACTAATTGATCAAAGCTTCATGCCCTGAAGACATAGCCTTGTCTAGTGAGCAATGAGGCCTTGGAGAAAACCATCCTTCCTGCAAGCCAGTGCCAGCCTTGCCCATCCTCCTGCCCCTAAATCCTTCGGGTACACAGAAGAGCTGAGAGCAGCTAAAACATGGGTGACTCAAGCCACAGGCTGGCTGTGATCCTACACATTTTTTGTCTCTTCGTCAGTTTTCAAAGACTAGGACAGGAAGGAGGAATGGAGAGCACTTCATCAGAAAGCGAGTCTTTCCGCATCTGCTGACACTCCTGTCCAGCAAGTGTAAGAGTCCAACCTGCTCTGTTGTCAAGCAACGGGAGTATAACCATCAAAGCCGAAGCCCATGCCCCAGACTCATTTGTGAAGTCAGTTACCCCCATGTGGGAGAGCTCTAAGTACAGCCCCAGGTGAAAGACAATGCAACGTGTACAAGTGGATAAGGAGCATGCAACGCCCCTTTGGAGGCTGAGGCCCACCTGAGTTGGCAACACTTCAGTCCAGTCCTATCTCCCTTTTCAGACCCAGGCTGACCCCAGCCTGGAAATTACTCATGCCCTGGACTATTCTCTTCCCCAAAGGTCTCCTGGAAGGTGGGAGGTTTAAATGGTCACAAGACTTTTGTTCCCCCTTCAAGAAAGTTCCTACTGGAGAACTCACCACAGGCCTGCACAGCAGAAATGTTTCCAGTCCAAAGCTACCTGATAACTGTAGCACCCCACTGTGACCGTGCTGGCTGTGATGCTCAGCCTTATCAGAAAGGACTCAGAACTAGAAGAGGAAAGCAAGGCTAAGAGGTCTTCTTTCCATCAGCTCTCCCCTGGACACTCATTCCAGGCATGGGTTGCCCCAAGGGTGTCAGCTCTCAAGGGACCACAGCGGGTGGCCACAAGGGAGAGGAGGCTAGCAAGATGTCAGGCAGGCCATGCTGCTACTAGGGCAGGGTCCCAGGGCCTTGTCCTTTCCCCAGTCCTTTTCCCAGTCGGGGAAAAGGTAAAATGGGGGGAACTGAGACATTTTCTGGGATCTGAGCCCAGTACTATTTCCTGTGCTGTTCTCAAACCCCCACCATTCCCTTGACCGATATCTCCCCAGAAACAAACCCCAACCAGTAGTGTCACTGGGACCCTTGGCAGATAGGAATCCAACAAAAACAGGCTGCTGGTGCAAAGGCAGCAGGAAAGGCAGGTCCACAAAGCCTTCTTCTCTCATTCTCGATGAGTTTTGATTGATTCATTTTCTGACGTTTCCCTGAAAGAATTGGGAAGAGACAATGGATATATCATTTCCACATAAATCATCATTGTTGCTGAGGTCTGGCACTTAAAGCAAATATATACCACCCTCTTCCTGTTTCCCACCCTAATCAATAGGGCACAATGAAAAGAGAATCAGAGGTCCTGGGTTCAAATTCTAGCTTGCTCTTGGCATCTATGTGATCTCCGGCAAATTTCTGAACCTCCTTGGCTTAGTCTTTAAGTTCATGAATGGTAGGGAGGGGATGAGCTAAGACTTCATTAGACAATCCCTGCTGCCCTCACGGAATTTGCAATTTAATAGTTTTCGTACTGGCCTAAAAGACAGGAAGCAATGAGTCAGCTGGCTCCACTCAAGCATAGGCACAGTCTGATGCCACAAGCCCACACTCCATGAAGTTAAGCAAGACTTTATGGAGGATTTTTTTTTTAAAGAAGTGTTCCCTGGTTTCTGACCTATGATGGTAGATCTGGCCAGGAAAGAAACCGCTCTGCCTGAAACTTAGAAATCTCAGCCCTTTCCAGGTGTACAGAAAGAGGTACTGAGGAGTGTGGTATGGTGGCTAGAGGTCTGGACTAGAAATCAAGAAGAGCTGGGCTCCAATTCCATTTCAGATTGGGACAAGCCTACTACCTTGCATATTTCTATGTGAGCCCCTTGAAGGCAGGAGCGGCTTGGTTTTTATCTTTATATCCTCAGTGTCCAATGGAGGGGGTACTTCAATTGAACCGAGTCTAACCCCTTCCTGAGCAGGCCTCCACTGCTGTACATTCCCCAGTCAGTCATCAATCTCTGCTCGATAAGCCCCAGGAACAGGAAGTCGAGAACTTCAGTAAATAGCCCTTTCCATTTATGGCTGAGAGCTCTAATTGTAGGAATAATTTACCTTGTACTGAGTCACACTCTGCCTGCTTCTGTCCTAGGCAGGCACAATTTAAAGCTCCAAAACATCTAAGAGAGCCTCAAGCCCAAGCTCTTTTATCTCCTGTCACCCTCCTGTCACGGATGAACTGTCAGAGGCCTTGGGACTTACTCAACTCCCAACCCATTGGTACTTATTTTGTCCATTAGGACCAAATGAAAGACTGGGGGAGGAGGAGGAACAGTATTTCAGCTGGCCTCATTTCATGATAATTTCCAACCTAAATCCCCAAAAATTGCCGGCATAGGTTCAGAAGAACTAGGGAATGTTTCTACATTGAAAAATTATTAGGCCAGTCCCGAGAAATTGTTTTCATCCTTTTCTTTTTCAAGTATAAATTCATTTGAAGACTTGAGTACCTACCACTGAAACTTGGGCATCATACTTGATGTACTTGAGTCAAAAATGTTGCCAAGAAGAGTAATTCAGCTTGGGTTTATTCAGTGCCCAAATGCCCATAGTCCTTGTTTATACTCATTAAGAGAATAATGTTATTTAAATATGTGAGCAGAAACACCTGCTCCACAAAACCAGATCTGCTGGCTCTTCAGTTATTCAGGAGCGACTTGGAAAAACTTTCATTCCCCTCACAGATAAAAGCAGTATAAATGGACACTAAGTGAAGAGAGCCTGGTCCCAAGATTGGTTGGTATACAGAGAGAAGCATCAAATATGGATAGCTAGACTAGGAGGCTTCAGGCTGCTGAGGGCTTGAATGCCAGGCAAAAAGAGTTTGGGTTTTTTTCCTCTGGGATACAGAGAGCCACCAGAAATTCATGAGATCTTAGGCCTAGAACTGGCAGTCCTCCAGCGTTATCTGGTACAACCTCTTCATTTTACAGGGTGAGGAAATGAGGTCCAGATTGGGAAAACTCTTCTTAGGAAGAAGACTGTCTCCTTTGCTCAGGGCTAGATTAAGTCCTGCTGAAACAAGGCAAAGAGAGTAGTACTTTATATTTGTGTGTCTAAATCACCATCAGGAAATACTGTCTAGTTCTGTGGCATGCAACTTTCTTTTCTGAACTGGTTCTCTTAGAGAGCCAAGGAGAATCAAAGAGTCAACATGAGCCAGCTTGGAGGAGGTCATGGATGATTCCGGAAAGTTCCCCAACTTCTCCAATCCAGACACACAAAATTGCTGGGGCAGTTGGGGTTTGTGTCCACATTTGTTGATATCTGTGGTCCATGACTCAGCTCCCTGGAGTGTGTTTTCGGAGTGGGATCATGTCTTTACTTCTTCCGCTATGGGGTGGGACCTCACGTAAAGAATGACTGGGGCAGATTTCCATTTCCTCCTCTTGTAGTCTGCCCAGCACCTGTATTCATACCTGAACACTCTAACCTCTCTCATCTTGGTCAGTTAATAATAACTGACAGTGAGCTAGCGTTTTTAGTCAAGACTCTTTTTCCTCCCAGTTGTGTCCGATTCTTCATGACCCCATCTGAGATTTTCTTGGCAAAGATACTGGAGTGTTTTGCAATTTCCCTCTCCAGCTCATCTTACAGATGAGGAAACATGGGCCAACAAGGGGAAGTGACTTGCCCAGGGTCACACAGCTTGTGTTTGAGTCTTCCTGACTCCAGGTCCGATGCTCTATCCCAGGAGTGAAGAACCTGTAGCCTTGAGGCCACGTGTGGCCCTCTAGATCCTACAGCTCAGCTATTTGACTGAATCCAAACATCACAGTTCAAAGCCACAAGTAGGCTGAAGATTCCCCATCCCTGCTTGATCCACTGCACCACCTAGCTGCCCGATCTAATGCTTTACAATTTACAGACTGCTGTGCCTAAATGATTTTACTGAATCCTCACTACAACCCTGTAAAATAGTGTCATCATTCCCATTTTTCAGATAAGGACACTGTGACACAGAGGTTAAATGACTTGCCCAAAGTCACACAGTTACTAAGTGGCTCCTTGAAAGGCTAGACTGTGGCAAAGAATTCCCATTTCCTTATTAAATGATGTGCACGTGCGCGCACACACACACACTCCCTACTGCAGCCTTTCAGTCTTTCTACAATCTGGAGTCACCCTCACTTTCCTTACTTTCTCTCACACATATTCTCTCTCCTTTCACCTGCCATGTAAAAAATGTTTTTCTTGTTATCTGTTGTTTTGTATCACCAGTTTTCCCCACTATCCCTCCTCCTCCTTTCCAGAAAGCTACTTCATGACAAAAAGACAAAACAAGGAGAAAAAAATCTGCATAACTGATCAATGCATCAAAAAAAGCCTGAAAATCTGAGCCATGCTCAGCACCTGGGCACTTCCCCACTCAATTACCTGCTCCTTGTCACAGGATGCCAAACAGTAATGCCAAACAAAGGGAAGGCTGATCACATCTGACAATCAATGCCTTTTACACCGGTATACATGCGTGCATAGACATCAGCTGTGTTTCAGTCTGTTTTCTTTGGGTGGCCATTTCCACATACATCCCACAGTCTCCAGCCTCGGCCTCTGCTCACACCTTGCCATCAGGGCCTCCCTGTTCTTCAAGGCCTAGTTCAGTTCCTCCTCCAAGAAGTCCAAGAAGGGATCTCTCTCCAACTTCATCAAATAGTACATAACATTCATCATATGACTCTTAATCGACCTAATTTGTATTGCACTTTTATCATCTGTATATTTACTTACTCAGCCCCTACTACATTATAATCTCTTTGGGCAGGGCTGGCATGGCATCTTACTGACCTTTATGTGTCTACCACTGCACACAGTAGACACCTGATAAATGCTAAATGAACCAGAATTAGCTTTCTACCTTTGTTCCTCTTCTTAAGGAAAGGAAGAACACAGCACAGTCTCTCCATCTACCCAAGCATTCTCTCCTGTCAATGAAACCTGTTAACTTCGCATTCAAAGCCCTCTACAATCTGGCACCAGCAAGCCCTCCCCTCTAATGTACTCTGTAGGATTCTATCCAGACCTTTCTCTGAGAACATTTGGTGCTTTCTGCCTCCAGATTCTTTCCTCACATTATTTCCTACACCTGGAATGCCTTCCTGCCTATTCAATTCCTGGGCATCCTTTAAAACCTACCTCAAATGCCACTTCTGCTAAGAAGCTCTCCGTGACTGATAATGGCCTTCTCCCTGGCCAACTTTCCACAGCACTTTGCTTATCTCTCTCCAATACACCCATCATATATTAGAAGAGATGTGGCAGAGCAAAAAGAGCCTTAGCCAGGAGACATGGTCTGAGATCTTCACTCCTGGTCAAATAAACCACTATACTTCTCTGTGTCTCAATTTTCCTATCTGTAACATGTGGACAATAATTAACTTTACCCACATTACTTACTTCACATGATTTTTATGAAGTACTATAAAACTTAAACCAGTATTTTGTTTCAATTGTTTTTAACTTTTCATTCAAACACTTATTGTGTGTGCAAGGCACTGTATTAGGTGTTCAGAATACAGAGATGAAAAAGAATACTAAGTGCCTTCAAGGAGCATATAAAAGTGGGAAAAGGATATAGAAAACATCTATTCCACCAGGAACACACCGTACACAGCAACAGCCACACTGCTCAGTTTTGACTTTGACAGAGTTCTTCTCAGCAATGCAAGGACCTAAGACAACTCCACAGGATTCACGATGGAAAATGCCCTCCACATTCAGAGCAAGAACTCTGAGTCTGAATGCAGAGGGAAGCAGACTATTTGTTCTCTTTTTTTCCTCATAGTTCTTCCCATTCATTCTAATTCTTCTATACATGACTAATGTGAAATGTTTAATAGGAATGTATATGTAGAATGTATGTTGAATTGCACAGTCTTGGGGGGGGAAGGGAAGCAGAGAAAATTTAAAACTTATGGAAGTGAATGTTGAAAAATAAAAATATTTGTGATATTAAAAAAAATCTATTCCAACCCCCCCAATTTTATAGATCACATCATTCCTGATACACTGGGATTCTATAAAGGCTCCTCCCCCACACCCCAGCACACAGCAGGTGTCAGTAAAGATTTGATGAAATCAAATTCCACTACTTTCACAAAACATTTTGATCTGGGAGCTTTCATTAGCCCTACCTTTCTGGTCTTGGAAACTAAAACTTTCCTAATCAACTGGGCAGGGGAAGTGTGTGTGGGGTGGTGTGGGGAGAGGGGCAGAGACAAGCCCATCAGGATCCTGGAGGAGAGGGCATTTGAACTGAGGTTTAAAATATGGGTAGGAGCAGGTGGCTTTTCAAAGATCTGAACTGCTCTGCTAATACTGGGATGAGTGAGACTGTTACTTAATTTACTATTACCCTTGGTGGAAAAGGAAAAGTCACCTATGGAAGCAATTTGTCAAAAGAATGTCATTAATGGCCTTTTCTATGAGATGTAGAGCTGTAGAACTGACCTGCCCAGAGGAGTAGATCAAAGGACATCATTCTGCCTCTTCTGTGTGTACGCTTAGTAGCAGACAAAATGTGGCACATAAAGAGGATGAAATACTACTGTGCCATAAGCAAACAGAAAGATCTGTATAAACTGAGGCACAGTGAGGTAAACAGAGCCAAGAGAACAACGGAGGGTGACCACCACACGATGGACCGAAAACCATCCAAACTCATCCATGCAGTGACTGGTCCTGGCTCCAGAGGACTCCTCCCCCTGCTTGGTAGACAAGTGGCCACAGTTATGGAAGGACGTTGTTAGACATGGCCTCTGTGCCCGTTTGTTTTGTTTACCAACACTTCTTTGTCACATGGTAGGGTTTTATTGAGGGAGGAGTATTGGGAAATGACAAACAAAGTCAAAAATCAATAAAGCAATTAAAAAATAAAAATGAAGGCAAAGTGGGAGGATATTCCAGGCATAAAGTATACTTGGGTAAAGGCAAGGAGTGCTGAGAGCATCTAGTGTTTTCAGGGTGTGGTTCAGGAGTAATGAGATAAAGCAGGAAAGGTAAAGAAGGTGGTACAAGGTTACAAAGGGCTTTGAATGCCTGAATGTTAGTCACTGAAGTCTTTATGATCAGGTGACTTATATGACCTGATAAAAATATAAGAAATAATACTGTGACAAAGGTGTGAAGGTGAATTGAAGGGGAAGATGAGGAGAGAAGGAAGAGGTCTTTATATAATAAAGAGGTTCAATACTAAGGAGATCCTGCCAAATGGAGGTGAAGGCTTAAACTAGGGTAGTACCAGCAGGAATAAAGTCTACAAGGGAAAAGTTGTGGAGGTGGAGTGGATGGGACCTGGTAGCTGACTGGATAGAAAGTGGGGGGGAGAAAAAAGGGCCAAAGCTAAAGTGGGAGACAGCAGGGCACTGACTGAAACATTGAGCTAGCTACATTTTTACCATGGGACTATGAGACTTTTAGCAACCTGAATCAGGTGGTCTCTGAGGCCCCTCCCAGCTCTAGATCTAGGGGCCTACCATAACCAAAGGAAGGCAGCTTCACCGGTTTCTACCATCCCCTTCCTCACCCCCTCCCCAATCACAGATCCAGAGCTTTTATGGAAACAGTGGAAATGAGGCTAAATTCAAAGAGTTGGTGAGCTGAGTTGCAGTCCTGGCTCTGCCTCTGAAGCACCTTGTGATTCCCTGAATGATGACCTCCCCCCTCTGGGCATCAGTTTTCCTGCCTATAAAATCCCAGTTATCAGAATGACTCCACACGTTTCTACAGCTAAACTTGAGAGTTCCAAAATGCTTTCCATACAATGATAACCGAGAGTGAGAATTTATAGTATCATTCACATTTTACAGATAAGGAAACTAAGATTCAGACTGGAAGTAAGCATGAAAAAAGATCTGCGTTCAAAGATGAGAAAGAAAGATGAGCTCATCTCAAAGTCCCTTGCAGCTCTAAATTTTAGGATCCCAGAAGTTTTACAGCCAGTTTTCCCAAAGCCAAGCCCCGTGCTCTACACAGCTCTGCTTCCAGCTCTAACATGTTAGGATCCCATCCGGGAAAAGGGGATAACATCACCTACCCTACATACCTGGACTCCCGAGAGCTAAGTGCTTTGTCAACTGTTAAGGCAGTAAGGCTTACCCTGGGCAAGAGGGGTTATGGCTAGCCCCGGCTGAGGCACTTACCACGGAGGAAATAAGGAAGACCCATCGGGAGTGGAGCCATTCTGGCCTCCCAGACCTGGGGGAGGGAAGAGAACCGACATTCAGGCCCAGGCCCGCGAAGCGGGGGTGACCGGAGCCCAGGGGGGGGGAGGGGGGAGGGCGGGGAAAGCCAGGGCTCCTCGTTGCCATAGCAACACGGGCAGGGCCTCGGCCTGGCACACAATGGGTGCTTAATAAATGCAGAACGGCCGCGGCCCCGGGCCCGGCTACTGCGGTCACAAGGGGGGCATTCCGGGCTGTCCCACGGATTATGAGAGCGGGAGCCCCGGAAAGGGGCAAGCCCCGGGTGAGGGGGCGGCAGCCTGCCCCGCCCCCACCCGCACCCGCGGACGACGGGCAGTGGCACGGGCCGGGGGCCGCACACAGCGGGCACGGAGGGGGCGCAGGGCCGAGGATCGGGGCCGGGGCGGCTCACCCGAGGACGGGCGGTGGTACAGGCCGGTCACCGTGCCTCCGTACACCCCCCAGGCCAGCTGGATCCCCACGAGGCTCAGCGCCAGCCACAGCAGCAGCAGCTTGAAGAGGGTCACACGCATGTCCTGCGCCTCCCACTCGCGCACGAACTCGCTGCCCAGGGTGCTCAGGGCGCCCAGGACGGCGGCGGGCAGGGCTTGCCAACCCACCTCGGACCCCGGCTCGGCCGCCATGCTAATGAACTTCACGCGCAACCACCTTGCCCCGGGGGCGGTAACCGCTGTGGCTACTGCGCAGGCGCCGTACTTTCCGGAAGGGCAGGCTGGAACATCACACGGCCTAATCTATCACCCGAGCCGACCAGGGGAAGCCGCGACGCATGCGCAAAGACGTCGCCGTCAGAGGAGGAGCAGACGGGCGACGCGAAACCACGCACGCGCAAGCGACCGCTAAACACCGCCCCCCACCGACCTCCGGGGTGGGTGACTCGGGAGCACAAAATAGTAACCAGGTCTTTTATAGCCCTGCGGCTCCCGTGATGCCCAGCGCGGCGTCTGTGATTGGCCGAACGGCGTCCTGTTGGGAGGCTACGTGATTTGGAGCAATCGTTGCCTAGGGGCCGGGCTCTGAGAGCGTGGCCGCGGCCAGCCACGGCTCGAACCCGTCCCGGGCTCGGGAGCGCGCACGTCGCGACCCGCCCTCCAGCCGCCACCGCCGCCGTCGCCGCCGCCGCCGCCCGCCCGCGCTCCCGCTCCCCGCCCGCCAGGCGCCCGCCGGTTTCTTGTGTGGAAACTGCCTGAGTCCCGGAGGCGCGGCCCTCGGAGCAGCTTGCCCGGCGCGGACGGACTCGAGACCCGCCTGAGGTAAGAGGCCTTCCAGCGGCGGGGGCGTCCGCTCCCGGGCTCTGCTTCCTTCCTTCCCTCTCCTCCCCGGCCCCCAGGTCCCGGTGCCGGCGCCTCCCTGGGCCTCCCTGGCCCTTCGGCGCCCCCCGGGCGTCGCTGCCGGCCCCGGCCCCGGCCCCACCTGCTGCTTCTCCCAACTCCTCCGCCTCGCCCCCGCCCCGGGGTGGGGGCGCCCCGGCCGCACCCCGCCGCCGCTGCCCACGCTCCGGCCCCCGGGTTCGGCGCTCGGCCGGGCCGCGCGGTGGGTGTGGGGCCGCCGAGCTCTTCCCCTCCCCCGCCCGCTGCCTGAGGAAGCCCGAGGACGGAGGGTCTGCGCCCGCTCCCCGCTCCCCGCAGGCCGGGGCCTCGCCCCCTCTCCTCCTCCTCCTCCTCCCCCCTTCCTTCCTCTTGGGGCACTTCCTCACGCCGCCTCTTGGTTGTTTGCCTACCTGTTACACGGCCGGCCCGACCGAAGCGCTCCCGGGCCCCACCCGGCCCAGCCCCGGGCGGCACCGAACCGACCCGCAAGGCCCCGGCCCGGCCCGATTGGCGCCGGCTGGGGAAGGCGCTCCGGGGGTCTGCGGGCGGGGCGCGGCTTCCCCACGCCGGCCTCCAAGTTGAGTCTTCCCCGAGCGTGGTCGGCCCCGGAGCCCACCTGGGCCGCGGGATTTCTGGGGCTCCTCCACCTCGGGGAGCCCCCTCCTGCCGGGCCCGGCTGTGGGCCGCTGGCGGCGTGGGGGTGGGGACCGAGGGGGGCAGGAAGCGAGCCCCGAGTCTGCCTCCGAGCAGCTGCTGTTTGCCAGCCCTGACCTCTGGATCGGAGTTCTCGAAATCCCCCTGAGAAGTTTACGTGGGTCCTTCGTGATGTGAGATGCCAGCAGTCTCTACATTTTGGTTTTAGAGCAGAAGGAAACGGCCTGCCCCTTTGAGCGGATACCTTTCAGCCTCCTTGTTTTTGCTTTGGCTGTGATTACAAATCTATTTTATATGCTAATTCCATTTAATAATCTGCTCACACGTTCCTTTTGGATTGAAATTAGAGAAGTAATTCGAACGCCAAAAAAAATGATCCATATGGTTTTTCCCATGTAAAAATCGCTTTTATTATTTCAGAGACTTTGTTGGATTAATGTGGAGTGATCGTTTCCCCTTTTAGATGGATGGTACTTTAAATCAGAACCACCTGATGGTCCTAAATTTTAGCTGGACCAAAAAGTTACTGCTTTAATTCTCATAACACTTTTTGTACCCTAAAGGTATTCTTTGCAAATTAAGTATTGTAACTACCCAACTCTGTCAAATTAATAAGACCATGCCCTCCTTTAAGGAAGGGAGAAGGGAAGAAATGAAGGAATTCCCCCGCTTCCAACCTACCACTTGGAATTTTGCACATAGGTGCTCAGTAAATGTTTCACTTTAACTGGATGACACTATAACAGTCATTTTAAAAACTTTAAGCCTTTTAGTACATTTTGCCCTTAATCACAGTCTTTTAAAATCAGCATTTATGTTATTTCTGATATGATTAAAATTTTAATTTTAAAGTTATTGTTATGTTGACAATTTGAGACACAACCTGGAGCTTGGTGTTTTAGCATATGCATTTGTTAAACCCGTATGCGTATTTTTCTTACCCAGATATAACTACATTTTATAATTGCAGAAATATAGTTTTCAAACAGCAGTGCCTAGCAAATACATAGTAGGAACTTAATAAATGCTTATTGACTGACGTTAAAAATGTTATTGATAACTTGAACTAAATTGACTAGTTTGGTAACAAACCTACCTCAAGATCATTTTTTCTTATAAAGTCCATCTCAGTCAATTTTAAACTTTAAAATTTATCTACCACCCTTTGTCTAGACCACAGTCTTCTATTTTAAAAAAAAAGTTTACCTTGAATTTTTTCTTCTGTTACCACATGGAGGTTATGTGAAATGTTGGGGATTATGGGGGTTATGAATAGTCATTGGTTCAAGTTTTCATTTAGACCAAAAATTATTTAGTCCAACTTCATTTCACAGATGAAGAAATAGAGGCAGAGGAGGAATGGGAAAGGGGGCAAGCAGCATTCTAGCTAAACTCTTACTGATGAACTCGCTATTCCATATCCAACCTCCCTGCTTTTTTTTTTTAAAGCAGAACTGTTTCTCATACTATAAAATGCACTTCTAACTTATATCTCTTGCCATCTTTTGCTTCCTATCTCTTGCCATCTTTCACTTCCTTTAAGACCTACTATGGGAAGCCTTTCCTTTTATATATACATCTAAAACATATATAATTGATGGTTCTCTCTCCCTTCTCATATCTTGCTTTGTAAAACTTTATTATGTATTTTCCCCAGTAGAGTATAAACTACTTGAGCTTCCTCATGTTTCTTTTTCCTTAGCTCTTGTGCACATAGTAGGAGCTTAAATGATATTTGTTGAATTGAATTTCTCATGGTCACAGAGTAGCAAAATTTGAATTAGAGCCCAGGGCTCTGATTTCCTAGACCTGCAGTACTCTTTCTAGTACACTGTATTAATGGTCTATAATTTCTAAGAATCTGCAGAATTCAATTGCCAAATGGAAATCACAATTCTTCAGCTTCCAAAGAATTGTCAAAGCATTCTCTTTTCTCTCTGAATCTGGATGGCAGCATGACAGATTCATGTGTGCTAAGTGCAGCAGCTATCCATATCCAAAGCCAAGCAAGGTCCTGGACTCAGCTCAGATATTTGCTCTTTGCAGGTCTGGGCTAGCAGGTTCAAACTATGGTCCCTATCCTGTGTATCTTAGGAGGACCAGCTCAGTTATGGGGTATAATTAAAGATTCCCAGACTTAGAACTGGAAGCTCAGAGGCCAGTTAGTCCAAACCCTTCATTTTACAAATAGAGATACTGAGACCCAAGGAAATTAAGTGACTGGCCCAAGGTTCACCGACCTTATCAAGAACCATTTATTGATCACCTGCTGTATGCCAAGCAGTATGCAGGTTCATGGAGAGACAGACACATTATGAAAAATTAAACAATCCCTACACAGAAGTAGATGAAAAATAAATGCAAGATATAATTGAGGTTGGGTAGACAGTTGGATAGAACCAAAAACCTTCAAAGTGGTTCTTGAGATTTGTCTTGAAGAAAGAGGCCAAGGTGAGGAGGGGAAATACATCCCAAGAATGGGGGAAGGCTTGAGGAAGGGAGATCGTGGTCCAAGTGAGCAGTGACAAGCCAAGGAGGTGGCTGTGAGTAAAAAGTCAACTATGAGAAATGTGGATATAAAAGTATCAAGACCTAGCAGCTGATTGGATAGGGTAAGGAGGGAGGGCAAGGAGTTCTGAGGTTGTAGTCCTGGAAGAAGGAGGGTGCCTTTGACAGAAATTGGAAGTTTAGAAGAGGGATAGATTTGGAGGGAAATATCATGAATTCTATTTTGGACATAGTGAGTTTATGATGGCTCTGCTACATTTGGTTTGATGTGGGACTAGAGCTCAGGGAAGAGGTAGAGCCTGGCTATACAGCTAATGTCAGAGGTGGAGTTTGAACCCATTTCTCTGCCTCCAGTGAGTGTTCTTCCCATTGAACCACCCTGCTTTATTGTGGACAAGTAGAAAAGAACTCTGCATTTGATGTCAAGACCTGGGTGACAGTCCTGGGTATTTCATATTAACTGTATGTCCTTAGGTGACTCACCTAACCTTTGAGTCTGTTTCTTCATCAGTAAACTAGGGATAATATTTCTATTACCTCAGGAGGTTTTCCGTGAGGAAAACATTAATCTGTTAGGTAGTACAAATCATCTTATCCTTGCTTTATATACGAGGCAACTGAAACTTAATAACATTAAGTGACTTGATAGTAGATGATGATACTGCAACCCCAACCTCTGTACTTCCTATAGAGTGAATAGATGCCCAGCTGGAGTGCTTACTTCTGAGGACTAAAGATTGGCCTGAACCCAAAGCATTTATTTGGTAATAATCAGGTGAGCCTTGTCCAGATAGAGTGATTGACCTTTTGACTCGTTGAGGAACTCTGGTTTTTACATTAGTCATGGAAATAGGTATGTGTTTGCGAGCCCTAGGAGGTTAATGGAACCCTTCCATTAAGAAGTCACAGACTCACACTCTCAAAAAGTCTCAATGCAACACTGTATGCAAAGATTCTAATTAACCTTTTTTATGTCATGAATCCCTCTGGCAGTCTGGTGAAGCCTATGGATCTCTTCTCAAACTAATGATTTTAAATCATAAAATATGTAGGAATACAATCATCAAAGTTATTGTTTAAAAAAAGTTCATGGACACTTAGTTAAGAACCCTTCTCTAGTCCAACCTATACCCTTCACATCGTATCTAGCAAGTGTTCATCCAACTTTTGAAGACCTCAATTGAAGACGAACTCAAAAATCCATTTTTAGATGACCTTGATTGGTAGGTAGGTTTTTATTACATATCTTAAGCTGCTTCTGAGTAGGGATTAATTTTACTCTTGGTATTTGTATCTGCAGTACCTAGAACAGAGAAGGCCAGACTGAATGAGTTCTTGTTTATTGATTACATTAGGTCTGTATCTGCCTATTTACTACTTCATCGTGGCTCCTAAATCTAATAGGTTTTCTTTGTAACAACTCTTCACTTCCTTGAAGATGACTATCACAGGTCCATCCCTCTATCCAAAGTCTTGTCTTCCTCAGGCTAATAACATCCCTGTTTTCTTTGGTATGCTCTTGAAGTCCTTCTGACTGCCCTCCTCAGGAAACTTTCTAACTTCCAATTCCTTCTTAAAATATGATGCATAGAATGGGATGTAGAACCTGTTCTCCAGGTATAGTCTGGCCAGGGTCAGAGTACAACAATACTATCATTTGCTTAGTTCTGCCTTTTTTTTCAATGCAATCTAAGATCATATTGGCTTTTTTGGCTACTATCACACTCTTGATTTATTGAAGTTGTTGTCTAATAAAAACCCTAAGTTTTTTGTTTTCAGACAAACTGTAATTCCCCCGTTTTGTACTTGTGAATTTAAATTTTTGAATCCGTGTGTTAGATTTTACCTGTGTACCTATTAAATCTGACCCAGTGCATTACACTTTGTGGTTTTGTGTCATGTACAGTTTTGATAAGAGCATTATTATCCAGGATATCAGTAAAAATGCCAAATAACACTGGGCAAAAGACAAGATTCCCTTTACTCTGAAAACCTCTAAGTTGATTATAAACCCATTAAGTATTTATTTATCCTGGGGTCCTACTTGTCACCTAGTTTCTAATTCATTTTTATTATACTGTTGTCTAGCCTACATTTATCTATTTTGTCCACAAGAATAGCATGAGAGATTTTTTCATATGCTTTTATAGCTAGGTAAGTTGAGATTTCTCTCTTCCCAAATCAAAATTTTTCCCCTCTGTATGTGAACCTAAGCAGAGACTACGTTTTCTTAGTATATAGTCTGATTCATTATTTTCATTGCTTTCCTTTATCCACAGAGAAGCTTTTATTTAAAAAAAATCAAATACTTTGCGTAGCATTTTTTTTCCTATGCAACATATTTCCTGACCATGAATGAGTCCAAGAAGTTTTTTTTTTCTTTTTTTAATTTCCCTCCAGCGTAGTGCCACTTAATGTGGCCAGATTTTTCTTGTCGTTTTAAGTTCAATGTAAGTTATAGGGAAGGCTATATACAAGAAAATCCTTACCTACTTCCTAAAGGTAGGGAGGAAACACAACCATGCAAAAGATTCCCTAAGATTTCTTAGCAGTTTATAGGATCATAGATTTAGAGCTATTAGGTACTTTAGAAGTCATCTGGTCTACCTGCCTCATTTTACAAATGAAAAATTGAGGCCCTGAGTAGTTAAGGTGTATTTCTCAAGGTTATAGAGGTAGTAAATAGAAGAACCAGTATTATTCATACCCAAGTCCTTTGACTCCACATCAAAGCCACCATGTTGATGAGATGGATCAAATGCTACCCATCTACTTTAGTTTTTTCATGGCAGGGATTAGAATCACAAATTACAGTTTCAGATCTGGAAGGACCCTAAAATCATGGATTTAGGGCTGGAAGAGACCTCTGTGGTCATCTAGTCTAATCCATTCATTTTACAGTTGAGGAAATAGAGGCCTAGAGAGATTAAATAATTAGCTCAAGTTGGACTGTAACACAGCATCATTTATAGATAGGAAAACTGAGACTCAAATCAGAGATCAGGGTTACTATCCAGCTAAATTGAGGATGAACTTATATGAACTTATATTTTAACCTCATAAGAATTGTGGCCTAGTTTGGGGAGCTTTTGCACTATAATATAATAGACTTCTCAGGTGTCGCATTTTTGAGCTTAGTTATTTTTACTGTTAATTCAGACATGAATTGTGCCATGTCATGTTATGTACAATGTATGCTATTTTAGACCTGGACGAGACTAAGATTAATATGACATATTCCTTCTCTTCTTTGTGCTTATAGTTTGTTATCACTAAGAACAGATAAACAGCAAATAAACATTTGCCGTTTTTTAAAATCACCCACAGGTGCAGCTGGGTGGTGCCATGAATAGAGCAGCAGCTCTGGAGTCAGGAGAACCTGAGTTCAAATGTGGCCCCAGACACTTGACAGCACTAGCTGTGTGACCTTCCCCTCTCCAAATAAAATAAAATTGCCCACCAATTCTTAGATTTTTTTTAAAAGGCCACTCAAGATTATTTTTCCAGTTTTGTCTTGAGCTATATTTACCATATTGCCTCAATCCCCCCCTTTACATATGTCTAGCCGCATCTATGTCCTTAAAGTTCATCTGTGTGTACACATAGTTCTTTACAACTCAATAATTCTTACCATTTTGGTTTTGTGCTTCTTTACCTTGTTTAGGAAAACCTAATAAGCACATTTGTGTCTCTCCAGATTAGTAACTCTTTGTGCCCTTCCATTCTGAACACATTCTGTTGTTAAGTATTCTTGAGATAAGAAGGCATTTAAAGTTTCTAAGTAGCAATTTAGTTTGTTACTGATTCCTGTTGAAAATTTTTATGCACATTCAGTCCATGGCACTGTAACATTAAGTAAAAGCTTTATGGTACAATTATGGTAGACATTTGATAGTAAATAGGAAACAAAACTGCTTGTTCTTTTATGTTTTGTTTCGGTTTCATGTGCTTCCCCATTGAAATATAGGACCACTCCAGACATTTTTACAGTATCATATTTTGAGACATGCACAAGGCTAATTGCAACTAATTTGCAGTACAAAATGGGTTGTGAAAGTTCTTTAATGAGAATCCAAAATAATGAATCTACTTAAGCTTTCTTAGGAGTAGAAAGATCTTTTAAGTTCAGTTGACTTTCAGGAGGCAAGAAAGCAAGAACATGTCTACCAGCAAAATAAAACGGTTGTTTTTAAAATGTAGCCAGAAATAAAGCTAACAAGAAATGATGGCCTTCTGGCCAGTTTAGTATACTGCATAGCCTTCCTTTAGATTGTTCCAGGCGAAGGTATTATAGTTGTGATGATGTCACCAATATAGTCACAGTGACCTAAATAAGTTTACTTTTTGGTCTAGAACTACAATTTTCCTTAGAATGTCTTCACAGGTCTCTGACGTTAGTGAAAAGTTAAATTTTAGAGAGAATGTTGCATAGGCATGTCTAATCTGTTTTTTCTTTAAGATTCTTACTTAAAGAAAAAAAACCAGTGGCTCATAAGGTGTTTAGAAAATGATTATAAAGTTTGCAATGTTCATAGTACATAACATAGCACATGAAGTAGACCATGGCGGGGGAGAGAAAGTGTGTGTGTGTGTGTGCGCGCGCTTGTGTCACGATGCGGATCCCTGGGGCCACCTGATTGCATTATAAACCTTTATTGAACTCTTGGGGTGGGGTCCTTCAGGTTACTACTGCACATGAGTTTCCACATGCAAAATTAATAGATTTTAATTCTTAAATTTATTGTTTTACATTTCCATAGTGCCCTTCCTCTGAGAAGTTCAAGGTGCTTTACAGAACCTATCTGCTATACAGATCGTATTTCTCACAGCATCCCTGTGAGGTAGGTACATGCATCAGAAACCTGCTCTTTGCTTCCTTTTCCCCACGGGGACAAATAATAGAAGGTGCTAGGGTAAAAGTAGGTACATCCCTATCATTAACATTCTTTATCATTGTCAACCAATGCACTCCTTTAAAAAATATTTAGGAAGTTTTTTTATTACCTTTATTTCCTGGATAACAAAGAATAAAAAAAGAGGGGGAGGGGGGAGTTGATTAAAGCAAAATGAACCAAATCAACTGAAGCTGACAGTATATAGTGTTTCACAATCATAAATTTTATGTAGTTGTAGTTCATATTCACTCTTCACTCTTTTTTACTAGTTCCTGGCATATTTTTTTCAATTATTTTGCGATATATTTTTCTCTAACTTCTCCACTATCTTCTACTCATAATTATAACTCTTCCTATATTTCAGGAGACATCTCTGTTTTTGCTGAATTTTCTAGATGGCTTCACTGAATTTAGTTCTTTGCCACTTTTGAGCTCTGCCTCCTCTTTTCATCTCTCCTCATTGTTCTGGTTGGTCAGTCCTCCTAACCTCTTGCTTATGCTGTCACTGTTAACCTGAGCATGATTGGCTATGGAAGAGAAGGTTCCAATAACAAACAGACTAGGAAAAAAGGGATAAAGAGAACTATGAAGTTCACCTTAAAGATGTGTAAGCAGTGACTAGTTTTGGGGTGGAGATACAGAGGTCCTCCACTGGCTTAGTGAGTCTTCAGCTAGGATATGATAGAGTATGAGAATCAATTTCTGAATTTAAGTGAGTAGAAATCCGATATCTTAGTCTGAACTTATATCACTGCAGGACTTAACCACTGCTTACTACATTGCCTTCCGTTATGTCCGGAGGTGTGTGATTTAACTACCGTGGAGTTGTATAATGTGTAACTTCCCCATATAGACAGTAATCCTTGATACTTATAGTAATCCTGTCCTTTCCTGTATATCATACTATTCTGACTTGTACTTGCAGCATCTTTTTTTAACTTAATTTCTTCATTAAAAAAAAACCCTTCTATTTGTTCTTCCTTCCATTGTGTGTTGGGGGAAGTGGGGCATGGATGGACCGTGTAATAAATATATGCTTCTATCTTCTACCTTGTAGTTTGGCTAGTTCATTTGGTTAAGCATGGTGTTGAGGTCATGAATATAATCCTTATATGTATGGGGCAATTAATTTTACCATTAAAAAAAAAGTGGGGCTGCAAAGTGTACACTATTATCTCCTGTTTTCTCAAGTTTTATGGATGCCTTTTGTTCTTATGTCACATTCATTTCTGAATATCTCCTTCCCTGATCAGTCTTCCTTTGAATCAAAGTTGTTTTTTTTTTTTAATTTTTCAGTAGAATCAACTAACATGCTATGTTTGATTGCATACGTAAAACTCCATAACCAATAGCCCTTCCCATGAAGGGAGTGAGGTGCATGTTTTCAACTCTTCTCCTAGACACTAGCTGTTGCTGGTGGGGGTGAGAGCTTGGGCCAGCACACATCTAGTGTAGTTGTTGAAAAGAACTAAGGAAATGAAACTACATGACAAATATTTTTGGTAAAAGTGCAGCAGAAGTAGTATTTTAATGTGTGTTTTTGTTATGGCTTTAATTATTCAGCAAGTGTTTTTTAAGCACCTACTATGTGCCAGTCCTAGGAATGAAAATTTATCACTCCTTTCAAGGAACTCATCTTGTATTAAACATCACAACGTGACTAACATGAAGTCTCCATTTTGCTAAGTCAGAGTTCCTGCAGTGTGTATATGTATAGCTTATGGTGTATATCCTACTGATGGTTAATAGCATCTTTCTATAAAAGGGACAATACTTGTTTTAAAACTGCTTCCTTTCATTAATGGTGGTTCCTTTAGCCTCCCCCACCCCCTTTTTTTTAATTGCTTTTTAAAAACTAAGTTCACCTATTTTTTTGCTGTAAAATTTGTTCAGCCACTGTTATTTTACTACAGATATTGATGACTATGTTTTCTGGTCATGACCTGTGGTTCAGGGAACAAGGAATTAGAATGAAATAGATGGTTTTGAGACCTATGTTTTATTTCTGACTTAGCCAGTGATGTACCTTGAGACCAGTGATCAAGTTATTCAACCTACTTTTAAAAAACTGGAGTGGTATTACTCGTCCTTTCCCAAGCATAGGCGGTATTCATATGATAGCAATTTAATTTAAAAATATTTTTTGAAAGCTTTTGTTTTTATAAAGTCTAAATTTCTTCCTCTTTCTCCCCTTCCACAAGAAACCAGACAATTCTCTTCCAAGATTTCAAAGCAAAATTTCCACAGATGTATAATTTGCTTTGTGTGTAAGTTTTAGACTGGTCATTGACAGATGTACCCACTGCTTAAAATTCAGGATTATTTTTTCTGCATTGCTGTATGAAGGAATAGAAGAACTTGCTGTTATGTTCTCTCTTTTTGTCTTCCCCTTATTTATTATCCATTAATAGGAAATTGTTTCCTTTTTGTCTCTTTAAATATAGAAAAGATTGCTTATTAATTTTGAATTACATATATCCTTTCTTCTATTTTACCACCTTCTATTTGTGGTGCTAATCCTATTATATCTTTGAGCTTAACTGGCTCCCTGTGTCAGCCTCTGAACATCAAGTGGGAAGGATGGGCAATGGGGAAGAAAAGTTTCTGGCAGTCAAGTATGACAAATAGAATGCTAAACCTGAAGTTAGGAAGATCTGGGTTCTCACCCAAAATACTCGCTGAGGACTGACTGTGTGGACAGGTCATTTTAATTGCCTGAGCTTCAGTTTCCTTATCTGAAAAATGGAGGTAAAATAGAAACTAATTCACAAGGTTGTTGAGGATCAAATGAGACAATGTATTTAAAGTACTTTGCAAACCATAAAGCATTATAGAAACAGCTGCTACTGGCCCCTGATGTAATTAATCATCTCTCTTTCTCTTTTCTTGAGGGGAGGCAGGGGCAACCCACTGCCTCTATTTTTTGAGGCTTGCAGGTATGAAGAATATAATTTTTACAGGGATCAGCCCTCTATATTTACCAAAGGGAAAAGGATAGGGACTGGACCTGTAATTTAATTGGTATATAAAACTCCCTCCACCAGTATAGTCCCTTCTTTGCAATTTAGTCTTAAGAGCGTTCATACAGCCATGATATGTAAGAGTTGTGATTTCAACCTGGACATTTCAGTTACCTGGAATCTACAAAGCACTATATAACACATACAGACAGGTAAATAAGACGCTCTTCTTGCTTTAAAATAGTTAGAGAGAAAATAGGCTGTTAGTTCAGATAATTGCTTTCTCCCTAAAAGGAGATCTTTTTCCAACAAGTATACAGATACATACTTAAAAGGTCATAATATAGATTACTCTATAAAAACAGATTACTATGAATGTTGGATGATTGTGTGATTGAAGGTGATTGTATGACCAGAATTGTGTCCAGTATTAGGAGATTCCCTGGCAGGAATGGAGGGAGCAGAAGGGAGGAAAAAGCAGCCAACAGGCACTGTTGCCATATTTACAGTGTCCAAAGGAGAAATCAGCAAAACTAACCCCATGTATTAGTTGTTAGACAGTATGTGCAGTGTTTCATACATGTAGTCCCCCTCTTTTACAAACACAGGAAGGTGCATTTTCCCATTTCTTCTTTGGACCAAGTTCAGCCACTATAACTGTAGTGTTTAGGATTCTTTTCTTCTTTTCATTATTGTAATAATTGTATGTATTGTTTTCTTGGTCCTGTTTGCTTTACTTTGTATCAGTTGACGTCAGTTTTCCCTTTTTTCTCTGTATTCTTCATATTGGTTTGTTATCCTGTAGTGGTATTCCATTACATTCACATACCACAATTTATTTAGCCATTCCTCTAGTAAATGAGTTTTTTCTATATTTCTAGCTTTTGCTAATACAAAAAGTGCTGCTATGTATGTGAATGGACTTTTATTTTTGTCCTGATGTCTTTCTTAAAGCTTATGTCTAGCAGTAGAATCTCAGAAGGTATGAGCATTTTAATTTCTTTTTTAGCATCATTCTAGATAACCTTCTAGAATGATTGGGTGATCTACTAACATGGATCTACTAGCAGAAAATTATTATACTTGTCTTTCTTTACACAGCCCTTCCATCATGGTGGTTATTCTGTGCCAGGCACTGTGCTAATTAAATGCTTTACAATTTTTATATCATTTGATTTCTCCTACTAACCCTGGAAGATAAGTGCTACTATTATCCCCATTTTACAGTTGAGGAAATGGAGGCAATCAGAAGTGAAGTGACTTGCCCAGGGTGAAGCACATAAGTATGTCTGAGGTTGAATTTGAACTCCAGTCTTCCTGACTTCAGATTGAGTGCTCTTCTATTCATGGCACCACCCAGATGTCCAGTTACCATTTTTTGTTATCTTTTCAAATCAGCTAAGAGCAACTGTAAATTCAGTGTTCAATCCCTGGGTTAGAATTAGGGTAAAAATAGGCTGTGTTCAGGTCTTGTACTAGGTCAATTTATGTGGAGTATCTTCAAACCAATATAATTATATAAGAGGTACAAAGTTCTGTGAGTTTATAGAGCTAGGAAAGTATTCACTTCCAAATGGAGAGAGTAGAATCAAGGAAGTCTTTCAGGAAGAAATGGCATTTGATCTGGCCCTTGAGGAGTGGGATGAGGGCGTTTAAGGGAGGCACTCAAGTGTTTGGCAATGACATGAATGATATCATTGATTAATTTTCATCTGTGTGCCACACACTGCTACATGCTTGATTATACATGAACCATTACAGTCCCTTCCATTGTCAAGGGAAATGCATGTGTGTGTGCATATGTACACGAAAACAAAGTAATTTTCATAGGAGAGGGTACTAATGATAAGCCTCCAATTGGTAGTAACTGGTGTTGAAGCTTAGAATCCCCAGGTTTCTTCAGAAACTCTACAGACATGGAGGATAGCCTATATAAAGGCATGTGATGGTAGATGACCACATTCCTAGGAGCAGCAAGCAGCAGGATATTTGAGCTGGAACATAAAGTAGGTACTAGAGTGAATCTTTGCAAATAAAGCCTGGAAAGTAGGTATGAGCCAGATTTGTGAAGGGCTTTTAAATGCCAAATAGAAAAATTTGATTTTGGTCCTAGAAATAGTACAGATGTACCAGAAGGTTTTGAGGAGAGGGCAATCTTAAGGCGGAAAACCAGTTAAGAGTCTGTTGAGATGTGGCAGAAGAGTGCTGGCCAGGTTCTGTGGACTGTATGAGAATGAATGAGAGAAATATTAGACTCTACAAGCCTTAACACCTGATTGGCTATGTAAGATAAGGGAGAAAGGCGTAGAGAGGATGATTCCAAGTTGTTAACCTGAGTGACTAGAAGGGTAGTAGTACCCTTAACAGAAATAAGGAAGTTTAGAAGATAGATTGTTTGGGGAAAATATTAAACATTCCGTTTTGGACATTATGCTTGAGATATCAGTCACTCCTTTGGAAGTATTTGGTGGGCTATTGGTGATGTGGGATTGGAGCTCATGAGAAAGAGACCAGGGCTAGATATTAGATATCAAGATGTGAAAGTCAACTGCATAGAGATAATCCTAGATAGCTGATGAGATCACACAGAGAAGGAGAGTGGGAGAGAGAGTGAATAGAGGGGAGGAGTAGAAAAAAAAAGGGATATTAGAGGGAGTGAAGAAGAGAGGAAAGCCCAAGAAAACCTTTGGAGATAGATGTTTCTAGTTGGGTGCAGAATGTGGATTATAAACTAGGAATGGCAATCGAGAAAGATAGGAGAATTGAAAAAGAAATGTCATGAAAATATAAAAGGGAGAGAATGTAGTATCAGTATCAGATGCTGAAAAAAGCTCTAGGATGAGAGATGAGTAAAGATCTTATTTGTCAATTAAAAGATCATTGATTATTCAGAAATGCCAGTTTCCATTTTGAGGTTGGAAGCCAGATTTTCAAGGATTTGAGAAGCACAAGGGAAATGGAGGCAATAAATTACTGCAGACAGTTTTTTGGTGAAAGTTTGACTGTGCAAATGCATTTTGAGGAAAGTGAATTAGTCCAGTATGGCTAGAGTAAAGTATGCGAAGGGAAGTAGGATAAAATAGTTGTGTCAAGCTCAAATAGAAGTAGAGGCCATTGAAGTCTGTACATAAGTATTCCTGAGGGTCACACATTGACTTAGAAAACCACATATTAATATTATCTATGTTCTATTGTTTCTATTTGTTTCTGTTAGATATTTTCCAATTACATGTTAACCAAGTTCTGGAGTATTAACCCACATTGCCAGAGGAAGTCTCTTTGACATCTATGGTGTAAGATAAAAGTTGAAAAGGTAGGCAAAGCCAGTCTAAGGGACTGGACAAATATTCCTATCTGTGCAAGTCATATAATCTCTCTGAGCCTTAGTTTTCTCATCTTTTAAAATGGACTAATTATAGCACTTACCACTTCAGGAATTTTGTATCAGGTGAGATAATACGTGTAAAATGCTTCATAAACTTTAAATGCTATGTTTATACATAGCTGCTATTGTCAATATTACAATATATTACAAATATAATTATGGCATGAAGCCAGATTGTAGAGGACCTTGAACTATATTCTGTAAACAAAAAGCAAACTAGAATGATTTTGATCAGGAGATTGACTTGATTATAACTATTATTAGGAAGGATGGATTAAAAACAAAGACAGAATTACAGTGACTAAAACTTAGAAGAAAATCTCATTTTCTTAGCCATTAGTGGACAAAAAGTGTGCTAGTGTAAATCTTGTTGAATTTTAGGTAGGAATTACCAAGCTTTGTTTTCTTTTGAAATTAATGCATGAACCTCAAGGCTCACAATCACAAATTCTCTTTGGTTTGTATGCTTTGTTATTTTTCACTTAGTTTTACTATATTCTAATGATTGTATAACTTCTTAAGGATGCTAATGAGATTCTCTACTATCTGCCTTAGTTGGAAGTATAGAATGGAGTATGATGCCACCATCTTCAGATACATGCCTACTCTTTTAGGCTTCAAGACATGTTGTGTAGAAAAACTCAAAATGTCTACCTGCCAAAACAAATCCAGGGACTATATGAACACAATTACAAAACATTTTTCACACAAATAAAGTCAGATCTAAGTAAGTGGAAAAACATCAGTTGCTTGTGGGTAGGCTGAGCCAACTTAATAAAAATGATAATTCTGCCTAAATTAATTTAGTTATTCAGTGCCGTACCAATCAAACTATCAGATTATTATTTTCTAGAGCTAGGAAAGATAATATCAAAATTCATCTGGAAGAACAAAAGGTCCGGAATATCAAGGGAACTAATGAAAAGAAATGCTGGTGAAGGTGACCTATCCCTACCAGATCTCAAATTGTATTATAAAGCAGCAGTTATCAAAACCACTTGGTACTGGCTAAGACAGAAGGGTAGACCAGTGGAATAGGTTAAATACTCAAGACATAGTGGTCAGTGAATATAGAAATCTACTGTTTGATAAACTCAAGGACCCCACCTTCTGGGATAAGAACCCACTGTTAGACAAAAATTGCTGGGAAAACTGGATAACAAACAGTGTGGCGGAAACTAGGCATAGACCAGTGCCTGACACCATGCACAAGAATAAAGTCCAAATGGGCACATGAGCTAGGTATAAAGATTGATACTATGAACAAATGAGTGGAGCAAGGAATAGTGTATTTATCAGATTTTTGGAGAAGGGAAGACAAGAGATAGAAAGCCATTGTGAAGTGCAAAATGGTAATTTTGATTACATTAAACTGAAAAGTTTTTGCACAACCAAACCTAATGCACCCAACATTAGGAGGGAAACAGAAAACTAGAAAAGAATTTTTGCAACTAGTATCTGTGATAAAGGCTTCATTTTTAAAATGTATAGAGAACTGAGTCAAATGTACAAGAATACAAGTCATTCCTCAATTGACAAATGATCAAAGGATGTGAACAGGCAGTTTTCAGAGGAAGAAAATAAATCTATAGTCATATGAAAAAATGCTGTAAATCACTATTGATTAGAGAGATGCCAATCAAAACAACTCTGAGATACCGCATCACACCTACCAGATTGGCTAACATGACAAAACAGGAAGATGATAAATTTTGGATATGTGGGAGAGTTAGAACACTAATTCGTTGTTGGTGGAGCTATGAGCTGATCCAACCATTCTGGAGAGCAATTTGGAACTATGCCTAGAGGGCTACAAAAACATGCATACTCTTTGACCCAGCAATACTGCTTTCTAGGACTATATCCCCAGGAAATCATAAAAATGGGAAAGGGTCCCACATGTACAAAAATATTTATAGCAGCTCTCTTTGTGGTGGCCAAAAACTAGAAACCATCAATTGGGAAATGGCTGAATAAATTGTGGTATATGAATGTGATGGAATACTGTTGTGCTATAAGAAATGATGAACAGGAAGATTTCAGAGAGGCCTGGAAAGACTTATATGATCTGATGCTGACCAAAAGGAGCAGAACCAGGAGAACGTGGTACAAAGCAGCAGCCACAGTGTGTGAGGAATCTTTCTGGTAGACTTAGTCCTTCATTGAAACTTAAATAATTCCCAGTGGTCTCTTAAGGCAAAATGCCTTCCACTTCCAGGGAAAGAACTATGGAATTTGATTGCAGAATGAAGCAGATCATTTTCTTTCGTATTACATTTTGGTTTGTTTTATGATTTCTCCCATTCTTTTTAATTCTTCTATATAACATAACTAAGGTGAAAAAGTAACAAAAATCTCAAGATATATTTGTTGTTACAATAGTTCTTTGTTTTATGAATGTATATGCAGAGTTTCACTAAGTAATTTTATTATGTTGTATGGTAATTCTTTTGGAAATGTTTCCTGCATAGATATCTATGGAAAGGTTTTCTAATTGTTTATATAGGTTATATCTCCAGTTTAGCATTTTCAGTTTTGCAGAAAGCACACTGTTTTTCCTCTGATTATCTTTGGTTCTTTAAAATTTTTGTTAACACTTTGTAATGTCTAGTGATCACAACTCTTTAGTCTGTTAAGGACTAATCTAAGTTCACTTTTGAGTTTAATGCAGATATTCCTTCCTAAAGGTTAAGATTCTAGAGGTGAGGAAAGGGGTATGGGATAGGAATAAGCATCTATAAAACACCTAATATGTGCTGAGCACTTTACAACGATCATTTCATTTGTTCTTCACAATATCCCTGGGGGTGGGTGCTGTTATTTTCATTTCACAGTGGAGGTCACTGAGCTGGTAAGTTTCTGAGACTAGATTTGAACCCCAATCTTTCTGACTCTAAGCCAGGTGCCCTGTGCACTGTGGTACCACCTAGCTGCCTCACTAAGATGTGTCTTTAACCTCTAGAGGCTTCTCACACTAAAAGCTGATCTGAGGCAGTGTTCAGGAGCTATGTAGCCATGGTGGGAGAACAGGACTTCTTTACTTTGGCAAGATAAGATAAATAAGTGTGCCTTTTTTTCTTAAAATGAAATCATGAAGGTCTAGTAGTTACCTGCTTATCAGTGCCTTGTGATTGATTTTCATAAATCAGTCATGAAGTTGTGTTACCAATAATGAATAAATTTCATCTTTAAATGAAGAGTAAAGCAGTAAGGTTAGTTCATGTTACTGCCTCACTAATTCTAAAAAGCCCTGTGTATTACATAGGGTTATGTTAAATCAATATGAGTTGGGGTCTCTGATCTTAAAGAAAAACCTTTCACATTTTAAAGTAAACTGGAATTTGTCCATTCCCATGACTCCTAAATCTACATTCTAGCCTTGACCGGCCTCTCTTATCTCCTATTTCTAATTGCCTGCTGGACATAACCACTTTTGTGTCCTGCCAGCATATTTCAACCAGTCCAAAACAGAACTCCCCTTTTGAAGCATGCCCTACCTAACTTCACCTGGTTTGCTAAGACTGTTGTAATAACCTCCTAATTGATTTTCCCTTTTCCAGTTCATTCTTCCCACAGATGCCAGAATAATTTTCCTATATATGAGTTTGACCCAGTCACTCTTCTGTAGACAGGATTTTAATGGCTTCCTTTACTTATGGAATAAAATGCAATTTTATTGCTTAGCAGGTTAAGTCCTACAAACTTGCTTTTAAACATTATTTCATATATTCCCCTGTGTTTACTCTACATTCTAGACAGACTAGATTGTTTTCTGTTCTCCATTCTCTTTTTTTTCTTCACAAATTTCATACATTTATACCTGTTGCTATCTCAGAATCCCATCCCATCTTTATCCATTATCAAGGCTCAGCTCAGGTGCTGTGGCCTTATACCTCTTCTTTCACCTCCTCAGAAGTTATCTTTTCCTTCAAGAAGCCATTGTTTAACTTTATTTTTAAAATACATGTTACTAGACTAACGTGGAAATACGTTTAATACGATTGTACATGTATGGCTTATATTAGATTCCATGCCATGTTTCAGAGGGGGGAAGTTTAGGAATCAAAATCTTACAAAAGTGAATGTGGAAAACTAAAAATTAATTTTAAAAAGTACATATTGGTGCCTTTTGTCTTGTCAGCCATCTTCCACAAACACCCCACCCCTGTTGAATCCTACCTTGTGACAAAGACAAATTAAACAAAAACACATAACAAAGACTAGGTGTGATAATGCGTGTAAATATTTTGTCCTAGAAATTTCTATTTGTTTCTCTATTACTCAGAATTCAGTTTCATTTTAGTGAGTTTTTGATTTATGTTGTTATTGTCATTGAATATGTTCTCTTGGTTCTTCATATTTTGCTCCTATGTCAGTTTATACAGCTGTCTAGTGTTTTCAAAAATTCTTCACATTCATCATTTCTTACTGCATGGTAAAACTTCATTACATTCATTTAGCTTTTTCATATGTGTTAGTGGGCACCCACTTTAATTCTAGCTTTTTGTTACCATAAACAATTCTGCTATGGAAGAAAATTGGGCCTTTCTTTTTTGTCTTTGACTTTCTTAAAATGGTAGATGCCCAATCTTGGGTTTATTGGATCAAAATCTTAAATAATTCCAAATTGAAATCCAGAAAGAATCCAGATAGATCACTACATAAATCACAAATAGTGCATCCATATGCCTGTCTGACCACATCCACAAAGATGTTAAAGTGAATCCTTTGTTAATAGCTCCTGCTCTGTGCCAGGCACCATACTAGGAACTGGAGACAAGAAAGACCAAAATCCAACAGTTCCTGCCTTCAGTGGGCTTACATTTTATTGATAGATCCTTGCCTTCTTTCATATTTCATACCATCTTAGCATCTCTTTATTTAGTTAATATTTGTGAATTTGTGTTATAGTTATCCACATAGAGGGAATTAGGGGTATAGTGCCTCTAAGATATGGAAAATCCACACAACAATTTTTTGGCCTTCCCTTTGTACCAGAGAAATCGTCTGAATTTTTTTTCCCTCTAATGGGGTGTTTATAGTGCTTACTGTAAAATTTGGGTTGGTATATTATACATTAGTATATACTTTTTTTTAATGCATTTCTGAGTTTCTAAATTTTTTCTATGTTGTCTGTGACTTCTGTAAAACACCCAAAAGTTCCCATTTAATTTCTTTTGCCTCCCCGTGATATATCAGAATCTTGATGGTGAAAGTTGCAATATGGAAGGAATAATTGTCTATACATCTTATCTTAATATGTAGTTTCTCATCTCTCTGTTCCCATATAACTGCTTAACTGAACTCTCTTTTGTATTATCTTCATTAAGGAAATGCAGAGACTAAAAATTAGTGCTTTTGGGTTGCCTAAAAGTTCTTATGTAAATGAATAACATCTTGACCCTGAGATAAATCTATGCCTTTATGTTGTGAATCCGCAGAATTCCCCTTCCTCTCTTCCTCCTTCAACGTTTTCTAGGCCTCTAGATTTGAAGACCCTCTGAGCTGACTGACTCATCCAAACTATAGAGTAGCCAAAAACTGAGTGAAAGGTTGTAGTGAATAGTGAATAAATTACAAAGTCTAATGATAGTGACCCAAGTCCCAATTCACACAGTTCAAGTTGGAAAGGACCTTCAAGGGGTATTTTGTCTGCCTTGTACCTGAACAAGAATCTTTTTTTTTTTTTTTAAACGGCATACCCAGTAAGTGGGAAATGATTATAGGCTCACTCTTTGCTAGTAATTTTCTCTGGGCTCATTTTCTTGAAGCTGTAAGTGTTTTCCAGTGGCTTCCCCCACTCTTGCTCCTGACCCCTACCTCCTCACTTCTTCAGAATTCAAAACAAACCCCACTTTCTACAAGAATTCTTCCCTGACTCTATCTCACTCAGTGCCTTTAAAATCACCTCCCATTTACTTCGTATATAGCTTGGTTATATATTGATGTCTTGTAGTCTTGCCCATTAGACTCTCAGATCCCTGAGGGTTAGAACTTTCTTTTTCTTTTTTGCCTTTCTTTGTATTCCCAGTCCTTAGCACAGCGCCTGGCATATAGTACGCCCTGAATAAATGCTTGTTGACTGACCCACCAATTGGCTGTTTGGATAGAATAGATGAACTAGAGGAAATTTTTATGTTTCCTTTTTTTTTCCATTTTGACTTATAGCTACTTTTGCTTTATTTTCCTAAATCTAATAGTAAAACACCTCACTGAAATCAGTTCTCTTTGCTTCTCTTACCCATTCTACTTCTAAACAGACGTCTTAGCATAAGAGTAATACATTGCTGTGTTTCTCATGCTGCCTCTGCTCATCGGGAATTTGAGTGTAGTTTATTAAAGAAAACTGAGTTTTTAAGCAAGTATAAGGACAACCTTTTTTTTTTAGATCAGTGTGTCCTCTCAGCATTTTTTTTTTGATTCCCCCACCCCTCTCCTGAAAAAAAAATTCTCTTTTATAGTATAGGAGTCATGATTTTTCACCACCGCACCCTCTTACCTAGTACCAATAGGAATAGATTACAGTTCCCCTGAGGGGCCAATCCTTGGCTCAGGAGAGCCGGAGAAGGTTGGGCACAGCTGTAGGAAGGGGCAGCGTTGGGTAGTTTTGGACTGTGATAGGTAGGTGTTAAGGTATCCTTACATTGGAGACAAATTTCATAATTGGCTAACTATTCCTGGGGATGGTGGGGTGTGATCTTTCTTCACAATCAGATATTCCTTGGGTTGATGCCATAGCCCCCAAGGGGGCTTCACCCCCCACTTTGAATAGTTATTTTAAGTATCAAAATTTTTGGCAGTGTAATAAATTAGCTCCAAATATTGTGGTTTTATAGATTGTCTTTGTCCTTTTCCTTCTTGGCTACCATTTCTTCTTTCAGCATGGTGGTAACTTCACTTTTTTTCCCCTCTCCTCTTCCTCTGCCTCCATCGCTCTCCGGCTGCTCTCGCTCTCTTTCTCTCTCCCTCCCCCATCCCTTTCCTTACCTGATAGATTGTAGTCTAGGAAACCAATTGACCAAAGTTTCAGTCTGGTCAGAAACTGACCAAGTGTCAATTTCTAGGTAAGGCTTTGAGGAGCTTTTCTAAGAGTGAAATGGAAAAGATTTACAGCACGGACTTTCTGACATCCATTTTGGCTGCCCAAAGCCTTTTTTATTTGCTTCCTAATTCTAGGAAATGTTTCAGAGAGTTGAGATTGCTGTGTAAGTGAACTCTGGCTCTGTAAGGTGTGGTATACTGTGAGGCAAAACCTAGATTTGGAAAAAGTTACGTTTGCTCTGGAAGCGTCCATTTAACTTTCTACTTTTAGAAACAGTTAATCTTGCTGTAGAACAGCTTTGCTGGAACACTGTCTTTTAGAAAAATAGAATGGAGGGGGCGGAGCCAAGATGTCAGAGTAGAAAGACTCACATATGCTAGCTACGAACCCACAGCCCATGGATTTCCTCTAAAAAGAACTCCCAACAAATTCTGGAACAGTGGAAGCCTCGCAGCAACACAGTGAAGAAGATTTCTGTTCCAGAGAGCCCTGAAAAACCAACCCCAAAGGTCTGTTGCGCACGAGACGGGAGCGAAGCCCAGCCCTGCCTTGGCCTGTGGCACAGAGAGGAACAGATACAAGCATGCTTCAGGAACGGAATCTCCAGCAGACATGAAGGTCCCTCCACCCACAGATGCACAGGTCAGTGAGAGAGACGTCTGGACAGGCTGAGAGGGAAGCGGGGTGTCTCCATGACTCGGGCCCCCTCGGGAGGCAGCAGCTGAGGCGGCGGGGGGCCAGAGGCTCCCAGAGCAGCCAGAAGCTCTGCAGCAGCTCCATTATTGAAGGTCTCTGCATAAACCCCCTGAGGGAACTGAGCCTGGGAGGCAGCCCTGCCCCTACCTGAGCACCAGAACTTAAGCTCCCATTGAATAGCAGCCAGGCCTGCCACCAAAAGCCCTGAGGTTGGGGAGCAGCATTTGAATCTCAGACCCCAAGCACTAGCTGGGCGGATCTGGGGTGGGGGGTGGAGAGAAATCTCAGAAGTCAAATAACTGGCTGGGAAAATGCCCAGAAAAGGGGGGGAAAAATAAGACCAAAGAAGGTTACTTTCTTGGGAAACCGATGATATCCCCCTTCCTTTCTGACGAGGAAGAAGAATGCTTACCATCAGGTAAAGACAAAGGAGTCAAGGCCTCTGTATCCCAAACATCTGAAATAGATATCCCATGGGCTCAGGCCATGGAAGAGCTCAAAAAGGATTTTGAAAATCAAGTTAGACAGGTGAAGGAAAAACTGGGAAGAGAAATGAGAGAGATGCAAGAAAAGTATGAAAAACGGGTCAATACCTTGATAAAGGAGACCCCAAAAAAATGCTGAAGAAAATAACACCTTGAAAAATAGGCTAACTCAATTGGCAAAAGAGGTTCAAAAAGCCAATGAGGAGAAGAATGCTTTCAAAAGCAGAATTAGCCAAGTGGAAAAAGGTTCAAAAGCTCTCTGAAGAAAATAGTTCTCTCAAAATTAGAATGGAAAAAGTGGAGGCTAATGACTTTCTGAGAAACCAAGAAATCACAAAACAAAACCAAAAGAATGAAGAAATG
>CM053769.1:6282608-6331696 GCA_028658325.1 Potorous gilbertii
CACAACACGACTATTATGGAAGTCATTTGCAAAACTACACAGATATGGCCTCTATTGAATTGCCTGCCTTCCCAAAGGGAATGGGTGGGGAGGGAGGGATGGGGAGAAGTTGGAACTCAAAGTTTTAGGAACAACTGTCGAGTATTGTTGTTGCTACTAGGAAATAAGAAATACAGGTAATGGGGAATAGAAAGTTATCTGGCCCTACAGGACAAAAGAGAAGATGGGGATAAGAGAATGGAGGGATGATAGAAGAGAGGGCAGAGAAGATGGGGATAAGAGAATGGAGGGATGATAGAAGAGAGGGCAGATTGGTGACAGGGGAAATTAGAATGCTCAGTGTACTGGGGTGGGGGGAGGTGACCAATGGAGAGAAAATTTGGAACTCAAAATGTTGTGAAAATGAATGTAAAAAGTTAAATAAATAAATTTATATTAAAAAGAAAAATAGAATGTCAGTGGAAATGAAGCTAAAGTCAGGAAGAAAATTTTTTTAAAAATAAAAACAAACGAAAATTATTAAGTACTTTGTGTCTAGAAATGCTTTGTTGAACACTAAAGGAGATAGGATACTTCAGCCTTGGTTATCATCAAAGAACTTCTAAATACTGGGGGCATGAGATGTCAATAAAAACATCTATTATGAATAGAAATTAAAGCAGAGGTGTCAGTTGCTACTCACAAAACTGGAACCAGATTAAAATTCATTAGGAAATATTTAATATATTAAATAAAAATACAGCAGAGATGGTGTTAAGTTGTGATTTTCTAACTCAATATGTGGCTACAAGTAGGTTCTATTTGAGTTTGACACCAATGCACTAGAGAAAACTGCCCAGTGTGAGGGTTTTAGTGGATTTTATTACTTCTTGTAGAGCAGGTATTGTAAGTTCACTGTGTAAGAACAAGTTCTGTCCAAATGAGTTTTCAGTCTTTTAGCTATAATGTGAATTTTTTCACTTAAAATTCCAGCCAGAAAACTTTCTTGGAAAACTGTGGCATACACATACTGGCCCCATTTCTAGAAGCAAACAATAAAGCCGACTAAATTTGAAAAAACATACTGTACTAGATGTACACCACGCCTGGCACGGAATAGATTTGATAAATGCTCGGCCATCAGCAGAGAGCCTGATAAGCTGCATTACTGTTATTAGCACTTTTCGCGGTTTTTGATGTTTTGCTTTTAAGAAAACAAAACAAAATTTTACCCTTTCTGATAAATTTTCAGACTCTTGGGAGGTACAATATCCTTTGTATAGTCTTTACAATATCCAGGTTGTTGTTATTTAGTGATTTCAGTCATATCTGACTCTTCGTGGCCCCTTTTGGAGTTTACTTGGAAAAGATACGGGAGTGGTTTGACATTTCCTTCTCCAGTTCATTTTTACAGATGAGGAACTTAGGCAGACAGGGTTAAATGACTTTCCCAGGATTATATAGCTGTTGTTAGAGACCAGATTTGAATTCAGATATCCAATGCTCTATCCAAAAGGTAAGAATGGATGCAGCAGCAATGATAATCCTCTGTTGAATCAAAATAGTGATCTACAGTGTATGTATCAAGGTGTCAATTAAGAAAGATGAATTAAATTCATCTTTCTTAATTGACACCTTGATACATTAGATTACTGTTTGAAAATTACCATATGTAAATCAGTTGGCTGTTATTTGTTAATTTTCTTGAAATTACTTGATTTCTTAGAGTTTAAGAGAGCTTTATACTGATGGAAAACTGACATGTTGGTGTAATTAGCCCCTTGGGGCAAAACTGAGATGCTGCTAAGTTCAAGGACTGTCCATGCCTTTATTTTTAAGTAGAACTATCTTACCTTTGTTGAAATTTGTATCAACTTTGTATGATGGTGGAAAAGGATTAATAAATATTCCATTTTTACCAGAGAAAGTAGAGTCTCAGAAAAAGTAAGCATAGCAAAGCTTCTTACAATCTTTGAAGAGTTTCATCAAGAAAGATTTTTTTTTAAATTTTAGATCAGTGGTCCCTGGTTTGCTTTTCTTGGCTTAAAAGTTAAAGTTTCAGCCTCCCATTGCTAGCTGTAAAAGGCACACAAATACATTACTTTAACTGGGGCGGGGTGGAGTTTTGTGTCTGAAACCAATTGAAGTTAGACATAGGCATTTTGTGGTAGAAAGTTGAACAGGTCTTAGGTCAATCATGAAATTATAATGTATCTATAAATAAGAAATATATTTTCAAACATGATAACTATAGGAATTTGTTTTACTTGACTGAATATTTGTTTAGAAGGGCTTTTTTGGATTTTTTTTCCCCTAAATTAGTGAGGAGTAAAAGGGAAGGGGAAGGTAGGGATAATATAGCCAGAAAAAGAGGATCATTGAAAAGAAAAGCAAGTTGGACATGATAGAGATTTGCAGATTCATGTACAAGCCTGTTTCCTTTTTCACTGTGTCTCTGGAATGCTAATTTTAATTGACATGTGTTAAGAATTCAAAAAAATCTTAATGAAAAAACTAAATGGGATACTGGGATACACATTTAAAATAATGTATCTAAAATGAAAAGTTCTTTTCATTGAATTTTCTTGTGATCTTAAAGCATATTCTGAATTTTATAATTACAGACAATTTAAAAAGTTCTATTATAAATAAAGTATCTTAAATCGTTATCTTTGGATATCTGGACTAAAGGATTCTTACTGCCTACTAAAGAAAATATCATATAACGACCCTTTCCCTGAACAAGTGCAAGGCAAAATGGAAAAGAATAGTAACTATTAGTAATCCCTGGCAAGTTAATGGTTATTGCTTATTTATATGTTTTTGTATGCCTAGATATCAAAAGGGCTGGGTTTTCTTAAGTATATAATAAATTCAACACTCCCCACAAAACAACAAACAAAATTCTACTTTATGTATTATAGCTTATTCTACTATTCGCCAGTTGTGTAGGAAGACAATGTAAGACAGTTCTAAAGTACCTAATTAGATACTGGTTCTTCTGGTTTTTCCCTCTTAATCATCTCCCTTTCAAGATCAGGAAATTTGCTCCCCTTCCCATCCTCACTTTTTCCATTGTTGAGTTTGTTGTATTTCTGTAGCAAATTGTGTGTATGCATTCAGCCTCTTGCATTTCAGATGTTCCATTACATTCATGTACTTATTAAATAGTTAATTGTTTCTCTTTTACTCAGGAACCCTGAGGGTCCTCTCCTCCCAGTTTGATTTTTTAATTTTTTTTATCAAAGAGGCCATCTCTTGAGTAACTACTTAAAGAAACCTATTCATCCAATGGGTGTATCTCACTCAAAGTGAGAATGTGATAAGACCTTAGCAAAAAGGGTCAGGGTCTCACATTGCATCCTGGGCCATCTCCAGCCATCCTGATGAATATCAGGCCTCTGGACCCAGATGGCGCAGGAGAAGAAAGTGAGGTTGGTGACCATGCATAGCCCTCCCTCCCTCAAATCTAAGTCAACTGCAAGTCACGTCATCATCTTGATGTCATGGTCCTCTTCAAGAACAAAGGACAAACACAACAAGTGTATGTATTCAACCCTCTTGTGCATTTCAGATGAGTATGAAGTTCATCTGATGCCCCTTCCTCCGTATTTGTATATCCTTCCTAATACATATCACATTTATTGGAGAAATGCTAAGTTCCACCCCTTCTTCCAACCCACTGAACAGAACCAGTCCACCCCTACAGCCTGTTTTATATTCAACTTCCTCAATACCCATTGAATAATAACGACACTAAAGAAATGGTATTAATATTAGCTGCATTCTAAGGACCATAGGCCTTTTCCATATTACTAACAGCTGAAACTTTGCATATGTATTGTCTCACCCATTAGAATATGAGCTCCTAGAGAGCATGGATTGTCTTTTTTATTTGTATCCAGTGTTTTGCACATAGTAAGCAATTAATATCTGCTTCATTCATTCCTCCTATAGACATCTCCAAAGGAGTTATGATGAAGTATGTTAACGCAGCAGAGACAGATCCATGGTAAAGGAAGAGATACAGTTTCTAAAAAGCAAGCAATATAAAATGGAGATTAGCAATTTCATATAAAATTCTCATCTTCCTTTTGGTATTTAAATTCAGAATAAACAAATATCAAAACAAAATAAAGTGTTCTGCTTTGTTTTGCTTGTGTGAACTTGCTTCTGTTTTCTGCTCTTTAAAAGGTTCAGTGGTCCTCTTTGAGGGGCATCACCATCACTACTCCTCATTAAAAATGGGAGAGTAGGAAAGAGAAGCTTTGTAACACATAAGCACATAGTCAAGCAAAACAAATCCACACTGAGCACATGTCTAAAAACGTGCTTCTCTCTCGGTGCTTTGAGTCCCTTAGTTTTCTATGAGGAAGGGTATAATTTAGGGCCTCTAAAGACATAGTTGGTCTTTGCTTTGAGTTTTAAATTTTTTCAAGAGTTTTCAGCTGTTTCTGGTTTTTTTTTTTAATTTTCCCACACACAGGATTAGGAAATACATAATTTTTTTCTCTCCCAGTATTGTCCACTTATCCTCTTTTTTAACACCTCTTCCCTGAGAATCATAATCAGTATTGCAGAGTAAATAAATTATTCTTAGTTATAAGCCTGTGCTATTGCATTTGGGAATATGGCATTCCAAGGTCTTTTTTGATTTATAATATAAACTATCAGATCTTGTGTGATCCTAACTATGGTTCCTTAACTTTTTCTGGCTGCTTACAATATTTTTTTTTCTTTGAAAAGCTTTGGATTTCGACCGAGACACATGTGAAACTTCCTTTCAGACTTTTTTCACAGAGGCAATCAGAAAGAATAACAGTTCTTCCGATCTTTACTTTATCTGCTGGTTGTGATCTAGGCAGTTAACCATTTGTGAAGAGTGTTGAAGCTTTTTTTAAAAGCCACAACCTTCAGAGAGCATGATTTTTAACATTCTTACTCTTAGATCTGTTTTCCAGGTCACTTGTAATAGCTGATATCTTATGTTCAATATTTTCAGTCTTTTGATTTTGTTTTAGTATTTCTTGATATCTCATGGTCATAAATTTCTGCTAGGGCTTTTCTAATTTTCAGAGTCAGTTAACTCAGATGAGGTTTACCACTTTCTTTTAAACTATTCATTCTCCTTCTGGTTCTTTCTCCCAGGCCTTATTTCTTACTTCATGTTTTCTAACACAATAGTCCTTATGGAAAATCAATTGTTTTCTTCTGAGTTTCTTCTTGTAGTTCTTAGGGAATTTCTCCTCCAAATTGGAATTTTGGGTATCTTTAGATCTTGTTTTGATACTGTTTTTTAATGATCAGTATCCTCTTGGGTTTATTGATGTCTTTAGTCTTAATTCCTGAATTGGGACTTTGTTCCTGGGCCAAGTTCTGCCTCCTACTGGTTGGCCCTGGGGAGCCCTGGATTTCTGTGCTGATGTACCCCTCCTGGGGTGGGTTATGTTCTTCTGGATCTTTGAAGTTCAGAGCATTGTATCTTCAAGGCCTTCTATGACATCTTCTTTGGACAGAATGGAGGATGATGTAAGAGCCATGGTGACAGCATATACACGCTATTGGTTCCTCTGGCTCCTCCTTCCTTCCAAGGTCCACCCTATAGGTTTTTTACCATCTTGGGGCTTTCACAGGGGAGCCTTTTGTTCTCTTGGAGAGAGAACCTTGAAGCCTACATGTGTCTCTGGTGTGCTAAGAGAATACTGACTTTCTTGAACACAGGCCCTGTCTTTTCTGGTGGGTCTTTCCTATTGCTTGTGGCCTTCTGGCTGATTTTGTGTGTGTGTGTGTGTGTGTGCACAGTTTTGGAGTGAATGAAGTTATTTACTGTATTTGTTGCTCATTAGGTTTCTTGATCATTCGATCAATTTGCTATTTGTAGAATTTTGTTGGAATTCGAGCTATGGAAGCTAGGCTGCTTGCTTTCCTTCAAGCCATCTTGGTTTGAGGTACCCTGAAGAGAGGCGTGAACACAAAATGTAAATGATTTCTTGTGATGTTTTTTCCTTTTTGTTGAAATTGTGGCCTCATAAGGCTACAAATTAATTTATTCAAATTTCTTGATATTCTATAGACTATAATCAAAGAGCTTATCTGACCAGTTCTGAGAAAATGGAACCGTGGGGGGCGGTCCCTTCCACTGCTTACTCTACCCCCTTAGGAGTGGTGAGTATTTAACAGGTCACAGGTCATACTTGAAAAAGGCAGTCATTTGGAGAAAATGAAATTGAAACTAAATTCAGAAGGAAGAAAATCAAAATGGAGACCATTGTCTAATTTTGATTACTTGTTTGCTGTCATTCCTACCACTGAGGAATCTATAACCTAATTGAGAAACCTAGACATTAACATGTGAAGCAATTAGAACACAATACCAGAGTATATTACTTCACAATTTAATATAAAATTGTTTGATACAGACAAGTGTTTTCTTCCAGAGAAGGGAAAATTCTTTGAAAAGGCTGCAGTAGTCAAGGAAAGCTTCATGGAGATCCTAACCTTGAAAAGGATTTGGATGGGACAGGGAAAGAATATTCCTAGAGAGAGGGTACTTCTCTAGCAAAGACAGAAGTGGAGGTGAACATAACAGTGGTAGTGGGAGTAAGGGTTGAGGAGACCAGTTTTTAACTAAAAGAGAAGTAATATGATAGAGGAAGAGTAAGAAATGAGAGTTGTTAAGGTTGGGTTGGGGGATAGTTAGACATGATCTCAAGCTGGGCAATTTAGCAGGAAACATGGAACCATTGAAGGCTTTTTGAAGTAGAAAGAAGCACGATTAAAAGAATTGTGTGAGGATGAGTAAGGAATGTGGTGGTAGTTAACGTGCAAAATTGATTTGTAGAGAGAAGCTAGAGTCATGTTTGAAAAATCTATATGGTGAGAGCAGTAAAAATAGAAAATGAGGAATGAATAAAAAACATGTTTTGAAGGACAAGTTTTCATAGCACTTGGTTAGTGGAGTACTTTTAGCTTTGAAACTTGTTATGGTGCCTTATTTATTATCCCTTATGACACCTGCTAAAGGTTAGTATAGTTCTTTTTATAGATTCACCTCTTTGCGCTTACAACTTCCTTAAGTTGCCTACAAAATCTAAATTCTACCTAAATCACTATCTAGGATTAAAATTCACAGATCCTTAGGCCATTGTGTAGGTTAATATGTCTCTCTAGGAAGGAACTTATCAAAATTGTTGGAGTAATTTTATACTTTAATGTTAACATTAGTGACTGGATTATAATTTCAGGTTCAGGTTAAAAGCAGACTATTTAGTGCTGCCATTAATGGAGAATTTAAGAGCCCATATATTTCAAGTACTTAATTAAAAAAAACCCACAGGAATAATTTGATATTATAAAAGTGGTTTTCTTCTCCCTTATTCCCCCTACCCAATTGCATCCTTGGGTACTTTCCTCTTAAGGTTTTTTTTTTTTAATTGTCACCTTTTGTTTCAACAGTGCGTTTATAGATACAGTCTTTAACCCCATTTACCAAACTGTCCTTTGTAGCTTGGACTGAAAAAGAAAGGAGGGAGGAGTGGCGATTGAACCAAACAGGGCAAGTAGTACATTGACCTTATCTGAGAGTTCCACGCCCATAGCAAGCCTTACCACTACCTCTGCAGTGAAGAAAACTATGTATCCTTGCTCCACTCTTCTTGAGGACCAAGCGTGACTATTATTCTATAGCATTCAGCTTCATTGTATCTTTTTTCTGTTTACATTATAGTCACTGTATATTATTTTCCTGGTTCTGCTTGCTCTTCAGTTCATGTATATGGTCCTTTGAATAGCTCATATTTGTGGTTAGTGCAACAGCATATCCATTCCAGTTTTGTTTAGCAATTCCCAGATGGCTACACACCTTTGTTTCTAGTCCTCTGCCACTACAAAAACGCTGCTGTGAATATTTACTACATATAGAACCTTTATGTTGTCAGCTTCTGTGGTATATATCTAGTGGAGGAATCTTTGCAGCCAAAGGATATGGATATCTTAATTACTTTCTTAGCATAGTCCTAAACTGCTTATCAAATGGTTAGATGGTTAGATCAATTCACAGCTCCTCATATTGTCCATATGCTTTCTTTCCTGCAAACTCCCCAAAATTACTATTTCCAGCTTTCATCATAATTGCTACTTTGCTGGGTGTGAAATGAAACTGAGTTGTTTTGATTTGCATTTTTCTTATGAGTGATTTGTAGGCATCTTTAGTATATTTGTTGATGATTTGAATTTCTTCTTTTGGGAGAGGTTTGTCCATATCCTTTAACCACATCTGTTGGGAAATGTTCCCTTACATTTGGGGTGGGGGTGGGGGGGAAGCACAGCATTATCAAGAGTTTATTTTTCCCTTCCCCTCCCCCCTTACAAAATTATTATGCTATGTAAGCAGAGTCAAGCAAAATAAATTAGTATATTGTGTGCCCTTACATTTTAAGAAAAGTTAGAGTCTTCAGGGAACAACATTGGGAAGAATTAGTGGTCATTAAACCCTACCTACTGGTCCCCAGAGGCCACATATTGACTGAGAAAAGCCACATATTAACATTGTCCATGTTGTATATTTATTTTGTTAAATATTTCCCAGTTACATTTTAATCTGTTTCAGCTGTGCTTGGGAATGTTGACACCTCTGCTTTAGACTGGAGGCTTAGACTAGGGTTGGAAGAACATTTTTAGTCTGTAACCACTTAGGAGATAGTGAAGTTTCTGTTCCCTGGCCTCTGCCCTTGGACATTCCTAAGAAAGGGATATCAGTGGATGGATGACTTGAATTGCACCCCCATCTTCCTCAGACAATTCTGGAGTAGCTGGACACCTTGAAGGTGACTGAAGCCATATTCCAGGAGGCCTCCCTAACCCAAAGAACTCTGACTTTCACAGGGCTCTGGAGCCACCACTGTTGTGGAACCTGTTGCTATACTTGAAAACTACTTGAACTGTATAATAGAAATAATTAAGAGGTAGTACCATTTCTTATGGTCCTCATCTATTTAGAGGTAATTTAAAACAATCTTCATGCATTTCAATATAATCTTGCTTTGTAGCGGAGCTTGTATTATAGTCAAGACATACGTCTCATAATTTTTTTATTCTTGGGCAAAAGGTTAAACTTTCCAGGTCTATTTTTTTTCTGTAATATGAAAAACAGTGAAGCCCGTTTCTCTTTCCTTCTGTATGTACTTAGTTTGAATAAAGAACTGTGGCAAAATGATCTAGGAACTGCTTAGACTTCGAAGATCAGGAGCTAAGTTTGATCTTGATTTGAATTTAGCTTTCCTTGAAAGCAAGGTCCTAAACTGAACAAATGTATTTATTCTTTCCTTAAATTGCCACCAGGACCATGCAGAATGACCAAGTGCTGAACTGGAGGACATTTTCAGGGAAAGGCTACTTCACAAAACAAGTAGCTCTTTTTTTGCACTACATCTTGGTGCAGAATCACTTTACAGCTATATAACAGAGCAGCACATGCAGAACTGAGATTCTGATATGGGTGTATGTACACATGTGTGTGTACACATGTGTGCGCGTATGTACACATGTGCACGTATGTACACATGTGTGCGCGTATGTGTGTGTATTCGCTGCCTTACTTAGTTTTCATTATTTAATTTTTACCGCCAGATCAACATTCCTAGAAAAGTTTCGTATACATGGTATATTTCAAAATGTGCTTTCCTCAATGCATTGGCATCAGTGGCCCATTTTGAAAAATTATAATGCTATCCTTTGCAGCAAGTATATTTTGGGAGAGGAAGAGTTGACAGATAACTCTGTGCTTTTTAAGACTATTCCAGTAGAATCCAAGTTCCAACATAACCTACCAAGATGGAAAGGCTTTTGCTTATGGAGCTGGCAACATTTTTTATGTAATTTCTGATTGATGGCCACTTAATTTTACTAAAACTCATCACAAGAAGGTTGACAAAAAACCATTTCTACATTTATTTATTTATTTATTTGCTAGCTGAAGCAGCTCACAGAGACATATAATGAGGTGAATAGGTATTTTTTAAATTTATTTTTAGTTTTCAGTATTCACTTCTGTAAGATTTTGAGTTCCATATTTTCCCCCCATCTCTCCCCTCTCACCATGTCTTGCAAGACAGTGTGCAATTTTATATAGGCTTTACATATACATTCATATTAAACCTGTGAATAGGTATTTCAGTGTCTTATCAGTAGAGGGAATACCCAGATCAGAGAAATTGTGTTATTAAAATGCTGAAGCAAAATGTGTCTCACCTAAAACGTCAAGTTGTGTCTTGCCTATTGAATCCTTGCTTATCTTTTAAGACCAGTTCAAATCAACCTTTTTAATGAAGTCTTCTCAGATTCCCTCCAGTTGCTAACAAACTTAGATTTTGGAAACTTTCTAACGTAATAAGTCTTACAGTTGTGTTTGTTTTATGCTGCTATTAGACTGTGAGCTCCATGAAGTTAGGAAGGGACTATCTTAGCTAACCATTGAATCTCTTTCACCATCTGACCGAAGTCTGCATTCAGGCACTTGATTTTACCTTACATTTAATACATTACTGTCGTCTTTCCAAACGCCAAGGTTTGGTCATGTTACCCTGCTTTTGAAAATAAAGCACGTCACAACCTGTCAGCTCCCTGATTCCTTTTTAAGGTCTTCTACAATGTTTCCAGCCTTACTTTCCAACCTTACTTTGACATTACTGCTACTGCTGTTATAGCTAGCGTCTATATGGTACTTACCAAGTGCTGGGGGCTGTGAAAAGTGCTTTACAGATACCTCGCCTCATCCTCCCGATGACCTGTGACATGGATACTGTTACTGTTCTCATTTTACCTTTAGAAAACTGAGGGCACAGTGTAAATGACCTGCCCAGGGTCACACAGCTAATAGGGGTTTGAGGCCAGATTCCAAACCTGTCACCATATACACCATGCATCCCATACGCCTCTTGTCTCTTTTCCCACTTCATTGGCTCCACTCAGGTGGTTAAGCACTCTAGCACACTTCATCTGGAATCTTCCCATCTTAGCACTTCTTCCATGAAGCCATTTCTTATTTTACTTTCAGTTCCCCTGGCTGGAACTATCCTCTCCTTTGCCTTTACCTCATTTTACCTTGCATCATTGTTACTTTGTGTCCAAGTGCTATGCTCCTAGATTGTGATTTCTCTGTAAGTAGGGTCTATTGTCTTTATGTTTTCTACAGCCTACCAGATCCTGATTTATGTCAGTTCTAAAATGTGCCCTTTTTAAAAATTGGTATTTTAAACTTAATATCAACAGTGATATGAAATTTATAAAACAGAAAGTAAACTCTTACATAAAACTTAATATTTTAACCCTGAATAACCAAATGAGTAAACTTAACTTACTTTGTGTCCATTTCATCTAAGTCCATCTGAACTTCAGCTTCCCTAATACTCCCCTCTCTAGCCCTGTGAATTTCCAAACCAAAAATACTCTTTCCTGGACACCACGGCCCCCTTGTTAGAGGGTAGTAATAATCACTGTGATTTGTGGGAACTTTGGGAGGTTGGGATCTGACCGTTGAATCGTTATTCAGAATAAAAATTCGACCAAGGTATTGCAGTGTTACGACAAAGTTAATAGTGCAGGGTGCCATTCAGTTGAAGCAATGACGTTTATATTGAGCACATTATACATGAATCAGACAATATAAGGATTGAATATATGGGAATAAATTATTTATTATTTATTTTAACAGCAGGTCAAGTCATCAAGAATCATTTATATGTGCCAGGCACTGTGCTAAAATCTAGGAATTCAAAGAAAGGCAAAAAAATAGTCCCTGCTTACTCTCTAGAAGCTCACAGTCTAATGAGGGAGATAGAATGCAAATAACTATGTACAAATGAGATCTTTTTATAGGATAATTAGAGATAATCTAAGAAGGAAGGCACTCAGGTTGAAGGGGATCCCTAGAAAGACTTCTAGAAGGTAGAACTTAAGTTGTAACTTGATGGAAGTTAGCTAGGAGAATGGAGAGAATTCCAGGCATGGCAGACAGCCCATGAAGATGTTCAGAGCTGGGAAATCAAGTATCTTGTTCAAGGAACAGCAAGAAGATCATAGGTAGGATATCGCTGTTTTAATTTCTTTCTTAACTGAGAAGCAATTATATGTTTACTTTTTTAAAAGATATTGTAGATAATGCTTTTTTTGTTTTCTGTATTGGTTAGTATATTAATTGCCAATATTTATAATGTTTTAAACTTTGCAAAGCTCTTTACATATTCTGGCATATTTTATCTATTATGATCTACTTTAAATGTAAACACTTGAAAGGAAGGAATTTGTATCTGTAGCATTTAGTGTTGGGTTTGGCACTTAGTATGCTCTTAAATTCTTTTCGTTCATTCATTAAATCTTAGAGCATCATATTTTTCAGAGTCAATTGGAAGTATGCAGTTAGAGTTGAGAATTTCCAGTGATTAGATGTTTTAGGAAGTGACAAAAGGAATAGTATTGGAAAAGATTTTTGTACAATTTTAAGTAGAAGTGAGCTAGTCATGTGACATGAAGGATTAACAAACAACCTACATGCTGCACTATTAACCTGTAAGATATAACCTACATGCTGCACTATTAACCTGTAGGATATAAAAAAACCTAGAGGGAAACCTGGTCTTCTGTGGACCTAATGTGGAGAAACATGAAGAAAAGCTGCACCTGATTTAAAGGCATGTTTGCCCGTTAGTCTACACCAATAACTACATCTACTTCTGCTGATTTTGCTTTACATAGCTTTATTCAGATCTTTCCATATATTCTGTGTTAATGTTTTTAATTTTATAAAATCATGGTATTTTATTTAATATTTTTATGGAAGGAGAGGAGGAAATCACTGGATCTGTTACTTCATTAGTATAGGGAGCTCCCAGTGAGAGAATTACCTCTACCAGAGCAAATCAGCAACTCTTGGGCACCATTACATACAGTCTGAGAAAGTGGTTTGTCTGTCCACAGTTTGTATATGATAAGTCTTCGTGACTGAGACTGGCTCCCAATTGCCAGAGTTATGCTGCTTCCCTCCATTAATAGACCATAATTTATTCAGCCATTCTCCAGTTACTAGACATACTGGTTTCTAGATTTTTACTCTTACAAGTAAATCACAAATGAATATTGTTGTCCAGAAAGGGTATTATCCAAAAATATCGCAAAAAGGAAAATTATTCCAGGCATGAATCAGTGGGTCAGAAGATTAAACTTATTTTTGTTTGTTTTTTAAACTCAGTGTCTCTTTGATATTGTATATTAACCATCTGTACCAAGCTACTTTCCTACCAACAATATGATAGAGCACCTATTTCTCTACTGTCCCACCAACTTTTGGATTTTATCCATTTTTGTAAAAACCTACTTCTGAGTTATTTATTTTTAAAAGTCCTAAAGAAATCATGAGAAATAAATATCCTAAAAGTGGGATATGTGGACATTCTAGAATAGGAGAGTTCCCAAGACAGACAGTGACCATTTGGTAGTGTTAGTTCTGGTTTATTTTAATAGTTGGATTGGCCCTTTTGTTACTGTTTCTAAAATCTTTAATCAAAGTCTTTTCCCCTCACTTTTTGAACTCTGGCTTTTAATTAAAAATGAGAGATTGTCAGATTAGAATCCTGTACTGAGAGAGTTCGCTGAACCACTTGAGTTTAACCAGTTTTGAATAAGTTTGGTTTCACATGTGATGTAACCTGTTGTCCAGGATAACTTGGTGAAAATGATCATGGAATAAACACTCCTTACGTTGCCCAGAGTGAGTTACTGCATGCACTAGGGAGAACCTGTTTGGTCTGATCAGAGGAGGCCCCCCCTCCCCTAGTCTAGTCAGTAGCAAAGGAAGCATCCATTTCCTCTTAAACTTAGTTTCTGCCTTTTAAAGTTTGTAGTACATTCTGGTGGCATTTAGACAGTTTTAGCAGGTATTGCATTACTTTTTATTAAATCATGGAAACACTTTATTATTTCCTTAGTTTTGTTTTTCTGTAATGTTAATTATTTCAGCTTTGATAGCCTGAAGTTAGTAGGTAATTAAACTCTTACTTGTTCCCTTCATTCAGTTCCAAGTACAATCAGGGCAACTAGCATCTGTTGGCAGAGCTCCTCCCCCTTTAAGTACAATTGATTATTATAATGACTGTAATTGTAGAATAGGAAACCAAAGTATAAGATTTAATTACCTTTTGGGTTCTAGTTTATTGCACCAGCAAAGTCCTGGGTTTTCTTAACTTTCTTTACTTTCCCTCTTCCTCTCCGCGTATTCTGCTGGGCACCTCTAATGCTTAGACTCAAAGACAGCCAATGAAAGAGACCCCCAAGAAATCATTTCCTCACACAGTTCCCAACACCTTCCAAAGAACAGGTGGCAATCACCTGCTCTTTTCACCCAGTTGGGTGAATCTTGGGAATATTTTGAATTGTTTGAGAAACTTAAAGTGAATAAGATACTAATGGGGAAGGTTTAGAACTAAACTTTTAGAATTTACTCTTTATAATATGAAATTGAGGTTTTTGTTCCTTTGAATACTTGCTCAGATGTGGTTTTGCTTATAAAATCCTTGGCACTTTTTTAGTGTTAAGGTATTTAGTACATTAGCTTTTTTAGAGTACTTGAAATTGGTTAAAAACATTTTAATAATTTTACACATCAGAAAAATGATTCAGTATCGTCACCAAAAGATCCCTTTTTTTTTCCGGTTTCCAAATGTTGTGTTTCTCACTGTTTTGGTCTTGCTGGTGTTGATGATGTTGATTTTGTTTGTTTTTAATTATTTATAACTGAGGTAGCGTGGTACAATGGAAAGTGCTAGAATGAGGCAGAAAGGACCTGGTTTCCAATCCTGTCTCTTAATACTCCTTAACTTTCACCTTGCTCATTTATAAAGTGAGACTAATAATAGTACCTGTAGTATTTATAGGGCCATTTCTGGTCATACTGATGTAGGAGGGAAGGTGTATTCAGAAGCCTTCTCTGCTTCAACAGGGAAGGAGCATTGAAAGAGCAAATATCTCATTTGATCCTCACAATAACCATACAAGGTAGGGATAATACACCATTTTAAAGTTGGGGAAACTGAGGCAGATGGAAGTTAAGACTTAACCTGGAGTGACACAGCTGGTGTACCCTGGCATAAAAAAAACAAAAATTGAGAGCTCCTTTCCATCCCATTTGCTTTTGTGCATGTGATTCTTCACAGTGACTGTGGCTGTTTCCAGCCCCGCCTAAATGTTGTGGTTCATCTGTTGTTTTACATAGAAGCAAAAAAGGTTTTTGCTGATGAGATCATAGCTGTGTTTTAGCTCAACTTCTGTTAGTTACTTGTAAGACTTAAAAAACCCTGGGCATTATGTGATGCAAAAAAATTATTAATTTTACTTTAAAATAGTTTTTTTATCCTATCTCCATATTTTTTTACCAAATGGAGCTTTTTTTAAGTTCACTGTGTCAAGTAACACTTGGTCTTTTGAAGTATTCTTAAATTCTGGTCCCTCTCATGTTAAAGCTGCTGCTAGCTTAAAATGTATTTACAAGAATTGCTTGTGCTTGTTTCATTTGTGGCTAACGTAATGTTTATATATGTTCCCTGTTTTCATATGAATTGCATTCTCTTTGAATCTCTTAAATTTCTGGTCAGTATAGAGTTGACTGATTGCATAGATTAAGTATTTCTTGAAACCAAGCTCACTTATACAAAATTTAGCCTTTTAAAGCGCTAGAGAGCTGTTCAGCTCAGCTTAGCGTGTAAACTTTTTTCTCTTTTGCTTAAACTTATTTTATATTGATCGATAATTTGTAAGGCCTCTTTTACACAGTTTCCTCATTGCTTGGGAGTGTTTCAGCACCCCAAGTTATCTAATGCTGCTTTTAGTTAAGAATGCTTCAGTGGCGTGTACCCTCCTGTATGAAGACGCTTCCCAACCATAGGAAGGGTGTGTGTCCGATGGGGTTTTGCACATGGTAGGGGCTTCCTCCAAAATCATAACACTCAGTGTAAGTCGTTTGATTCTACTCGTTTGAATGTAATATTTTCTCCCTAGCTTGACTTGAAGTTACTTAACAGCTGAAAATCTTTTCTGTAGTCCTTCATATCCCACAATAATTAGTACAGGGCACTCCTTATAGGAGCCCTTAGTGAGTGTCTGATTTACTGGGATAGACAGGAATGGATTGCTGATTGAAGAGTAGGAAGTGGGTACCACAGCCTTCTTATCATAAAATAAGTTTAGCAGTTAGACAACTATTTAAATTAGCTATATCCTTCCTTTAAAAAACATGTTTTCCTGGCAGAATTATTTTCTTTATCAAGAACTACTGTAATCAACTTGCTTTCTTCCCGACTAGATTAGATGTTGATCACTGAGGACATGGTTGGGAAGGGTATATGTACCCTAAAGCTTCTTCGTATAGAAGAAGGATACATGTCACAGAAAAGTACCAAAGACAATATTTATATACTTTGCATTTTTACTAGGAACCCTTAGGTACTATAGAAAATCATTTGGTGTAAAGAATCATGCCTACTGTAGACTATCTATTTGTATATAATAAAGGCTGATCATGGTTGTATCAGATCTCTTTCTAAAAACAAATTTTCATCCTTGGTTTAATATTCTGTGGAGTTCCAATTTAGACTTTGCCATGAATGATCTCCTGCATTCAGAAGTGGACCTTGTAATTACAGTTGTCTTCTTCTCAGCCTATTTCTCCTGCATAAATTACTGACTTGAAGAGTACTTTCTCTAGTTTAGGTATACTTGTCCCCAAAGGCAAAAGGAAAGATAAGCTGAGAGACAGCTGATAGTTTCTTGTTTAGATTTCTGGAAACTCCAGTTGAACAGCAGGATCCTAATATTTTATAGACCCAACCCAGAACTCCAATGTCATATAATACTAGGTAGGGTTTGTTATTTGTGTTGACTTCAAAGGTCAAATAGTCAGCAACTTTTACTCAAATCCTGATTGCCGGTACTACATCTCTGACCTGAGATCATCAAGCCTTTACTTGAAGATCTTCCCATGATTGGGAACTTGTCTCTGCCCTATTTTTGTAATAGTTGTCCTTTAAGTTATTCCTTATTGAGCTAACAAAGTCTCTCCATTGCTCCTACCTAAACTGTCTGGTCTAGGCAGAACCAAGTCATTCCCTTTCAATATTATAACCGTTCAAGTATTTGAAGATTGACTTTCGGAGTCACCATCATCATTTCCCCAACTTGTCCTGTCTTTTGCTTTTTCAGCTAAACATTCTCATATCTTCTGAGTACCATGTAATTAGTGTCATCTTCCTGGATGTGCTTCAGCTTGTTAGCATTCCTTCAAAAACATGGCATCCAAAACTCTGGCTGTAATATGACAAGGGCAGAGTGTATCTCTTCTCATTTAGGCTACCACATTTCTGTTAAAGATACCTAAGATTACATTAACCTATTTGGCTGCTATTTTACCCAATTATCTCAGGTTGAGCTTGTAGTCTGCTAGAAGCCTCACTATCCCTTTTCATACTTAAGCAGTTATTTCCCTTGAGATGTATGGAGGTGATGACACAACCATACCTTAGTTGCCTCCTGACAATCCTCCTATCGGAAAATTATTCCTGGGTACTTCCTGCTCTTTTTTATGGTGGTGTAATGTGCTCTTTGAGAGCAAGGGCTGTTTCTTTTTGCTTGTATAGTTATATCCCCAGTGCTTATCAGCAACAGTGCCTGGCAAGTATTAAATGCTTATTAATTTAGCTCCAGTGTAAAAACTGACTTGGTTTTATATTCCTGATATTAATGCCATCAGTACTACTGTACTTCATGGATATTATCTCTTTTTGGAAAATCCCTAACTGGCTCTGCTGCACTCCTGCCCCCTTATACTGAAGGACTTGGATATCCACATTGATGTCCCTCAAACGCCCTTACCTCTCCAATTCCTTGATCTCCTTTAAGTCCTATGATATATGCCTTTGCTGTGCCTCAGCCATACATAGATACCCTGGATTTCACCCTTAGTCACATGTGGTTTCATTTTCTTGATCAAAAACTACCTGACCATTATCTCTCATTATACCTTCCCCCTTATGCCTTACTACTTCTAAACATCTTCTTTCCCTCCTGAAAATCAACCTCTCCTTCAGCCTGTCTGTACCTTCTCCATCCATTACCCCTGTTCTTATTTCTCCTCCTTCACCATTCTCAACCTAAGAGCCATTTCATCTCTTTGCTCCTGCTTACAAGCCTCTCTGAAAGCACCTGGAGGATGTCTTAAAAGCATACTAGTTGGATGGATGTATTATAAAATGTTACCCAACCTCAAATTGGCTCTCACTATATCTAGCCAGTCAGGTCCTTTATTCTTCCTTAATTGATTGCCTTGCTTTCTCTCCACAGAAGCTATTCTAAACTTTCTCTCTCCACCTCAAGCTTACTGCCCCTTTACCTTTTCTCTCAATTGAGGCAGTTCAAGGTGAGGATCATCTTTTCCGCTCTTTTTTATCTCACATCATCTCCCAGTCTCTAAAAATGAGGTGCTCCTGGCCTTACCAAAGTGAATACCTCTTCTCTTCAGCAGATTGCATCCTTAGTCATCTCCCTACCCCTTTTCTCTTTCTCTCTCTCTTCTCTCTATCCATTGGACTCTTTCCCACTGCCAAACATGTCCATCTCCTCCGGTCTCGAAAAACCTTGACTAGATCCTGCCATACACTCAATCCCCCAATACCATTCTTCCTCTTTTTAGCTAAACTCTTGAAAAAGCTGTCTATACATTTTCTCCTCCACAGTGAATTCATTGATTCTCACATATCTCTCTCCAAGACATAATTATATTCCTGGCTACTTGTTTTTTATATCATATATGACGTTTTCTTTTGTTTTTTCAGTCTTACGGTTTTTATTTCTTGTTGTCTTGTCACTGTCCTGTTTGGTCTATTGTGGTTTTCAGGTTTTTCTTTTCTTTGGTAAAGTTTATTACTTTTTTATACAAGCTATTCGTTTTCCTTCCAATTTTTTTTCCATAGCTTTTGGGGTGTTTTTTAATGTTAATTCATTTCTTATACATGTGGCACTTGTAGAAAAATCCATTTTTTCTTTAAATCACTGCTTTTAGGTGACCTCTTAACAATTCTGGTGTGTAAGAAGTCACAGTTTTTTCGTTGGATTTCTTCATTATTATTTGGTCTGGTTTGAATTTCAAGGTTTTACTGAAGATGTCAGATCTGGAATGTCCATCTCTTCTGATCCTATCAGAAAACTTTATTATTTTTTCTTTTTTTGAATTTATTTAGTATTTTATTTTCCCCAGTTATATAACATTTTTTCCTTTATTAAATTTATTTTTCATTTTCAACATTCATTTTTATAGGATTGTAAGTTCTAAATTTTTCCTTCTTCCACTGCCCCAGGGTCCTCCTCCCCAATATAGCATGCAATCTGATACAGGCTTTATATGTATAATCATATTAATTAGTCATGTTGTGAAAGAAGAATCAATGAAAGGGAAAACCAAGAAAAGAGAAAACCAGTATGTTTTGATCTGCATTCAGTTCTTTCTCTAGTTGTGGATAGTGTTTTCCATCATGGTTCTTTTGGGATCATCTTAGATCATTGCATTGCTGAGTCTAAGCTAAGTCTATCAAGTTGGTCATCACACGATGTTGCTGTTACCATATACAATGTTCTCCAGGTTTTGCTCACTTCACTAAGCATTAGTTTGTGTAAATCTTTTCAGATTTTTCTGAAATCTCCCCCCTGCTCATCATTTCTTATGGAAAAATAATATTCCATTACATACCATAACTTGTTCGACTATTCCCCCGATTGATGGGCATCCCCTTAATTTGCAATTCTTGGACACTACTAAAAGAGTCACTATAAATATTTTTGCACATGTGGGTGTTTTTCCCTTTTTTATAGTCTTTTTGGGATACAGACCTAGTGGTGGTATTGCTGGATTAAAGGGTATGCAAAATTTTATAGCCCTTGGGCATAGTTCCAAGTTGCTCTCCAAAATGATTGGATCAGTTCACAATTTCACCAGCAATGCATTAGTTTCAATTTTCTCACATGTTCTCTAGCATTTATCATTTTCCTTTTTTATCATGTTAGCCAATCTGATAAGTGTGATGTGCTACCTCAGAGCTGTTTTAATTTGCATTTCTCTAGTCAGTAGTGATTTAGAGCTTTTTTTCATATGACTGTAGATAGTTTGAATTTCTAAATCCGAAAACTGCCTGTTCATATCCTTTGACCATTTATCAATTGGGGAATGAGAAGCAACAATCACCCCCAAGAAAAAAAATTTTTTTCACTGGTGGCAGATTGGATTCACTCTTAGGCAATAACTTTTTTCTGGCCTAATGTTTTCATTAATGTAGAATAGAAACATCCTGCAGAGTATGACAGATCAATGTGTATTATTTAGAATTTTCAGCCTTTTGTTGATAGTTTTTATTACATCATGAGGAAATATTCTCATTTCTGTCAGTAGGGAGGCAGAACCTCTTAACATTCTGAGCAAAGGACCAGGACAAAAATCAAGCAAGACCAATGTAGCAACTAGAAACAATCCCTGAAAATGAGCAACTATTTTGTAACAGCTGAGAATTTACAAGAGTTTCAGAGGCTGCTTGCCTTGTCAAATCACTCATAGCTTTAGTTCAAAGGAAATGGCAATAGTTCTGAGATGTGTGTTCTGAGACACGTGTGAAATTCCTCTCAAGAATTCCCTTCTTAGAAGTATGTGCCTTGTGTTGTGGGCAAAGTTAAATGACTAAGCATAGGAGAGAAGCCTTTCTAAGGTTAACGCTAGATATTTCCAAGAAGAGATAAGGCTTCTCTTTTAATGTTATAGGTTTAGTATCTCATCCACCAAAACCTACTGGAACCAGAGTGGTCTCTTGTCTATCCCTTGAGCTACCTGGATGATTCCCTAAATTTCCAGGGAAAAGATTAAACTATCAGAGTAGAGTCCATGGTAGTGCCCAACATGCGTTTATTTTGTTTTTAAATATTTAAATACCTTGTGTCATAGTGTATGTCCCAAAACCTTTATCCTGGGTTTTTGCTGTTTCATACCATTCATTTTAATATATCTCTGGCATCTCTCAGTCCCAAGGAAAGCCTTTTTTATTCCTTCACTGCTGCAATTAGATTGAGCCTAAAAGTCTTTACTGCAAGTCTTAATGAAGTGATTCCTTTTTACAAAACTCCTAAAAGGCCGTACTTAAAGTGTTCAGCTAAACAGCTGTTACAATGTCAGTTTTGTAGTCCCTTGACTGCTTGTGAAATAGAGAAGTAATTAGAAGTTGCATTGTTTGTTTTGAGACCAGTCTTTCCATAGCCCTTACTCTGGTAAATTTGTTTTGTGTCCTTGTATGCAGGGTTGTGTAAAATTGATTCTGTCTAGGTATGTGCAGATATCCCGGGGCCAAAAGTAAATTTGCTCTGAAGTTCTAGGTGAGCAGTACCACGGTCAGCAGTATTTGCTAGATAAAAAACAGGCTAACCAAAATGTTTAGAAAGTTTCTTAGCCTCAGTTGTCTCAAGGGAGCATTTGGGGATCACAACTTAAGTTTCTGGTTTATATCCAAACCAACTTTTCCTGATTTGGGAACTTCTTATTTTGTGATGTGAACAGTTCTAATCATAATGCTTCCTAAAAAAAAAAGAAAGAAAGAAAAAAAGAATGTTTTATTTTGTTAAACTTTATTTTCAGTCCAATATCTAGTGCTTTTGTGGCGTTTTGGGGTACTGTTTCCCAATGTGGTCTGTGTCTACTGTCAGAAGACTTTTTAATCTAAGTCATTAATCAGGTGGAAGTCAGAGACTTTCCATGACGTGTTGGTGGAGTAGAATTGGCCTATTTCATTGACTTCCCAATAAAGGCTAACATGGGTGGAGTTGACTTGGAGGCCTCCTTAGCTGTGAGTAATGTTCTGACTTAAGTTCTGCCTTGTCTAAACAGATTTCATAAGTTATATTTTTAACTACCTCATTTGCAAACAGACCTAGCTTTGTGCACCATCCAAAACATAATTTTTATATATAGTCTAAACCCGTATTGTGCCTTCATCCCCTTTCCTTTTAGAAAGGCAGAATTTCTCCAACAGTAGTACCCATGAGGTTGTCCTATATGAGCTGTGACAAATAATTTGTATATATGATGTAAAAACTATATATTGTTACATATTTTTTAACTTTTTAATTACAAAGAATCAAATGACTTAATGACCTTTGTATTTGTTCTGAGCTGAGAATGTGATTGTTTAGTACTAGCACTCCTGTCTTCAGTTTCATTTGACCTGAGTCATGTTTGATCTAGGTTTGTTTTTTTTCAAGTCATGTAAAAATGTTGATTCACAACAAACTTAAATATATTTTATTTTTATATTTCATGAGACCCATGTAACATCTCCTATTTAACAGTCTCCATTTCTTCTTCTGTAACATAGAGGGGTTTGATACCCAAATCTCTTCTAGTTCTGTGCTTACTGTTCAGTGAGAATGTGGTGCAAATGAATTCATTGGGGTCCTAATAATGTCAAGGACATACCTCAAGAAGGAAAATGGTGGGGTGGGGGAAGAGGGGAGACAGTTCCTGACAAGTAAGAAGCCTGTATCAGTCTTCTTTTGGAGAATCTCTCCCTTTTCCCTTCTTAATGAGTCCTGCCTAGTAAAAAAGAAAGAAAGAAATAAAAATTGGACACAACTAACCTGTGCATCAGTTGTATCTGACAGGGTAAAACAAACAAAAAAAAATAAACATTTATTAAGCATCTGTTATGTGCCAGTCACTGTGCTGAGTGTTGAAGATTTTTTCTAAAAAGGCAGAGAAACAGTCCCTACCCTCTGGGTATAAAATCATAGCTGAGCTTCTTAGCTGTTGCCAAATTGATGGGCATTCACTTTGTTTCTATTTCTTTCCTACCTCAAAAAGTACCATTCTGAGTATTTTGGTACATGTGGTTTTCTGTTTTAGCCCTCCTTGAGGGGAAATTATGCACCCATCTGTGGAATCTCTGGGTCAGAAGGTATGAAATGCTTGTAACTAGAAGAAAGCCTTGTACTTTAAGCCAGTGGCTCGCTGTATTCATCTCTTAATATCTACATTGACTTTGGGAGGCATTCATTTTAAAAGTTAATTAATGAACAGTGTATGGGGTCTAAAAATTATGCCAAATTTTTATAGACTTCTGAGACAGACCATCGCAGTAACTGTATTACCTATCCCTAAGAACACAGGAGCCAAAAGAATAATCCACATTGTGGACAAAAACTGGAAATCAATTGGGGAATGGCTGAAAAAATTATGGTTTATGAATGTAATGGAATACTACTGTGGTGTAAGAAATGATGAACAGGAAGACTTCAGGGAGGCCTGGAAAGACTTAAATGAACTGATGCTAAGCGAAAGGTGCAGAACCAGGAGAACTTTATGCACAGCAACGACCACAGTGTGTGAGAATTTTTTCTGGTAGACTTAGAACTTCAAAAAATTCCCAGTGATCTTTTAAGGCAAAATGCCTTTCACATCCAGAGAAAGAACTATGGAATTCAATTGCAGAATGTAGCAGATCGTGTGCGTGCGTGCGTGCGTGCGTGCGTGCGTGTGTGTGTGTGTGTGTGTGTTACATTTTGGTTTGATACTTGATTTCTCTCATTCATTTTAATTCTTCTATACAGCATGACTATAGTGAAAATGTATTTAATAGGAATGTATATGTAGAACCTATATGAAATTGTATACTGTCTCAGGGAGGGAAGGAGAGGAATCTAAGTTATATGGTAGTGATTGTAGAACACTGAAAATAAATAAAATTAATTTTTAAAAAAAAAGAGACTGAAAAGAGAAAAAAAAGAATAATCCACATTAAAGGTGCTTTCCTTAATAGTCATTTAATGTTATAAGATTAATTTGTTGTTAAGAATATTATTGCAGACATATCAGAGCTAGAAATAAATATATGGTTAGTTTTCCAACTCCCCACAACCTATCTATGAAGTTAAGGAGTAACTGTGAGCAACCTTACTTCCTTTGAAACCATGTCTGGACCCCCAAAGCTGTATGAAATTGGTTTGGGCCTGATAGATACTGGTAGCCATGAGCTAACTAAATTTGTTCTGGGTCTTCCAAATAGCGGTAGTTGTCAGTGTTTGACAGCTGAAGAACAGACTAACTTAAAATGTTTAAGATCTTATTTGACTTACGTTCACAGAAACACTTTTGGCTAATTTATCGACCTGTCCTTTGGTTAGAATGCTCCAAAGAGTATCTAGCCCTAGCCTTCTCAAAACCATTGTCTCCAAACTGGTTTGTCATTTTTTCCTTGCAATTGCATGACAGTTTGGCATTTACTCCAAAGCCCTTTTATGCAAGCCTTTTTCCTTTTGAACATATGCTACTACAATGGTTCCATGGGCATAAATGCTCCTCTTCCAGCCAGAGCAGTTATTAATTAAATATCAAATGTTTCTCACCATCACATGTGGGTTTGACCACAGGATAGACAAGATTTATTAGTATAAGTTGTACCTCTGAGATATTTATTCTTTCATAGTGTATGATTCTTTTCAAGAGAAGTAATATGCTTCCTTTCTAAGTACCTATTTTAATTCATGAAAATTAATTCATTGGCATACTCATGTTTCATTTTTAAAGGAACTGCTTCTTAAGTCTTGTATATCTAATGTCTCAAGGAAAAATGACAGCACATGTAATGTGTGTGTCTTTGGATAGCAGTAATTAGCGCATGGTTTTCTTTTCTTTGTCTTAAAAGAACCTTTTAAGGAGTACAATTGTGAACATTATCGTACCTCATACACAAGTCATCCGTCAGACCAGGAAATGCAGGGATGTTGCTGACACCATCTGTGTCTTAGGGTCATGGAATGATTTTAGAGATAGGAGGAATTATAAGAGATCTTCTAGTCCCAGGCGCCTAAGGCACTTTTACAGATGAAAAAACTGGATCTTACCCAGGGATCTCACAGGTAGTAGTTGTATTCGTCTTTATGCTTTCAACCATTGTGATTGATGTTGAGCTTTCATAGTAGCACCAGGAAACTGGGATACAAAAGGAGACATTGGGAGGAGAAAAGATGTAAAGTATTGATAACTTGGCAGGAGGCTCTATGTCAGAGAAAAGCCCAGCACCACTACATTCACTTCACATCACCTCCCCAATCAACCAAGAAAAGAATACTGTACACTTGACTTGGAAGAAGCCAGACCATTGAAATGTCATTTTCCTTTTCATAGTATGTCCTTGCCCTTCTTAGAACCCACAGCATCCGCACTGAATAGTAAGCATTGAGTATCTTCATAGAACTGGAAGTGACTTTGGAGGTCAAACTCCTTTATTTTTTAAGGCTGATGATAACTGCTATATATAATATACATCACAGGTAGTGAGTGAGTATCCGAAGTGACATTTGAACCCAGGTCATCTGGGTCCCATTGAGTTAGTGTTCTTTCCACTGTGCTGCCTCTTTAGTGTACACAGTATTTATCAGAGTCTCTTCTGACTCTGGCAGTAGGTGATTTTCAGTGAAGTTTTCTCATTGTTATCTTGGCTGTCTGTATGCATTTGATACTTGTGCATTTCAGATTTATAAGATTTCTGTGTGTATGTGTGCACATGCAGTGTATTGCAAGAAACAAAGGGAGATAAGATACTGGTCTCAACTCTCTTAAGAACTAACTTTGAAGATAACCCTTTTAAATCAGTGAAAAGCACCTTCTCTTAAGTGGTCTGTTTGAAAAAGAGTCTTACCAAAATTCTTTCTTCCATATATGAAAATAAATGTAAATGCAAAGATCTCTTCATACACAATGCCCATTATTTTAATTTAAGGGTTGTGCCTGTGATTTGGCTGGCTTTTGTTTTCTGATGAGTGATCATCTGAAGTTTTCGTGCTTTACCAAATAATAGGCTTCTCTTCATCCCTCCCCTCAAAATTCTGCCTAACTTCAGAAACTGGTAAATCTTTTACAAAATAGAACTGATAGTAAAACATGGATTATTTCTTGTTACCAGAGAACAAAACTGTTCTCTAGGCTGTTCAACTTTGGCCCACTGCTTAGGTGGTCAGTTATTGCCTGCTCATTTAATCAGTGTTTGCACTTTTAAAAGTAAGCTTATTTTGCCTTAAAAAAAATAAACAAACCTTGTGTCTGCAAAATATAAAGTGTACATCCAACCCTTCCTAGCAATAGTTAAAATTAAAGCACTACTCATCTTCTAATCCAGTTTGGAGAAATGATCATTTTCCCTTCTGAGTAAAGACAGTCATCCAGAATAAAAATTGCAAGTTTTTTCCCTTTGTGTTTATGGGCAAAGTATTAGCCTTATCTACATTTACTCAAAGGTTTTACAGCCTACTAAAAAATCTTTATATTCCTTCCTTTTTGTGACAATTCTCCAGGCACATAGTACAGTGTTAGGGACAGGAAGCAGAACAGACCCTGCTGCTTGTTTTTTGGAGTAAGAGGACAGAAAATATGGGTCAGGGAGATAACACAGCTGCATTTGGCTGTTTTTAAGTCATAGTGATGCCTCTGTAAAAGAATACTAGTGTTTGAAGTAATGGAATCATAGATTTAGAGGTTGAAGGAAACCTAGAGGCCATCTTGAGGAAACCAAGAAACAAGTTAAAGTGATTTTTTCAGGGCTTCACAGGGTCTTAAGTGACAGAACCTTATTTGAACCAAAATTCTGTAATTCCAGATGTTGTCTCTTTCATCTATACTACACTGCCTGTATTCCCTAGTCTACATGTCTCAGTGGTCCACTTTCTGAAAACCCTTCTTAAGAGGCAGCATGGTAGATATAAAGAGCTTTGTTGTTCAATTTTTGTTGTTCAAATGAATCTTTGTGACCCCTCTTGGAATTTTCTTGGCAAAAATACTGGAATGGTTTGCCAGTTCCTTCTCTAGTTCGTTTTACGTGAGGAGCTAAGGCCAACAGGGTTATTAAGTGACTTGCCCAGGGTCACATGGCTATTAAGTATCTGAGGCCAGATTTGAACTCATGAAGGTCAGTCTTCTTGATTCCAAGCCCAGTACTCTATCTACTGCACCATCTACTTACCCTTCTAAAAGAAAGAGCACTGAACTGGAAAACAAGGCCTTCTGAATCACAACGTTCTGATTTCTATAATTTACTAGTTGTATGAGTTGGATATGTCAGTTAACTTCCTTTCAGTTCAATTTTTTTTATTTGGAAAATGAGAGGGTTGAAGTAGATGACCGGTAAGGCTTCCAACCCTGATCCATTGAGACCAGCTTTTTTATCTCTTTTAGACTTCTAGCTCTAGGCTTTCTATTTTCCTGGTCCTCTCTTTTTTACATTTCCTTCCAGCCCCCATTCAAAAAAAAAATTGTCAAGTACTATTTCCTCAAGGATTTTTTACTTCATGAACAAACAAAGTCTGCAGCCCAGTGTCATTCCAAATTAATTCCAGTCATCCCTGTGGAATCCCAGAATTTAGTCCACTATAAACCAGTGCTTGAAATTTTTGTTTTGGATTTAGAGAAACCAACCCTAGAAGTTAGAAGTAGAAGTCAAGACTAGTTTTTCAAGGGAACAGTGTGCTGTGGAACAGGGAGATGAAAGAGTTAGTTGTAGAGCATTTGCTTCCCGACTCATCCTGGACCCAAATTAGTCACCAAGAACTTCCAAGGATCCCCTGGAAAAGTTCAGTGAAAGCTTTAGACCAGGCTATGATTTGATCTGAAACGTAGTAGGAAAGCATTGTTTTTGAGGCTTTCATTCACATTTCATCACATCTGTGCTACACTCTACAGGGAAGGAGAAAGGGAGCATATATTTATACAGCACCTGCTGTGTGGCAAGCCCATGGCAGAGAATGCTGGGACAGCTACTCTTTGAGGTAGATGCCTCATGACTCAGCATGTCTTCGCACTTCTCTGGAATCAGTTTCTTCGTCTGTAAATCTGAATCCGTCATTCTACCAGTATGATGAGTTCTGCTGGCCAATGGCTCCTTCTCCCAAACCCTCAACTAGTCATCTTCTTTCTCACATGTAAATGGAGCAGTGTGTGGAAATTGCAAAGTGATAGAATCTTTTTGGACAGCTGTCTGGCAGTACAAGGAGAAATAATTAAGTGATACTCTTTGATGCAATGATAATGCTTTCAGGGAATATTTTTTTAATCTGTTTAGATACTTTCATAGCAACATCATTTGTAATTTTTTAACACTTAAAACAATTTAAATGGAAACTGGTTAAGTAAATTGTAGTATATTGAAAAAATGCAACTACTACACAAAACCAACAAGGATAAAGAGTATAGAGAAATCTGGAAAGACCTTTATGAAATAATGCATAGTGAAAAGTGCAGAAAGAACCAAGATAATGGAGCACTGCTGTCAAGTAAGGTGAAGGGTATAAGAATGAATGGGCAAAAGAATGCTAGTGATAATCAGACTTTTTAGCCTCAAAAATTCTGATACTTTGTTGAACTTATTATGGTTGTGTTATTTCTTAAAATCCTTTCCAGAACTGTGGACTTTAAATTGTGTTCACAAGAAGGATAATAAAGGAACACATCTATAGTTCAGAGGCAAGATTGTTCTGAAAACTCTAACCAAGCACTCTGATAAAATTGCTTAGTGCCAAGGTGACCCAAATAAGATTTGTTGAGCCATGTCATAAAATATGGTGAAATTAATTTTTAAAATCATTGGGAAGCTGTGTGAGGTGAAGATGATAAATTCAGAGAGGGTGGAAAGATTTATATAACTGTTGCAAAGTGAGATAAGCAGAGCCAGGAGTGTACACAGGAATATCAGCAGTGAAGATAGAAATCAGCCAGAGTCACACCTGAATGCTAAAAACTTATAAAGCGCAAGCTTGACCCAAAGAAGAGACCAGAAGATGTCTCCCTGTGCTCAGTTTGTTGACGTGGCTTCCACAGATGCAGAGCGTTGCAAATAATGTTAGGTGGTTTTGGTTGTGTTGATTGATTTAAAATTTTTCATACCTCTTGCTGTTTTTCTTTTAAAAAGAAATTGTATAAGAGGTTGCTCTCCTGGGAGAGTCAGATGAAAGGTAATGGTGAAATCTAGGTGATGTCACAGAGCTTATTGGGCAGGTGGCTGTTCTCTAGCTTCCTAGAAAGCTGCTCTTAACTAATTTTTGAATAATAATCTTAGGGCTGAATAGCGGTAGATTAAGGCCTCCATCCGCAGAGATTTAGGAGAGATTAGAGACAAGCAAGTACTTCTCCCATTCCTTGCTTCAGTAGCTAAGGATTCCTTGCCTTTTCCTGTGTCCTGAGAAGCAGCTGTATCTGGGGAACAGAAGGAGACAGGAAGTGAGTGGGAAGATGGCTACTTGTGTTTCCCAGGGCTAGTAGTAAGTATGTGGGTGTAAGGAACAGTAGATTGGAGTTACTTGGTTGTTCCCCCGCCCCCCCCCATAGGCAAGTCTTTTTAAGAAAGGTAAATTTAGTTTTCTTTGTAGAGATAGACTTCATTTTGTCATCTTATATTTTCATTTCAGCTCCCATCTAGGAGTGAGGAAATAAGATGAGAATCTAGGGCTGTTGAAGTGTTTTTCATAACTGTGATAACTGGTATCTTGTCATAGCCATTGTTTGCTGGTCCTTGAACTTCTATAGATATTTAAGATTGTAATTGTAGTCAGAGGGTATATTTTGGTAGCACAAATGTGTATCATAACAACATTGGTCAGTTGGTCTTCTATATTTTATAAGCCACTTTAACAATTGAAAATGAGGTTAACCTTTGGGTAAATAACAGAAGGTTGCTGACACCATATGATCTTACATGAGTTCTGTCCCTGTCCCCAAAAGTAATTATAGGACTACAGCTGAACTGTGAAAACAACCAGGTTTCCCTAACCAATGACATCTCATGACTGATCGCACACATCATCAGCAGTTAAATGACATAGTAGGAGATTTAAGTCTCAAACCCAGATTTTAAACCTGAAAGAACTAAAGCATGCCCAAAGGGCTATAAAACTGTGTATACTCTTTGATCCAACTGTACCACTACTAGGTCTGTATCCCAAAGAGATCATTAAAAAAAAGCAAAAGGACCCACATGTACAAAAATATTTATAGCGGCTCTTTTTATGGTGGTAAACAAATGGAAATTGAAGAGATGCCCATCAATTGGGGGATGACTGAACAAGTTGTGATATATGAAGGTAATGGAATACTATTGTACTATAAGAAATGATGAGCAAGTGGATTTCAGAAAAACCTCAAAAGACTTAAATGAACTGATGCTGAGCGAAATGAATGGAACCAGGAGAACGCTGGACACATTGTACAGGAGAACCAGCATCATCAACATTGTGCTGTAATCAGTCATGGCAGACCTTTAGGTCTTCTCAGCAATGCAATGATCTAAGATAATTCTAAAAGACTCATGATGGAAAATACTATCCACATTTGGAGAAAGAATTACGGAGTCTGAATGCAGATCAAAACATCCTGTTTTCTTTTTTTGGTTTTTTCTTTCTCATGGTTTTCCCTTTTGTTCTGATTCTTTTCTCATAAATTGACTTGTGAAAATATGTACATGAGATTGCTTGCCATCTTGGGGGGAGGGAAAGTGAGGGGAAAAAATTTGGGGCACTCAAAATCTTATAAAATGAATACTGAAAACTGTCTTTACATGTAATTGGGGAAAATCCTATTCAGGGGGAGAAGGATTGTCAGTTATTTGTGGAGTCTTTTGTAGTCTTACTAGGGGCAGAATTTGTCTCAAAAAAACAGAAAGTAAATGTACAAACAGGAAGATTTATTATCCAGTTTTGATCATACCTCTGCTGTGAACAGGGAGCAGAGTTTGATTGTTTGTTTATTCCCCATTAGCTTGGTGTTTTGATGCCAAATAATATAGTGACTCTTATAGAATGCCTGTCTTGAAAAAACACAGCATTTTGGGGGGAATTTCAATTTTGTAGTACCCTTCCAGGTAACTAGTGAACAGATTTGTTGTAACTTGGAGTTGTAGTAGAATAAAACCTCTGAGAAAAGCTATTTCAGTTAACACTTAGATGAGCTGGACTGAATTTCGGAAATGTCCTCAGTAAATCCCTTCATGAAAATGAGTCATCTGACCCATACTGTTCAGGGAAAGCCTGCACTGTTTCCTTTTGCAAACTGGCAAGCAGCTGTGTTTGAAAGGAAATATGTAATAGCAAAGAGAAAAGATGATTCAGTAGAAGCAGAGTGAGGAAAAATAGCAAGTTTGTTCTTTTCTGTTGTCTGCCCTGCATTGTCTCTGTTCTAGTAGCTTTTCTACTCCCCTGTTGTCCAGAATCCACCTCCTAACTGTGGAGCTTTCCTTTTATATTCATGTTCATGCTTTTCTTTTGTTCCTCCTTCAGCCTGATAAGTAGCATAGTGGGTCATTTGTCAGTATGTAGGTGCTCTGTCCAAAGCAGATCTGTACTGTTGGCATTTTCACTTTTCTCCGGTTGGAATTAGGAGTTTAGAATTGAACTTTTGTTTTCAATAAAAGGCTCTGTTTTTGTTGACTCTGCATAAAACAATACAGATGAACTCTAGACTATAATAAATCATATGATGTCTAGCATAAATGAGAATAAAAGCAAATTTATGAATCTGGTATGGCTTGAACACCAATATTTGTTTGTAAAGGATTCTTTAAAATTCTACCATTAAAGACTGAGGGTTAATCTTACTTGTCACAGAAGAAGATGGTGAGGAAAATAGTTCAATTTATGCTTGAGGTTTAAAGTTTACTTTATCTAAAGTTCTCCACAAATGAAGAAACTACCACTTGACATGAAGGACTTTCCATTCAGAATAATTACAAAATAAATAAGTTACAGAGAGTAAATAAAATATTTGGGAATCAAGTTACCAGTCTTCCCTCAATACCAGTATAAACTCAATTAGAAAGTGTTTCTTAAAGGACAACTTAGATAGCTAAAGGCTGTGCCAATAGAAATTGATTTACAGATTTAGTACTATACTAAACTACCACAGAAGGGGTGTGGTTTTTGTAACAGAATAAAACAACAAAATTCACTTGGAGTAATAAAAGATAGAGAATGTGAGGGAAAATAATGAAAAAAAACGTGGAGGGAAGAATAATACTTCCAGACCTTAGACGACATTATAAAGGAGTAATCTTCAAAACTGTTTATTGCTGGTTACTAAGTAGAAAAGTGAATCAGTGGGACAGACCAGACAAACAAGGAAGAATAAGAAAGAACAGAATTCAGTACCTCAGTGTTGAGTAGACCTGAAAGCAGAATTATCTAGAAAGAGCTCTCTATTTGACAAGAGTTTCTGGGAAGACTAAAAGCATTCTTAGGTTCACACTGAGGCCGCCATTCCAGTCTTATTCCACAATACGTTTAAAACAGATAAATGAAGACAATACCAAAGACAGCATCAGATATGAAGAGCAGAGGATCATGTCTTTACGACTGTGCATGGAGAATAAATTAGATGATTTTGTGATTGAATTATTTACTTATTTCCAGGTTTGTTAATTTGTTTTCAACAGTCACCACCTTCCATAAGTTCTAAATTCTTCTCCCTCTCACTCCCCAACACGGCATGCAATCTTATGTCTTTGCATTGCTTTGAAAGGCTAAGTCTGTCAAAAACAGTCTTCGAACACTATGGCTCTTTTTGTGAATAATGTTCTCCTGGTTGTGTTCACTTCACTCAGTTTATAAATGTCTTTCCAGGTTTTTCTGAAGTCTGCCTGTTCACCATTTCTTATAGCATACTGGTATTCCATTACATTCATATACAGCATAACTTGTTCAGCCATTCCCCCGTTGATGGGCATTTCCTCAATTTCCAGTTCTTAGCTGCCACAAAGAGGGCTGCTATAAATATTTTCGTACATGTAGGTTCTTTTCCCATTGTTAGGATCTCTTTGGAATACAACCCTAGAAGCAGTATTGCTGGGTCAGGGGGGATAATTTTGATCACATGAAATTGAAAGCCTTTTGCATGAGCAAAATGAATGTCACTACTTCAGAAAATCGTGGACACTTGTATGAACTGATGCTGAGTGAAATGAGCAGAACCAGGAGAACATTGTTCACAGAAAAACAGCCACAGTGTGCAAGGACTGATTCTGATAGACTTTATTAGCCCTTCTCAGCAATGCAAGGACATAAAACAGTTCCAAAGAATTTATGATGGTAAATGCCACCCACATCCAGAGAAAGAACTATAAGAGTCTAATGCAGAGGAAAGCAGACTTTTCTTTTTTTGTTTTGTTTTTCCGTTCTCAGGGGTCCCATTCATTATAATTCTTCTATGCAACTTAACTAATGTGAAAATGAATTTAATAGGAATGTATGTGGAGAGCCATATCAGACTGCATGCTGCCTTGGGGAGGGAGAGAAAATTTAAAACTTATAGAAGTGAATGGTGAGAACTAAAAATAAATTAATTTTTTTTAAAAATGAATATCACTAGCATGAGTCGGTTATAAAAAATGACATCTATAAAGGTTTGACAGCCAAGGATTGTTGTCTCTCTCTCTCTTTCTCTTTTCCTCTGTCTGTTTTTGTACATATATATCCATACCATAAGACTTTCTCTAATAGATAAGTGGTCAAAGGACATGATCAGTTCTCAGAATTGCAAGTTATTTACAACCATATGAATTAAATGCTTCAAATCACTAATAATAATGCAAATCATCAAAGGTGGGAATAGTCAACGTTAGAGGGATTGAGGAAAGAGAGAGGTACACTAATATATTTGTTGGTAGAGGTATGAATTGGTATGGCTACAAAGAAGTCTGGCATCATGCAAAGAAGGCGGCTAAAATGTCCACACCCTTTGACCCAGAGGTTTCACTTCTAAGCATAAACGTCAAGATTTCATTGACAAAAGGAGTATTGTTGATAGCAGCACTTTTTGTGGTGGGTAGGATTCATTAGTTGTTGTCCTTGGTTCTCAGAGAGATCCAAAATGACATCACTATGCTATGGTAAAGTTTCAATGTGTTCAACTATGACTGATCAGACCAATGTGAGTTCGGAATGCTCTACCGCAGGTTGAGGACAAATAGTTTATGTGAACATTTGGGGCGGATTCTCTAAATTTGCACATCCTGTGTTTCCTTTGAGCTTTGTTCATAGAGCACAGCACCTTCCACAGTGTGGGCACACCATGATGAACAGTCCTATTCCAAGGTGTCTCCCATGTCGCACCATCAGTTCCAAAGTTCTTAAGAGAGACCTTGAGAGTGTCCTTGTTATTGCTTCTTCTCACCACCATGTGAATGCTTGCCCTGTGTGAGTTTTCCACAAAATAGTCATTTTGCATTGCAAGTGTATGTTTTGCATTGGAACGGCATGGCCAGCCCATCAGAGTTGCACCCTCTGAAGCAGAGTTTGAATGGTTGGCAGTTTAGTTCAAGTAAGGACTTCAGTGTCTGGTAGCTTATCCTGTCAGGTGACCCTCAGAATCTTCCAAAGACAGTTCAAATGGAAGTGATTCAGTTTCCAGGCACAGCGCTGGTGACTGTCCAGGTTTCACAGGCATACAACAGTGAGGTCAGTGCAATGGCTCTGTAGACCTTCAATTCAGCAGTCCCTTAGTACCTCTTCTCTCTCTCTCAAACTTGCTTTCAGAGCCTCCCAAACTACCTCTGGCAATGCATGCATCAAGGAAACAGAGTACCCATTAATTGAGGAATAGTTAAATTGTGATACATGAATGTTATGGAATATTACTGTGCTCTAAGAAACAAATTTGATAGATGAGAAAAATTTCCAGAGCTTTGTATAAACTAATGCAAAGTGAAGCCAGTGCACAATGACTGCATTGAAAATGGGAAGAAAAACGACAGAATTATCAAACAACGCTGCAGAATTTAATATTTTTTCCCAATTACATATGAAAACAATTTTAAACTTTTTTTCAATTTTGAATTCCAGATTCTCTCCCATCTTCACTCTTATCTCCTCTCATTAAGAAGGCAAGCAGTTTTGATAAAGGTTATATATGTTCAGTCATGAAAAACGTTTGTGTATTAATCATGTTGTTGGGGGGAGAAACAGATCCAAAACACAAAGTTTGGGGGTTTTTCAGGATTCAGATTCCCATCATTTCTTTCTCTGAAAGTGGATGACATTTTCCATCATAGGTCCTTCAGGATTGTCTTGGATCTTCGTAATTTTGAGAAGAGCTAAGTCGTTCCATAGTTGATCATTATATAGTATCGCTGCTGCTGTGGACGGTACGATGTGGTCCTGGTTCTGCTCGCTTCACTTGGCGTCAGTTCCTTTAAGTCTTTCCAAGTTTTTCTGAAATCCACCTGCTCATTTCTGATAGCACAGTAGTATTCCATCATAATCATATACCACAACTTGTTCAGCCATTCCCAAACTGATGGACACCCTCTCAATTTTCAGTTCGTGTCACCAAGAAAAGAGCTGCTATAAGTATTTCTTTAATGTATAAGTCCTTTTCCTTTTTTTTTTTTTAATCTCTTTGGGATATAGACCCTAGTAATGGTACTTCTGGGTCAAAGGTTTTACAGTTTTATAGCCTTTTGGCCATGGTTCAAAATTGTTCTCGAGAATAGTCGAATCCGTTCATAAACTGCAAACAGTGGTTCAGTTTTCCCACATTCTGTCCCAGTATTTTGTTATTTTTCTCTTCTGCCATATTAGCCAATCTGATAGATGTAAAATGGTACCTGAGTTGTTTTAATTTGCATTTCTCTAATCAAAAGTGATTTAGAACATTTTTGTGTGATTATAGATAGCTTTGATTTCCATTTGCCTGTTCATATCCTTTGATCATTTTCTCTGTTGCTCCCCCTGCTCTTTAAATGTGAGTGTATATAAATTAAGGCTTTTTTGAAATATAGGCTAATATTGTAGACCTCTCTCCTCCTCTCCCCCCACTTTCAGTTCTTTATTATAAGGGATGACTCGCTGGGAAAAGATACAGTAGTACATTTTTTATGTAAAAGTGAAGAAAATTGTTTAGGTTCAGACAGATGATAGCTGAACTGAGGTTTGAACACGTTTTCCCCCCAATTGCAGTATCCAATACACCATGCTTACTTACCTTTTTTCCCCTTCCAGTTTTAAAACGTGGTTATGCACTACACCACTGCTTATTTTGTATTTACATTGTACCCAATAAGGTATTACATGGAATAAAAAAGAAGTGTATCCTTTAGTTTATAATGTAGTGTGAGACACAGTGTGTGTTTCAATATTGAACTGTCATGGGACTAAGTGCAATAAGCTTTGAAGGAAAGGAAAAAAGGAAAAGTCATGGTAAGCTGGAGATGTTACAGAAGGCCCCTCCAATTTTTTCCACTTCTTCTTTTTGCTCTTTTAGGGGTACTAAAATAAGTTTAAAAACATGCCAAATGGGCCCAGGCTTTCCTTTAGATGTAGGGGGAATCAAGCTGTGTTCCTTCTATAGTGGGAGTTTGCTGTTTCCTTCCCATGACATGGGATCTTTCTGTCATCGTGAAGAACTCTAAAAAAATAATTCACATAAAATGATTTCATCTTTTCAGTCCCCTCTCCCTTGTGAAATAAGTTCTATTATAAGTATTTTAACTAAGAAATTGAAGCTTTAGAGAGGAGTCATTTGCCTACAGTCACACAGCTGGTTATTGTCAGAACCAGACTGGACCCTAAGGCTCCTGAGTCTGACTTTTTCATTATCTGTCAGCACAGCTTTGAGGGCTTTCTTTGAAAGATGTCCCTTTTCCCCTTATGTTCTTCCCACTCCCAGCACAATTGTATGAAAATGCAAATCTAAAAATTAAGTAGGCTTTCAGCTGTTACTTGGAGATCTTGCTGTTAATGATTTTTATTAGAACAGGATGTCACCTCTATTCTAGTCTCTCATGTATTTCAATTTAAGCAGCCCTGCATAATAGTTGATATTTAGGATTTTGAATATATTATCTCATTTAAGACTCACAGAAAGATTCTGTGAGGTTAGTAATATGCTCTTATTTTCATTGTATAGGTTAGGCAAACTGAGGTTTAAAAGGATTATCTTTCCTGTGCTTGCACAGGCTACTCAGTGTCACAGCCAGGATTTAAACCCAGCTTTTTCTGACTACAGATTCGGGATTCCTTTCACCCTAAAAATCTATAAAACCACATTATTTCAAACTTTAATAAATAATGTTCAGCTTGCTTGGAAAGGACTCAGTTCTTCAAGAGTGTTTTCTTCACTGTAGCCATTTACCTTGTGCCTTCTTCTCAGACCTTACCCTCTCTCCCCAAGAAAACCACTTGGGAAATGTTCAGGAGAAGGGAACCAGCTAGATGATGAGTGCTGTGCTTAACATACCTTCAGAGAATCAGGGCAGCAAATAAGCTTAGTTTTCATATGTCTCAAGCCTTTTCCCTTTTCCTTGATCCAGTTTTTTATAAAAAATTACTGGCATTATTTATGCCTCATTTAAATGGTTAGCTCAGGACTGGAAAAGCAGCAGGCTGTAAAATGTATTTATAGCTAGCGTTTACCTATCACCTTCTGTGTGCCAGCCACTTCGCTTTGCAAGTATCTCATTTACTGCCTACCTGGGAGGTAGATGCTACTGTTATTCCCATTTCACAGATGAGGAAACTGAGGCAAATAGATTAAGTATCTTGCGCAAGGTCACCCACCTGTTAAGTGTCTGAGTCTTTGTTGACTGGAAAAGAACTGGCTTTAGGTTAAAAAGTGATGTGTGAGGGCAGCTAAATGGTACAGTGGATAAAATGCCAGGTCTAGAGTCAGAAAGACTCTCTTCTTACTGGTCTCACTTAGTGACTGTTGACCCTGAGCAAGTGACTTAACCCTATTTGCCTTGGTCTTTTTGTTTTCAGTAATCAATTCCATCAGTTTTAAATTTTCTCTCCTCCCTTTCTCCCCACCACAGCATACAATCTTATATGGGCTGTACAATCTTATTCAACACATTTTTGCATTAGTCATGTTGCAAAGAAGAATTAAAACGAATGGGAGAAACCATGAGAAAAGACAAAACATAGCACAAGAGAAAAGAGTCTGCTTCATTCTGTGTTCTAATTCTATAGTTCTTTCTCTGGACCTGGATGGTATTTTGTATCATGAGTCCTTTGGAAATGTTTTAGGTCCTTACATTGCTGTGTGAAGGGCCAAGTCTATCAGAAACAGTCCTTGCACACTTTGGCTGTTACAGTGTATAATGTTCTCCTGGTTCTGCTCATTTCACTCAGCATCAGTTCATATAAGTCTTTCTAGGTTTTTCTGAAGTCCACCTGTTCATCATTTCTTATAACACAGTGGTAATCCATTACATTCATGCCCCACAACTTAGATAACCTTTATTTTCAATCAATCTGGAAAATCCAAATAGCTTCTAAGATGATTCTGTTCGCTCCCTTTTTTGGACAAATAGCAGATCCCAGGGCTGTATGTCAGAATGGCTTTATGACCTGAAGATGAAACTCTTCTTTGCATTTCCCTTTACTTACCTTGCATATACTAGTAACCATGTATCCACGTGTGGTGAGTGTCAATGTACTTGAGCATCAAAATAAATTTCTCCCTCTCCTTGTTTTCCAGCTATGGCCGCCATCCGAAAAAAGTTGGTTATAGTTGGTGATGGTGCATGTGGGAAGACTTGCTTGCTGATTGTATTTAGCAAAGACCAATTCCCTGAGGTTTATGTGCCCACAGTGTTTGAAAATTATGTAGCAGATATTGAAGTGGATGGAAAACAGGTAAGTGTGTGCATTCTCTAAGAGCTATTGTGTATTCGAACATAAAAGTAGTAGGAAAACATGCAGTCCTAAAATATATACTTGCAGGGCATAGATCAAGGTTCTTTGGAGAAGGTAAGAAAATTTTTTTTAATCTAACGTTGGTCCAGCCCAGTTTCATTAAAAGATTGACTAGACAGACAAAGTGATGTCAAAAGAAAACTTCTTGATCTCATTCCAGATCTTCTCTTGTGGCCCTGCCTCTCCCTCCAATTTGTGACAGAAGAACCAGGAATTCCCTTCAAAACCAAAAGTTTCTTGCATTTGTTCCTGATGTTGGCCATTGTCAACAGACAAGGACATAAAGGAAGTTCACTTCTTTAGACCAAGATACTGAATCCAAATGATTTCTCATTCAGCCCATAATTTAGAGTACATTCCCGGGCTGATCATCACACCATTCTTAGATTCAGGTCCAGGAGCATAATCTACATGCTGAAGCTAACCTCTGCAGTAGAAAAGTGGCCTATTTTAAATACACACATTAAAGAAGAGAGCTTGCTCATCACACTGAACCACGACTTCCTGTTGCTCAGTGTTGATGCCAGGATTCCATGGTCTTGAGATGGTCAGGAGACAGACTGTTGCATCTAGCCAATATCAGATGGTAATCTATTGCCAACAGTTTTTATGTAATAATTACTATAAAGAACTTGGTTGTGTTTTCTCCTCAGTTCACTTTGTCTATAAAGTTCAAATTTATATGACACCTTAAAATTTACCCCAAATTGTTTTTCATACAACTGTCCTAATGTTTATTAATTGATAATTGTACACCAAGTGCTATGGGAGTGATAGCCTTGTTTTACAGGTGAGGAAAAAGTGATTTCCCAAATTCACACAGCAAGAACATAAATATAGTTCTTCTATGTTAGTACTCTTTTTGGGGGGCTATTTTTTCCAATTTATTTTTAGTTTTCACCATTCATTTCCACAAGATTTGAGTTCCAGATTTTCTCCCCTCCTCCCACCCCAAAACACCATGCATTCTGATTACCCCTTCCCTTCTGTCACAACCTCCCTTCCCTTATCCCCATCTTCTCTCTTTTCTTGTAGGGCAAGATAGATTTCTGTACCCCATTACCTGTATTTATTTCCCAGTTACATACAAAAACAATTCTCAACCTTCATTCCTAAAACTTTGAGTTCCAACTTCTCTCCCTTCCTCCCCACCCATCCCCAGTAAGAAGGCAAGCAGTTTTTTATATATATATGTTTGTATGTATGTAGTTTTTCAAAACGCTTGCATAATAGTCATGTTGTGTAAGACTAACTATATTTCCCTCCATCCTATCTTGCCCTCCCCCATTTCTTCTATTCTCTCTTTTGACCTTGTCCCTCCCCAAGTGTTTACTTTTAATTACTCCCTCCTCCCATTTGCCTTCCCTTCTATCATCCCCCCACCCCACTTATCCCCTTCTCTCCTACTTTCCTATAGTGTAAGATAGATTTCACACCAAATTGAGTGTGTACTACATTAGTACTGGTAAACTATGTCACACTTCCTCTTCCCTTCCCCTCAGCTGCCCTCACCCTCCCCTGCTAATATTTCTCATCATCCTCAATCCCCAAACTACAAACAGAAATCCATAGGTTTGATGGTTGTACATTGACAGCATCTCTTTTTCTTGTTCAAGTTCAGGGATTCTTTTTCATCTGTTAATTTAAAAGTTTTAGTGTCCCTTCAGTTACCGAGTACTATAGTGGGAAAAGCACTGGACTTTGTTTTTAAGACAGAAGGCCTAGATCCAAATTCTAGCTGTCCAGTAGGTGTGTGAGCGTCATGGTCATGTGATTCTAGGCCAGTGACTGAAGTAGCTAGGAGCTTCAGTCTCTTCATCTGAAAAATGGGGCTAATAGTTGGACATTCACAAATCCTAGTATGTTCACGTCATGCACATGCTAGGCCTTATGACTTGCTCTCTCTAGTTTGGCTAAGGATCCTTAGGCAGTTCAGGGTGGGGGTAGGAGGAGATAATAAGCCATATTATTGCGATTTCAGGAATTGTTTGAATGTAGACTGGCAAAAGAGCTAAAATAGAGGCCCTACCTGGTATAGAATAGTCTGAGGCTGAGGGGAAGTGAGTCCCCATGGGGCCTGCTTATCATATCCCATAAATCATAGGATTAAAAGCTGGAATGGTGATCATCTAGTTCAACCCTTTTGTTTTACAAATCAGTGAAGAAATAGGCTCAGAAGTGAAGTTCAGTGTCCAAAATCACACAGGTATAAGTTTAAGTAGGTTCATGTCCTCCAAACCCCAAATCAAATATTCTTTCCAATATTCCATGCTGCCCCAAAGTCTGAGAATATTGATGAGTCATTCAGGAAGCATCATAGAGGATAGTTGACTGGTCACAGTTTCTACACTGAGAATACAAGGGTAGTCAGTATTTCCTGATACAGAGAATTTTAGAATGAACTATATTAACTATATCTAAGGAACCATTTTTGTAACACTCTTTGGAAATTCTTCCTTCTCTCTTAGCAGATTCTACAATTTATTCAGCTGATTGAGCTGTCATCTGTGATGACACTTTTGAAAGGTGAACTAATATATGTAAAGGTCAATGTAGGAAACAGATTCCTATTACCATCATCTACAATTTCTGAGATGTGAACTACCTCGTGGGCTCTAGAATAGTAGAGCTAAGCATATTTTGTAGAGTTTTCTCCATAAGCCGATATTCTTTGTTCTGCATTTTGATGACCATTGGATCAATTTTTAAAGGTCATTAAAAAAAATTTAATGTTGTTGAAATACTTTAAAGTAAAGCTATGGATGAGATCTAGAATTGTTATCATTTTTCCAAAAACATAAGCTCCAGGGGAACTGTAAGAACTTTCTTGAATGAGAAATGTTTTTAAGCAAAGTGGAGGGTGGAAATAAAGTAAGCAGAGGTATAATGACGACAAGAGAGCCTAGCCATCCATGGTTAAGGTAGATAGTGAAGGTGGAAATGATGGCAGTGGCTGGAACACTAGAGAAAGCCAGGCCCCTCATAAGTCAAGTCTAAGTCCAAAGGGTACGATATCACCAGGGAAACAGACTGAAAAGTCCTAATGGAAATTCTCAACTCTATTCATGGTACTGTGGTGCTGTGAGTTTGTATGGGAAAATGAGTGCCCTTTTGGGAAAAGGAGAATGTTCCTCCCCCTTCCCCAGACCCCCTTAAAGTGAGAACTATAGGTCCACATTCTCCCTAATATTTTAATTTTTTGCTGGCCTCTTACCTTCAGACTTGCACCAACAAAAATTCTTGAGGGGAGGTGACCAAGTTACCCAGTTGGAAGATTAGGATATGTCATTTCCTTAAGGTACTACTCACAACTGGAGATTGTAGCAGCAGTAGTTACAGGATTTAGAAGTAGAAATGGACTTCAAGAATCATCTGCTCCACCTATCCCTACTCTTATTACACCTGAACCCAACTTGAGGTGGGTGGTGACTGGCCCACATTCATATAAACTAGTCAAAATTTGAACCCAACTCCTCTTGACTTTAGATACATCAAGCAGTTATATATTTATACAGTACTAAACCAGCCCATTTCTTTTGTAAAGCTTTGTAAAATGGAAATAGATACATATTATGTAATAATAAACTGACAGTGCTTTACATTTTACAAAGCACTTTTAGATACATGTTCTCACTTGAGCCTCCAATTAGCTTTCTGAAGTAGGTGCTACAGATGTTATGACCAAACATATAGCTGATAGCTTTAGTAAATCTAATGGTCTTATTTTGTGGTACATGCTGTGATTAAACAGCTGTTGTGTAGATAACTAAAAGCCATTTATATCTTTTCCTTCACTCCTTCCCTTTACCATATAGTTATAGATTTATATGAAAGTTGAAACTTGTTACTTGAGTAATAAGTAATTGAAGGTGCATCTTAGATTTCCCAGAAGATCACTGTTTCTGTAGGAATGATAATATGTCCTATGTAGCTGCCAGAGTAGAAAGGACCTGAGAGTCTAAATCTCTTAGTTTATAGGAAAACAAAATGAGGTCCAGGATTATCTTAATCTGTAGCTTTCCCTGATGTCTTTATCATTGAACACTTTGCGCAGTGCTCCCCTTCATTATGGGAAAGGTTGCAAGGTGGAAAATTGGATCTTTCCAGCCTCCAAAGCCACTGTGGAGTTGCCTGGGAAGCTGTGCCCTGGTCTTCACCTTCTTCTCATCTCCCAATGATTGTCCACACTCCTGGGCTCCTTGGGGGAGGAAGATCTCTGGAGAACGGTGGGTGGGTTGGATTCTATCTTAGACAGAAAAACCTTGTCATTTGAAGCTGTCCCAAGGTGGAGAGTGAGTGGTTGTCTGTCACTGAGGGTCTTCCAAAGAATACTGGTCAGCTGCTCCTTACACATGCCGTTCTGGGAGAGGAGGAGAGCTCCTGTTCAAGGATGGGCTGAAGGGTGTACTTTTGTTGTTATTGTTCGAGGCAATTGGGGTTAAATGACTTGTCCAAAGTCACACAGCTATGAATAGTTTACTTTCTGAGAGTATCCTGGCAGGGCATGAAGGGGGATGTAAGAGAAAGCACTGGTTTTAAAGGTAGCGTTAGACCCAGAGCCAAATCCTATCCCTATTACTAATCCTGTGTCCATAGATAAATCATTTAACTTCTCAGAGTTCAGATTTCATCTCTTAGGATTGCTATAAAGATCAGATAAGAAAAATGTGTAAAGTATTTTACAAACCTTATAGCACTTGATAAAAGCAACTGTTTGTTACTATTGCCTGTGTGAAAAGGAAAATGTTAGTATTGATACTTCTCAAACATCAGCTGAGTATATAGAGGCCATGGGTCTTGGACAAGATGACCTCTTAAGTTCCTAAGGATTAATTCCCATATTCAGGCTGAACAGTGGATAGAGTCGGGAAAACAAGACTTTAAATCAAGACTCAGTAACTCTGTTACTTGTAGACAAGTCACTTAACCTCTCTGCTTTGGTGTGTAAAATGGGAATAATTGCACCTGCTGATCAAATGAGGTAGTATTTGTAAAAGTGCTCATTAGCATAATGCCTGGCACAGAGTAGGCACTAAATAAATGTATATTCCCTCCACCTTTAAGGCTGGGCTTTTGGCGTTGCACATGTCTTGTTCATCAGTTTTATCCTTTGCAATAGATGATAAACCTTTTAAAATTGGGAAATAGCAAGGTGATAGAAACTGTCTTCTATTATATTTAGCCTTGGTTGGAAAAAATGGGTCCTGCCCGAATCCTTCACCCTTTCTGCCAGCTTCCATTAGACATTCTTTTTTATTCTTTTCAAGTTACCCAGTTTCTGCTACCGCTAACAGGCGCTGAAGTGAGTGAAAGTTCTGAAGTGTTTCTGGCAGGAATGTGTCTGGGAAGGTTAGGTTGAAGTTTTTGTTCAAATGTAAAGTCTCCTGGTCAGGCTCACACTCTCTCAGCTGGTAGACTGCTATTTATAGTTCATTCAGTTTCCTTGGCAGCTCATATTTATATTTTGTGACTTCCCACTTCCCCTTCTACATAAGAGTTTAGTGACTAAGGTTGTGGATAAACTCCAGTAACAAAATAAAATTTAGTTTAGTCCCTGCCCAGTTCCACCCTTGGCTTGGGAAATTGCATAATAGAATATTTAAAAGTACTGATCTAGGGGGAAGGGGGTTAAGTGACTGAATTTAAAGACTAACTGCCATTTTTTATTGTGCCCCATTCATTCTTTCTATATAAAGGCTTTCATGTAAAATGTGGTTCTTGGAAGCATAAAAAAGTTGCATCTTTTGAAGGATTCTGTTGCCTCTAAATGTAGGTCCTGTTCCTTCTCCTTCCTTCTAGTTGTTAGAGTCTTCTCCGAATAATCCACCTGGTTTTTCCATGTAGGTGGAGTTGGCTTTGTGGGACACAGCTGGTCAAGAAGATTATGATCGCCTTAGACCTCTTTCCTACCCAGATACCGATGTTATACTTATGTGTTTTTCCATCGATAGCCCTGATAGTTTAGGTAAGTGATGGTGTCTTATGCGTGGAGAAATGTTTGGGGGAAGGAGTACTCAAACCCTGTGCGTGTACATCCAGTGATAAAACTTCATTTGTTTGACAGTAACTTCCTGTTGAGTAAGTGGCAGTGCTAGACTTGGATCCCCTCCCTCACCCTGCACCCTCACCGCTACTCCCCTTCCCATCACTAAGTAACAGGATGCATGCACCAAGCCATTAAAATGTCACGTGGTGAGATCTGAGCCAGATTGCACAACAGTTGGAGGGAGGGTGGGTGGGTTCAGCTGAGAAAAAGGAGGTATTTCCAGGAAGAGAGCCGGCAGTGAACAGAAGGAAGGTTCTGTCATCTAATGCATCTAGATCTTCAGAAACACTAGTGTTTGCAGCTACTGTTTTGTCCAGGGGACATAGGTCTCTGTCCCAGGGATTGGCGCTTCTGATCTTCCTTTTTCTCTGATATATAATTTATGGCTGTGACAGGGAGAGAAACTCTTTCTAGCCAGCAAACTCAGGATGGCAGTGTGGGAAACTTCACAGGTTCCAAGTAGGTAGAGCACTGTTTCAGAACCTGAAAATTGGTAGCTCTGGAAAAAGGAATATATTCCAAATACAAATTTAGTTCTTTGAGATTTTTGGTTTAAAACAATACTTTTCTTGTTCTGTGCACATACCTTTCTGGTACTGATTTTGTTAAATGCAATTATAAGGCTCACATTTATATAATTATGCAATAGTTATAAGTGCTATATATCTATTATTCCACTTGATTCTCATTAACAGCCCTTTGGCAGTACAAGTACTTATATCCCCATCTTTATAAATAAGGAAACTGAAACTCAGAAGGGTTTGCCCAAGGTTACGTACACAGTAAAGACCCTGATTTGGTCCTTGAACCCAAGGTCTTCTAGTTTCTGATTCTGCCTGAAGTATTTGGGGAGGGGGGGTGTTGATAAGGTCAGATTTACTTGGTGAAGTGGCATTAAGTTTTCTATGTAGTATGCTGAAGTAATGTCATTGAGAACTATGGGTGACCTATTGCTTATTTTGTGATATGACAAATAAAACTTACCTTCTATAAGGTGATGTTCTGGCCCAGCAGCATAATGTACCTTCTGCTGTTGGTCATTAAGTAAATTTTTCAGCTTTAGAGAATAAGAATAATTTGTGTTTACAATCACTTTTTACACCTCTTTCAGGGTTGCCATAATGTTGCCAAAAGGTAGAAACATGTCTTCACCCTTCAGATTATCAGAACGTATCAAGTCGACCAAAAACCCAGCTTTCCCTGATAGTCTAAGGACTACAGTTAAGGAGAGATAATCAAGGCCCAAGGAGCCTAGTGGGTTAGGGGGGCAAGGTTCTCTGGCCAACCAGCCTTAAAGTAATTTGACAGTCTGTTTTAATTGTCACTGTGGCAGCCAAGACTGGGCCATGTGAAAACCTGTATAGTAGTTAGAAACCTAGATTTAAAGGGAAGAGTTTTTGTTCAGTCATTTCAGTTGTCTGACTCTTCATGACCCCATTTGGGGCTTTCTTGGCAGAGATACTAGAGTGGTTTGCCATTTCCTTCTTCAGTTCATTTTACAGATGAGGAAACTGAGGCAAATAGGATTAAACAACTTGCTTAATCAGGGTCACACAACTTGTAAGTGTCTCGGGTCAGATCTGAACCCTTCCTGACCCCAGGCCTGGTAACTCTATCCACCATCTTGCTGTGAAGATAACGTGTTCAGATCCTCCCTTTGAACACTAGTTCTGATTCAGCCCCCATTTTCCCTTCTGTAAATGGAAGTAATAATGTCTGCTGCCTTGCCTGGCTGTCCTTTAGGGTGGCAGTGAAAAAACACTTGGTAAACTTTTTTTAATAACATTTAAGTTTTTTCCAATTGCATGTAAAAACAATTCATAACATTCCTATTTTTTTTTTTACAATTTTTGATTTTCAAAATTTCTCTCCCCCTAAAAAGATAAGAATTTTCATAAGTTATATATGTACAATCATATAAAGCATATTTCCATGTTAGTCACATTGTGAAAAAAGAAACAGATCAAAAGGAAAAAAAAACAACAAAAAAGATAAAGTAAAAATATGCTTCAATCTGCATTTAGATTCCATGAGTTCTTTCTATGGATGTGGATAATGTTTTCCATCATGATTCCTTTGGAATTATCTTAGATCATTCTATAAACACTTAGTAAATTTAAAAGCTTTGATGTGGCTGCTTGGAAATACCAAGAAATTACTGAAATGATTGTGAAGTCAGGGATTCAATTTTTGCCTTTTCCCCAAAATATGAAACAAAAGGAATTTCACTGGGTATTTAGCCTTACCTTAGCAAAAAGATGATGTTTATCACTTTATCAGAGTTCTCTGCAGTTTTTAATGTACATCTGTGCCCTCATGACTTGTTTTTGGTTCTTCCAGAAAACATCCCAGAGAAGTGGACCCCAGAGGTGAAGCATTTCTGTCCCAATGTGCCCATTATCCTGGTTGGGAACAAAAAAGATCTTCGAAATGATGAGCACACGAGACGAGAGCTGGCCAAGATGAAGCAGGCATGTCCTGGGTTGGGAGGCTGGAAAGGTGCCTGAACATGTAGAGGACCTCTCAGGCCTCTTTCTTTGGCCCCAGCCTCTTCTCAGCCTCCTTGCAACTAACACGGTTGGGTTGGGGATTACTGTTCCTGGCCTTTGTCCGTTTGGGCAAGAATGCTTTGAAGGTCTTCTCTACTTACTCACCAGGAGACACCATGTTAGAGTAGAAATAGCTTGAGATTGAAAGTTGTGAGCCCCTGACTGCAGATTCCATCCCTGCCACTTCACTCTCTACCTTGGGCAGAAATAATTATCTCCATGTTAAGAGAAGCACACTGGGCATCACAAGACTAACATCCTGTTACAGAGCTGATGAGGAACCAAAATGATGGATTCACAAGCCCACTTCCTGTCTTCCCAAATCAGACTAGTCACTTCTGGCTCTGCCACTCACTCTGTTTTTCCTTCTGATCTGTTTGTCCATCTGTAAAATGTGAGAGGACTGCATCAAATCTCTTCAAAGCCCATTCTACCATAGACTGCTGCTTTCAAACAAAGAAGTTCTCAGCAATCTACTTTCATGATTCTTTTAAACAGGATTGAGTGGGAGTGCTTTTTTCTTTCAAAATCAGAATCCCCTCTTTTATAATAACTGTACTCCCCCAAAGTGGATTTATTAGCACATTAGAAGAAGAACACAGGAGATGATTGTTTTCAGCTCCAGGAATCAAATAATCAAGCATGTCTGAAGGAGATAGTATGCTCTCAGTAGAAAGAGTTATTAGAGATCCACTGAGACATCTCTGCTCTACTTCTCAGCTGCTTATGCAGTCTTGATTAGGCCTTTGTCTCCTCATCTATGAAATTAGGATGTTGTACTGGATGAATTCAGTCGTCTCGAAGGTCTCTAACAGTTCTCCTGTTCTGTGACTGTAAAGATGTAAAGAGCTCTTGAGGTCAACAGCCCAGGAGACATTGGGGTCTTGAGTTTATTTAAGAACCATATCATTGTTGAGGTGGGAACTCTGGGATGTGCATTCTGTTCCCACCTGTGTCAACAGCCTTTAGGTTGCTTTCAGGAAAGCAAATGTGCTCTTTCCAAGAAAGAATGTATTTCAGTTATTTGCCAACCAAGTGTTTAGTCTCTGAATATCTTGAGGTCAGGATCCATCTCCATACTAGAGCCTCATTGCCCTCTTAGGACTTGGCACTGGAACATTTCCCCTCCCTTTCCATCTTAAACCATTATCTTTATTCTCCTTAACTCCTAATGCTGATTTTAGTCATAACTGTAGGTTCCTGATGGAAGTGTTTTTGAGACTGAGACTTCATAGTTTAGAGAGTTAGTAGATTTAGCTTATATCAGAGAGTCTGGGGTCATGTCCCAGCCCAGTTACTGTCACATATCCCAACTTTGTAATTGTTTCCTCTTCTGTCAAATGAAGGGGTTAGAATAAACATCTCTGTGACATTCTTTGATCCTGGATTTGATCAAACTGAATTGTAATTAGACCTGATGTAGTTTTCATAGCTGGCTTGTGACTGGTTTTTTTTTTGTGGGTGGCTCCTAGGATGTGTGTCTGGACTTTCAGTTTGCTCCTTCTTTGCTGAAAGGCTTCTCTCTCTTTCAACAGGAGCCGGTGAAACCTGAAGAAGGCAGAGATATGGCAAATCGAATTGGTGCATTTGGTTATATGGAGTGTTCAGCAAAGACCAAAGACGGTGTGAGGGAGGTTTTTGAAATGGCCACAAGAGCGGCTTTGCAAGCCAGACGTGGAAAGAAGAAATCCGGGTGCCTTGTCTTGTAAACACAGTGGAAAGCC
>CM053769.1:6332196-6342497 GCA_028658325.1 Potorous gilbertii
TCTTACTGACTTGGGAAGCAGTTGGAAATTTGTGAAGTGGAGCATTGTGACCAGATGTGTTTTCTAAAAGAAACGTTACCTGACGTTTAGAATGAAGAAGCAATAGAGGAAAGGGGTTAGGACAAGGCCGAGTGGCAGTTCGTTGTAACTTTTGTAACAGGAGAAGAAGAGGTAACCTCCAAAAGGCCTAAATTGTTCTTTATGTTGGGAGGTATGGGAGGGAGAAGAATCAAACATAACTAACCCCAAGGTTACCCCAGCTAGAGATCTGCTGGCCAGAGTCTACCTTCTGGGAAGCTAGGGTGATGCTTGTGTCCAGCATTTACAGTAGGGGAGACTGACTAGTGAGGGAAGAGGGGGTTAAACAAAAATAGTCGTTTTTCCTCCTCCCACTAAATACCATTGCTTCCATTAAGAAGAAACAGTTTGGACAGTGCACTCCTCTTGCCAGCTTTTTTTTTGGCTTATATATAATCCATCCTTTATTTGTATGTTTCTGATGATTAATAATTGGTAAAATAGTAGAACTAGGCTGTGATTTCAGAACTGATGAAACATCCTCCTACCCCTATATCTGGTTTACATCACATTTAATTCAGCATCTGGCCCTTCAGTGGATATCAGTCTGGCAATCAGGACGCTGCCATGAGGGTTAGGAAAAAATTGATGAAGTTTACTGAAGGCTGGTCTGTCAGTTCTTGTTCTTGGTCCTGAGGATGGGTGTGGGAATGGTATTGCCCTTCCTGAGACATGAGAAAGGAAAGAAATAGAAATTAACCAAAAATTTTGTCTTGTATTATTCTGAGTTGCATCTGACCAACCCAACTTGATGCTAGTTTAGAGCTTGACTTCTTGTGATTCTGCTTTCCCTGGGAAGGAAGGGGGTTGAGAGTAGAATGAATGCCTTTAGTCAACAAGGGCTTATTTGGGTACTAGAGACAAAAAATGATATATTCTGAATAGGGTCTAAGCCCTTCCAGTTTAGGGAGTAATTCTATCTAGATTCAACAAACATACATACGTACATATTTCCTACTGTGTGCAGAACACTTGATCACAAGTAGAACTAGATTAAGGAAGACAACTCTTGTCCTTATGGAGCTATTAAATAAGGTAATCTAGTAGGGAGTCTAAGGTTAAGGGAATGAGTAAAGGGCTTTCCTTACAAACCATTCATATACATTGTCACACTCACATCCAGAATTGATCTCATCTTTCCCACCAATCAGCTGCCAAATCTTGCTATTTCTACCTTGATAACATCTCCCATCTGTCCCCTTACTGTCTTTAAACAGCCACCACCTTAGTTCAACACCACAACAGCATCTTAATTGGTCTTTCTCCCCAGTCCAATTTGTTTTCTTACACGGCTGCCAAAATGATTTTTAAAAAAATACAATTATGTCATTTCCCCTACTCAATTTCCAGTGACTTCCTATTCTAGGATCAAAGATCTACATCTAGATCTAGGATCTAGCTTTTCACAGTTTTTTTTTTCTTCACAATCTTACCCTTTCTTCCCAACATCAGTATATGCCACTCCCTGCAGTCTACATGCCAGCCAAACTAGCCTTTTCCAGACTGGCAAATTGTTTTTCCATCTCTGGTCTCCACACCTTTCAGTTGGCTGTCCTCTATGTATGAAATGAAGACACCTCCCCTCCACCTCTTTGAATCTCTTTATCTTAAATTCTGCTCAAGTGGAAGTTTCTAGAAGAAGCCTTTCTTCCTTTCCTGATCTCCCCACAAAGATTTTAATTTTATCTTGGTGAACGTGGCAGTTAGAGCATACTGCCTGGAACAGACGTGATAAATTCTTGTTAAGTAATTGGTGGGACATGGAAGTAATATTCCCATTTTTCAGATACTGAAATTGAGGCTGAATATGATTTCTCCAAACTTCAATATATATTAAGTGGCAAAGCCAGACTTTGAGTTGAGTGCTCTTGACTCAGGTCCATTCTTTCTACTCTTATCAGAGGATCTGAGTTGGAGGGGACCTCAGAGGTCCTTTAGTCCAGCTTGTAGCTGAAGAATAATTCCTGCTGTATCAGATAAAAAATAGTCATCAAGATAAGACATCCATGAGAGAACTACCTACTCAAATCATCCTTGGGCTTTCACTATATCCTACCCTGAACCTGGCCTCCAAAGTGCTCCTGGACATTTCCAAACCATGTCACTATGGGTATATTCCCCTTTTTGCCCCACCTTATGTGTTGTCTTCCCATTTAACATGTAAGCTCCTTGAAAGCAGGGAACATCTTGCTTGCTTTTATACCTCCAGTACTTAGTACAGTACCAGGCAGGTAGTAAACATGTAGTACATGTTTTGTCATTAATTTGTTCATCATTCTCTTACACTTTTGGATTACTCTTATCTGTCAGTGATTTTTTTCCTTATCTCAAACCTAAATTTGCTTCTTCAAAACTCACGCTAGTTTTTCTGTCTGGAGCTATCAAGAAGCCTAATCCTTTCTCCATACGATAAGCCCTTCAAATACTGAGGTTATCATGGCTTTCATGTCTTCTCGGGCTAACCACCTCCACTTCTTTCAATCAATATTTACATAGCATGAACTTGAGATCCTTTGGTATCTTGTCCCGCTCAAGTTTATTCCCTTTCTAGGATGTACCTCATACTCTGAATGTGGTTTGACCATCATGGACCACAGTGGTCAAGAGTGCTCTCTTTTATACAAGAGACTTGGGTTCAGAGCCCAGTTTGAACTTGGCCAAGTCATTTTATTGGGTTGAAGTTTTCTCTTCTAAAAACAATGGGAGTTGGCCTAGATAAACTTATATTAGGTTCCTTCCTCCTCTAAATCTTTCATCCTAATATCCTAGTCCTAAAAGCACCAGAATGCTTTTAATATGGCCCAAAATTACACTAGCTTTCTTGGCCACCATTTCAAAATGCATTAAACTCAGCATTCCACTGAAATTTTCAGAAAAACTGCAGCCATAACTCCCATATCTTGTATTTCTGCAATTGATTTTTGAACCGGAGCATATTAAGGATGATACTTCATCTTAATCCATTTAGCCCAATGGTCTTGTTAGTCCAGATCTTTTTTAGTTGTCATTTGTCCCAGTTCTGTTATCTACAGATTTAATGTAAGTATGTCATCTCTGTCTTCCAATTACTGATAAAAAATGTTGAATAACAGCAAAATAGCTTCCTGATGTTTTCCATGTTGCCCCACTCCAGCAAAAACCTTCACACCAGACTGCGTAATGATTAAAACATCTGATGAAAAAAAGCTTACAATGACTCCTTCCACCCCAAAATCGCACAAAAAAAATGCATGGACCCAAAGAAAGAGGGCCATCAGCTCAGATAAGCCCAAAATGATCAGAAATGGATCAGAGACACATAGAATCTGAAGAACTCTGCTAGGAGGCAGCAAGAATGAAGACTTCCCCTGAGAAAACACTGGGGCAAGGGATAGGGAAGGAGAGAAACTTGAAATTCCCTGTACCAGTAGCAGTGTGATTTTGACTGAAATCCATAGTAAATTTAGAACCAGTACACCCCAGTACTTCAGTCTCTAGCACCTTGTCCTGAAATGCCATAGAAGTTCCTGAAGATCCAGAGAGACCTAAACCTAGAAAGAAGAGGTAAGTGCAGGAACCCAAGGGATCTAGGGCAAGACCAAATGGGGCTAGCCACTTTACTGAAAAGCACACCAGATTGGAGCTTGGCCCAAGCATAAAATTGCAATTCAGGAAATGATACTGGAGATAAACAAGAAGTCAATCACAAATTACTGCAAATTTTGAGATTCCCCAAAGAAGAAAAAAACAAGCAGAGATCCAAAGAAAAAATGAAGCAAGAAAAAAAATGATGAAATACAATAAATAATTTAAAAATTATATACAAGCTCTGAAAGAAAGGATTGGAAAGAAAATAGCTTGGAAGAAAAAGTGGTTGAACCTTATCTAATCAATAGACTCCCTGAAAACTAGAATGGACAAGACAAAATTCAATGACTCCATTAGATGTCCTCAAGTAGAACAGTATCCAAGAAAAATGGAAGAAAATGTAAAAGAAATTATATCAAAAACAACTGGAAAATAGATCAAAGATAATTTAAGAATCATTGGACAAACGGTAGCAATTTGTTGTGCTTGAAATATTACAAGAGTTTTGGGTTTTTTAATTAGTGGAGTAAAGTGGAAGGGAAAGACAGATTTTCATTAATTGAAAATACTACGTTTTTAAAACTGGAAAATTAGTCATGAGAGACCATGATAATAAAAAACTGGAACATTAGAACCAGAGGGCAAAATGAAGATAGAAACCTTCACCTCCTGAAAGGAGACTCTAAATTAAAGTCCCATGAATGTCATTGCCAAAATCCAGAGCTCCCACATTAAAAAAAAAATTCAAATATCCAAAAATAAAGCAGTTCAGGTAACAAGGAAACAGGATTATAAAATCTGGCATCTTCTATTAAAAAATGAGTCAACATTTTGGAATAAAATACTGTGAAAACAAAAAGTAGTGGCTTACAACCAGGATTAGCTTGTCCTGCAAATCGAAATAATGGAGGGGAAGGGGGAAGGATCTTTAAATGATTAGAGGACTTTCAACCATTTCTAATGAAAAGCCCAAGGCTGAGGAAGAATTTTCAAATACACAAAAGTATAGAGAAACTTTAAACTTACATGAACAATTGGAAGGGGGTGTATGAGGATGTAGTACTGATGCTCTAATTGGGGAGAAAAAACCCCAAATATCCCTTGAAAATTTAATATCTTAGGATATTTGTGTGTGTTATATAAGAAAAACAATCTAGGAGTAAATTCATGCTTTCCTAGAGGTTTTAAGAGCGAAAAGAGAAATGAGGGGAAAAGAAAAATATGCTACTATGGAAAAGACGAGAGAGGATCAGTGTGAGAAAAGTATACCAACGTGGAGAAGCACGTGAAGACAGTGAAATACACAGTTTTTAAAAATAACTTCCCTGGTAACATGTAAAAACAAATTTTGAGTTCCAAATTCTCTTCCCCCCCCCCCACCCTCTCCTTGAAATGGTAAGCCATTTGATATAGGTTATATATGTGCAGTCATGCAAAACATTTCCATGTTAGTCATGTTGTGAAGGAAGACATTAAAAAAGTGAAGAATAGTTTATTTTGATCTGCATTCAAACTACATCAGTGAGTCCTTCAGAACTGTCTTGGATCATGTATTGCTGAAAATAGCTAATCATTCACAGTTGATCATCATATGATATTGATGTTACTCTCTACAATGCCCTGGTTCCACTCTACTTTGTATCATTTCATATATGTCTCCCTAGTTTTTCTGGAATCATACTACTCATCATTTCTTCTAGTACAATAGTATTTATTCCACCACAATCATTTACCACAACTTGTTCAGCCATTGCTGAATGCCCATTGATGGGCATTCCCTCAATTTCCAATTCTTTGGCACCACAGAAAGAATTGCTATAAATATTTCTGTACAAATAGGTTCTTTCCCCTTTTTAAAAAAATTTCTTTGGAGTACAGACCTAGTAGTGTTACTGCTGGATCAAAAGGAAGGCATAGCTATGTAGCCTAGCCCTTTGGGCAGAGTTCCAAATGGCTCTCCATAATGGCTGGATCATTTCACAACCACACCAATTGGGACATTAGTGTCCTAATTTTCCCACATTCTCTGCAACATTTATCATTTTCCTTTTTTTTTGTCATACAATTTGGTGTAGAAATATATCAACGGGGAAACAATTGGTGATGAGGGGATAGAAGAAGAGGAAAAATATCAATGGGCAAGGAAGAGTTGTGATTACAAGGAGCTTCCTGATCCAAAAGTGGGTGAGGGGGGAACGAAAGAAAAAGCAAAAAACTCGAATCTAAGTGTCCGTCCACTTGAGAAGGTCTGAGCCAAGTTTGGTATATGAATGTAATGGATCATTTTTCAAAGTTCAATGTATTTTGTTTTTTACATTATAAGCATTTACAGATTACTTCGGGAAAGGCCTCATAAAATAAAACTGACCTCATCTGAAAGTGCATGCAGTATTGCATATCTGTAGTTAACACACACACACACCCCTCTCAAAAAAAACACATTTCTTTTCCTCCCACCCTCATCCCACTGGAAAGAAAATCTTTTTACTTTTAACAAATACATAGTCAAGCAAAAGAAATTTCCTCAATGGCTGTGTGCCAAAGTTAGTCTCACTCTACACTCCAAATCCATCACTTTTCTGTGATGGGCAACGTTTCATCATCAGGCCTTTAGTATCACAAATAGTCATTGTGCCAACTATAGTTTTTACAACTTTCCAAGTTATTTGTTGTTACCGTATACATTGTTCTGGTTCTGCTTATATCGTTCTTCAGTTTATAAAGTTCACTTGCCCATTTGGAACTTCTCTTTGTACAAGGTGTTGTTCTAAATCTAATTTTCCCTACACTGCTTTCCAATTTTCCCAGATGTTTTTGTCAAATAGCAAGTCCTTATCCTAATAGCTAGTTTATAAAACACTAGGTTGCTACATAACATTTGTTCTATGTGTTGTGTACTAAGTCTGTTAAACTAATCAATCTATTTTTTAACCAATCCCAAATAGTTTTGATAATTAACCATTACCTAATAATCTTCATAATTGTGTGATTTGAGATGTGGCACTTGTAGGCCCACTTCTTTACAATTTATTTTTATTATTTATCTTGATATTTTTGTTAACTATTGACCCATCTAGAAATGTGTCTCATTTTATTCAAATACCAAACCTATGCGAGCAGCATCATGGCCTGAGTCAGCTTCTCCCTTAGGAGCACAGACGGTTTCCAGTATCAAAGCCAATGGTATAACTCCTTATTCACCAGATCTTTCCAAAGTTTCAGCCTACCCTCTCAAAGGAGTGAGGATTAAACTCTGGAGAATGGACTGTCCCTCTCCAAACAGTTAGACCTGTCTGAATTCAAACTCTTCTCTCTGCCCCAGATTAAAGTCCTCCTTTCAGTTCTGACCACCAAGACATCTTTTTCCTCTGATCCTTACAGATGAGTTTTCATGTGACAGCCCCTGTTGTGACCCCATCACTATTCCTTGGTAAACGCTGCTTCCTCTTCTAATGTCTACCTTCTTCCTCTTTGGAAGAGAGTTTCGTATTTGTTTCTTAGCTCCAAGTATTCAGTGGTCCTTAACAGTACTTCTCCTGGTACCAAATAGAGAATAAGACAAAGCATGGAACAGACAAACCATGAGGGCTTTGAATATCTCAAGGCACATTGCTCAGTCCCAGTGCATTTTCCACGCAGATGTTAAAGGGTGGCCCTTTCTGCTCTCGGCTATTTTTACAGTTCCAAACCTATCAGAAGCTAGAATTCCTGGGAATTCCTTCCAGGAGACCAGGGTTTACCCATGTGTCACCCATTCTCACAAATGTTTCCCCACATGGCTGCCAGTGATTTTCCTGTTGGACTTGCATGGTTGGACATGTAGAGTTCATCTCATGTTTCTTGACTTCTCAATAAGTAGAGAAAACTAAAGGGAGAGAATTTGGAACTCAAAATTTAAAAAAATATTTAAATGTGTTTTAAGGATTTCAAATAAAAAGGTTTTGTTTTTTTTTAAATAGGTCTGACCATGTCACTCCCCTATGTTTAATCAACCCCAGTATGTCTCCCTATTACCTCCTTTGTAAACTGGCCTCTTCCTACCTTTCCACTCTTAACACCTGACTCACCTCTATATGATCCAGCTACACTGACATCCTCACTATTCCTTGAATACAACAGTCCATCATGCATCTCTTTGCCTTTGTATTGGTTATTGAGCATGGCTAGAATGCACTCCTTCTTCACCCCTTCCTCGCCTCTGCCTATTTGCCTGGTTTCTTTCAAGACACCAGACCTTTTCCAGAAGACTTTCTCCAAGGCTGCTACCCACCTGCAGTGTCAGCACTTTTTAATAAAGTCAGGGACTGTTTTGGTTTGGTTTGGTTTGGTTTTTGCATCTTCCGCTCGGTGCCTGGCACGTAACTGTTTAATAAACGTTAACCAATGATTGTTTCACAAAAGCCAGCTTCAGTTTCTTTATTTGCTGTGGAGCATCAGAGTTTTGAAAGGCACCACCCTGTTAGAACAGTCTTTTTTTGCCATGTGCCATGGCACTGTGGTCTGCATTAGCCTGCCTGCTGAAGATCTGTGGTTAGGTTAATCTGGAGAGGTCTGTTTAGGAGAATTAATGACAAGTGAGTTCTTGGCTCTTTACCTGCACATACCTGACTGCTTAAAGCTGATCAGAACGAATGCTTGGGCCCATGGCCTTCACACTGACTTAACCCTATTTCTCTCTCTGTCACAGACACACACACACACACACACACACACACACACACACACACACACACACACACACACACACACACACACACACACACACACACACACACACACTGGTCTCCCCAGGTAAAACAAGGTGCTTGAGAGTAAGGATTGCTTTAGTCTTTGTTTGTATGCTTGGTGCCTGGCACATAGTAGGCATTTCATAAATGCTTGTGGATTGAGAGAAATTATTATAATGGGAAAAATCAGAGAGGCTTCCTAACAAAGTCATCATTACCGTTCAGGAACTAAAACAGAAGGGCAGTGGCATTGAACTGCACAACCACTAAAAACCGTAGAAACTTATTTGTGATCTTCCAGACAGGTCCAGCCCTTAGCCTTCTGTTCCAGGATCGTGGTACAGAAGTAGCAGGGGATGAAACAGACAGGAGCTCTGGGAATCCCCAAAATGGTCTCTGCCCTTTCACAGGGTCTTTGATCTAGAAGGGGCCTTGGAGATCATCTAACCCAACTCCTTCCTTTTACAATGAGCAAACAGAGGACCAGAGAGATTAAGTATTCCAGGGTACCTAGGTTTCAAAGTGAGATCTTGGACTCTAAGGTAATGGCACTTTCCACTACCACAACTGCATCATGCATGGCCTTGTAGTGGTAGTAATAGGACATGTTCTTTTAGGCAAGTGAGTCAGGGCAGTATTACAGTGGATAGAGCCCTGGACCTGCAATCAGAAAAATCTGAATTCAAAATCGGCCTCACTCTGGGGAAGTCACTTAACCTCTATTTATCTCAGTTTCCTCATCTATAAAATGGAGATAACAGTCCTTACCTCTCCGAGTTAGTGTGAGAATCAAATGAGAAAAGATTTAAGCACCTGGGGGATGGAGCCAAGATGGCAGAGTAGAAAGACTCACATATGCTAGCTCTGAACCCACAGCCCATAATTATCTATAAAAAGAACTTCCAACAAATTCTGGAACAGTGGAGCTGCGCAGCAACAGGGTGAAGGAGATTTCCGTTCCAGACAGCCCCGAAAAACTGATCGCAAAGGTCCACAGCTCAACGGAAGGGAGTGGAGCCCAGCCCTGCCCTGCCCTGGCCACGTGGCACTGAGACGAGCGAGCAGATCTGAGCAGGCTTCAGGGACAGAATCTCCAGCAGACGTGAAGTTCCCTCCACCCACAGACACACAGGTCAGTGAGAGAGACGTCTGGACAGGCTGAGAGGGGAGCGGGGTGTCTCCATGACTCGGGCCCCCTCAGGAGGCAGCAGCAGAGGCAGCAGACAGCCAGAGGCTCCTGGAGCAGGCAGGAGCTCCATTACAAAAGGTCTCTGCATAAACCCCCTGAGGGAACTGGGCCTGGGAGGCGGCCCTGCCCCCACCTGAGCACCGGAAATTAAGCTCCCTTTGAATAGCAGCCAGGCCTGCCGCCAAAAGCCCTGAGGTTGGGAAGCAGCATTTGAATCTCAGACCCCAAGCACTAGCTGGGTGGATCTGGGCGAGGGTGGAGAGGACTCTCAAAAGTCAAGTAACTGACTGGGAAAATGCCCAGAAAAGGGAAAAAAAAAATAAGACCATAGAAGGTTATTTTCTTGTCCCCAAGATGATTCCAACCTTCCCCTCTGACGAGGAAGAAAACTGCTTATCATCAGGTAAAGACATAAGAATCAAGGCCCCTGTATCCCAAACATCTGAAGTAGATATCCAATGGGTTTAGGCCATGGAAGAGCTCAAAAAGGTTTTTGAAAATCAAATGAGACAGGTGGAGGAAAAACTGGGCAGAGAAATGAGAGAGATGCAAGAAAAACATGAAAAACCGGTCAATACCTTGATAAAGGAGACCCAAAAAAATGCTGAAGAAAATAACACCTTGAAAAATAGGCTAACTCAATTGGCAAAAGAGGTTCAAAAAGCCGATGAGGAGAAGAATGCTTTCAAAAGCAGAATTAGTCAAGTGGAAAAAGAGGTGCAAAAACTCACTGAAGAAAA
>CM053769.1:6342997-6442629 GCA_028658325.1 Potorous gilbertii
CCCCGTGGCCCCCCCCCCCCGCCCCAACAAGCCCCAGTCTCCGGGAGCCTTTAGTTAACTGGATCCCTGGGTGTGTACTGTGTAGTTTCCAACTAGCAAAGATCAAATGAGACAGTGAATGTGTGTAAAGCTTTGGAAACCTGAAAGATCCTGGGAACGGGAATTTGAGACGGATGCAGAGGTGACCGAACCCAAAACAAAACAAAAAGCCGTTGAATGGCCCGCCCCTGCCCCCGCTTTCTTTCTAGCTTCCATGCCATAGTTCAGGCTCCTCAACCCGGTGACACAGGTAGTGCAAACATCATCCCCATTTTACCGAAGGGAAAACTGAAGCCCTCCCCCCTGCCAGAGATTAAGTGGTTTGCCCAAGGTCATCCGCCAGCCTTCTTAGGCTAAGCTCCTCACACGAACCTAATTTTTTCCCTCTCATCACCCAGAACGCAGTAGGCATAACACTGTTAATACCTATTGGTTAATTTCATCATTCTCGAAATTCTCCAAAACTGGAAGGAAATACGGGCAGCTGTGGGAAGCGCCAAAAACTTTCCACTCCCATCCTTACCACCACTCCCATGGTAGGGTAAGGGGAGGTGCCTTCCTGGGAGGTGTTTGGATGTATTTACCCCAACCTGTGTCCCACTGATTACAGCCAGCTGGTGCTTGGGGCAGTGCAAGGTTAGATAAGATTCAGCACCTCCCTCTTAGGGGAGCCAGGCACCAATTAAAAACCCAGATAACGATTACATTGTAATAATGGAGTCTATTAAAGAGTCCCAAAGTGTTGCCTCAGGTCTGAGGAAGAAGGGATCTGGGAAGTCTTGTGGGTAGTGATGGTAAGAGGACCCTGGCAGACCTAGGCCTGGGCCTTCTGTTGTAAATCCAGGTCAGCAGATAGTTATTTAGCATTTCCATTATGCAAAACCTTGTACTCTTTTGGGTGAAGATACAAAAAATAGGTGACCCAGACCCTGTTCTCAAGGAATTTACAACGTGGACAGAGAGACCCGGAAAGGTGATGACCAAGTACTTTTGTAACTAGGAGAACACAAGACCAACAGTTCTGGTCAAAAGAGAGACTAGGGGGGAGGGGGACAGTAATGAAGAAATTCCTACCCCTATTGAGGCCTTGAAGGAGCCTCAACAGATGGAGATTTGGGGGTGGGGTAGGGAGTGTGACCTGAGTCAAAGCTCAGAATGGGGAGAATGAAGATGCCTGGCCTGTTTGTCTGCAATAAAGTGTATATGAAGGGAAATTAACAGGCAAAACTCTTGCTTTCCTGAGTCCCCCTTTTCTGAAAACGCCCCCTGGGGACTTCCTTTGAGCTGAGTGCTAAGAATAAGAGTGTCACAGACATTTTTCTTAGTGGGGGTGGGGGGCCTAACTTGTGCAATATCAGGCTTCTGACAGGAAAAGATTATGACTCATCTGCCTTATAAAGGCTTCCCCCAAATGGAGGCCCAGAGCACCCTGGACTAACTTTTTTAGCCTCCCTCCGTAATACAATTCTGGTATCTCATTTACCAGGAGAATGGCAAGAATGAGGAGATCCTGAATTCCTTGAAATTCGTCCGACCTGGCAATGGGTTTGAGCCCAACTTTATGCTCTTTGAGAAGTGTGAAGTGAATGGAGAGAAGGCTCACCCTCTCTTCGCCTTCCTACGGGAGGCACTGCCAGTCCCGAGTGATGATGCTGTCTCTCTGATGACCGACCCAAAATTCATCATCTGGTCTCCAGTGTGCAGAAATGACATCTCCTGGAACTTTGAAAAGTTCCTGGTAGATCCTGATGGGGCACCTGTGAAGAGATACAGCAGGAGATTTGAAACCATTAATATTGAAAAGGATATCGAGGAGCTCCTGGCTAAGGTGCCCAGAAAGGCATAAAAAGGCCCAGGGTCTGAGCAGATGCAGCTCTTGCTCAAGAGGATTCCCAGTTTTCTCCTCTGAAACGGGTTGTCTGGAGTTGGGCAGAATGGTGCTGGTAATCCATGTGGATTTTATCTATGATAGTGTTCTTTTTAAACCTTTATGGAGAAAGAACACTTGATGTTGCTTATAAAATCTGCATGAGACTCTAGTGGCCTGCCTCGCCTTTACTCTGGTTAGCCCAAGTGCCTGTCCATTCTAATAAAGTTACAGAAGGAAAATTAAGTGTATCTTTCATTTATCAAAATTGGTCTTTGACTTCCCTTCCTTTTCTGAACCCTTTTCATATTGTCTCTTTGCTGAGATGAGAGGCTGAAACCTTGAAGATCATCTAGACCACCTGCTCCATCTTCTAGGTGGAAGGGAATTGATTTTGCCCAAGGTCATTTGCCACATTCTAGAACCCATTTTTGAACCCCCTATTCCACCTATACCACACTGCCTCTCTTTTCAGTAAGTTGAATTGGCCTCTCCCTAAATGCCTCTTTCCATTCAGATCACAGACCCTGTTTTGTTTAGCTGGCCATGGCCTTTCTTAATAAAAACCGAGAATTCTTGTCCTGCTACATCACGTACAATTAAATACCAGAGATCTCATCCACCTCCATGCTGCGTCTGCCAAGCTCTCTGGGGAGGACACGACCCGACAGTCCATCGGTCTGGATATTCTTCCCCATTTGTAGACCAAGGCAAGGGCCTCGGTTGGGGCTAGGGGTAGAATGAGAGAAGCATAATTGTACCTTTTTCTTTTCATGCTATTTGCCCCAAACACCCCTGATCCCTGCCACCTATTTTTGTCATCAGAAAAGGTCAGCTCCCTGGCAGAAGGTGTAGGCAGGCTTTTGATAGTCCAGTCTTTCTAACCGGCTGCTGCTGGGTATAGAAGTAAACTGTCAGCCTTGGATAACCTTTTCAGAGAGCCAAAAAGCTGCTTTCTACTATGTAGAATACATTTTTTCTTAAGTGCTGCCTTTTTCCTTGTTCATCACTGACCCAGAGAGAACTTGGCTCTGGAAGAGGTCAACCAGGAAGCCCATTTATCACCTGCCATGTATGATGAGATACACATAGAGTAATCCCTGTTCCTGCTCTCTAGTCAGAGAGATGTAACGAGTGTGCAAGTGTGATTCACAATTTAAGGTTTGATGAGTGCTTTTGCTGTAACAACCTCCCACAACCCACCATGGAGGCTGGAGTCCTAAAGCAGAACTACCAATTAAGCACTTAGGTGTCAGGAAATGTGTCCAATCCTGCCGATGTTCACACAGGAGTATCTTTGTCCTTTGTGAGCCTAGAAGTTTACAAGCAAAACTGCAAAGAAACTTCTTGAGTTCTAAGGTGTAACATTTTTCTTCTCCCATCCTTTAAAATTGATGCTGTGTCTTTTGGGTGGTAAAACTTGTACATATAAAAACCTCTCCTGCTATCACAGATGTTCTTTGCTTTCCACCTTGGAGCTGATAAGCTTGAGGAATTTAGGGATAAAAATCCTGGAGGAAGGACCTCTCCAGTATAGAAACAAAGAAAGCCGCCCAAAGGCCTCTCTGACCACATAGTCATTTGGTTGGTTTTTACCTAGACCAGTGGTGCCAAATTCAAATGCAGAACCTGCAACTGCATTTTGTGGCTCCTGTGGCCTAGGCGTTGCCTGCCCTATACTTCTCCCCAGGATTCCTGAAGTGAGTATTTGGCCAACAACCATTAATTTGTTGAAGTACCTACTATGTGCCAAGCATTGTGTTAGGAGCTAGGGTGATAAAGACAAACTATGAAAGAGACTCTGCCCTCATGGACCTTGTATTGGGTAGCAGATAGAAGATAAGTAAATACAAACTAAACACTGAATAATATTTGGATGTAGGAAGATACAGCAATGTGGGATACATGCCTCTCCACTGAATCAGAATATCAGCTGGGAGAGACCTTAGCCTTAGAACTAATCTAGTTCAACTTTCTTACTGTACAGAGCAAGAAAATAAAACCCCCTAAGGGGAGGTAAACTGGCCAAGGGGCCTAGTGAAGTCATGAGACTAGAGTTAGGATGAGTCCCTGGGCTCCTGAAGTCTCTTTCCATGACTCAGGGTTGCCTGTAGGCTTCCTACTCTCTCTTCCTCTTTATTCCTCACGAGTGACTGCTCCACACCTGGAATGGTCCCACTACTCACCACTGCCTCATTGACCCTGAGCCTGAGCTGGTTTCTCTAGCTACTGGTACCTTTCTCTACAGTCATTTTCTATCTCCAAAGAATGTGTCATGCACATAACAATTTATATACATCTAGTCTTCCCCATTAAAATGTGAATCTTTGTATCCTCAGGCTTAACAGGAAAGTGATTAATTAATTGACCTCAAGTAAGTCAGGAGACCTGCATGGACTTCTGGTCTTTGGTCCTTGTTGTGACATCCAATGAATGTATAAAAAAAAAAAAAAAGTTGGCTCTTCTCCTAGAACAACCTCCATCCTCATATGCCTGCCCCTTTTAAGTTCTCCATTCCCACCTCCTGGGAGCTGCACAAGATCTGGTTAGTTACCTTTTATACTCCAAGAAGCTCACCACCCTCCTCCTCCCCCACAAGATTCTTTGCCCCACGTCTGGCTCTCCCTTCCCCCCTCATTCATTTGAGTCATCTCAAATTAACAATTAAAAAGGAAACACACCTACCGGAGCCGGCCTGAGCTTTCTTGAGTGGGTGCCAGGACTGGATTTCTAAGCTTTCTCCCTCTTCCTCCGGCAGTTATTCCCTCTGGCCCCAGGGCTTTCAACTGAAGAATAAATAGTTGACCTCTGATGATTAATCCTCAAGAATTTTTAAAAAGAAACCTCCTCCTTTTACAAGGGTCTTCTCTCTGATCTCTTAAACATTTCTAACCACAGCCCTTAGGCATTTAAGGATGGGTGAGGTTGGGGAGGGGGAGCTGGGTATTTTGCTTCTGGGGACATAAGTTGAAATTCCAGTGGTGCCGCTTACGTACGTTGTGACCTCAGGGAAGTCATGGAAACAGTCCCTGTTTTGGCCTTTTCCTCTCCTCAGTTTTGTGTCCTTTCTGCAATGAAGGAGTTGAACCAGATCCCTTCCAGCTCTGAAGCTATAATTTCTGAAGTGGCATCCCTTGATTTACCCTACCCTACCCTACCTTTCAAAATTGTAAGGGGAAGAAGCCAAGAGACTCGATCCAACTCAACTGGTATTTATTAAATCACCTACTATGTGCTATATAGTTAAAGAGCCAAAGATAAAAATGACAGTCACTGATTTTGAGGAGCTTACATCCTTCTTTTAGGGTAAAGGTAGATGGGAGGAGGATGTGTACAGATCCTAGGATCATATATTTATAGCTTGAAGGGACATTGGAGGTCATCCATCTAGTCCACTGATCTCATTTTATAGATGAAGAACCTCAGGTTCAGTGACTTTGATGGGGTTCAGACTCTGGGAGCCTCTTTGAGCTCCCCTTGAATCTTCCCACTTAATCTGGCCTTTCTTACTCAAATCTAATCTTCCCATTTGTTCCAGCTGTCTCTGGAAGCCCATGGGCTTTTCACTATCATTTCAGGTCTCTGTTGCTCTCCCCACCCTGGATCCCATCAAAATCCCATTCTCATACGGCCCCTAGCAAGATCTCTGGATTGCCCCACCTGCTTCCCACCCAAATCCTCCATTGTCTGATATATCCTGATAGCCTCCAGCTGTTTCCAGCCTTTGACCCTCCTTGGATTCCCTTTTTGGACTTCTCCTCCAGACCCTTCCTAAACCCCTCCTCCCATCATCTTGGACTACCAGATCACCCCCACCAGATCTTTCCTATACTCTTTTCTGTATTTAAGTTCCATCTTGCCTCCATGTAGACACAGATTCAATCCAGCTCAGACTCTGTCTAGCTGGGATTCTATCTGGCCCGCTTGTGAATACAAGCATTACAAATGCTTAGGCTCCTTAAGAGGCAACCCAATTTGGTGAATCTTTAAAGAACTTTGTTTTCTTTGGCTTTAAGAAGACTTGAGTCGAATTCATTCGAGCACGACCCAGACTGTCAGTATTTTGGGGTCCCCCGACACCTCTCAACCTCTTCAACTTGTCCAGGGTCACACAGGTAGTAAGTGGCACAAGTAGGATTTGAACCAAGGCTCTCCATGCCAACTCCAGCACTCCTTCCCCAACTGTACCATACACACACACGTGCACACTCACATGCACACACGACTGTGGGCACGCAATAGACAAAGTCATTTCTGAGGATGAGATGCGCTAATACTGTAATTTGGAGGCCTGAGACAAGGGACCAGGGCTGGACTGCTCCTCAGGGGCTAAGTGACTTTAGCAGCTAGGGGCCTCTCTATTGTTTATCCATTCACCCCCTAAGGTGGTGTCAGTGACTCCATCTGTGGATACTGGTCTTCCTGGGGACCCATTAGGGTTTTCAGACAGGATTTGAAAGCTACCATTTTAGATATTCTTTCAGTCAGGATAGAATTTGGAATTCAAAACTTTTTTTTTCAATATGAAACAATTGTTTTTTACATGTAATGGGGAAAATATTATTTAAGAAAAATAACAAGGAACAAGCTTGGCCCAAGGAAGACGTCCCCCCTCCTCGTTTGGAGAGATGGAGGGTGTGGTCCATGGCTATGGAATGTGACATATACTGACAGATCTTTTTCAATTGATTGATTGATTTTGCTTTTTTCCCACTTTATATCTTCTTTTCTAAAAAGTTCTTTGTTGTATGAAATGGCTCTCTGGGACAATAAAGAAGTAGGATATAAGGGGAGCTTTAAGCTATGGGAAAACAAAAGACATCAACGAAATTTATTTAAAAAGAAGGGAAAATAAATTCTTTCAGTCAGGTTGCTTTTTTTGAGAAGTTAAAGCTGATGAAGTCATACCAGGCTGCTCCCCTCTTTCACAACTTCTCCCCCAACAAATGACTTCCTTCTTTTAACTTCCTCAATTGTCATATAGTGGAAAGCAGATTTATTTCCACATTGTAGATACTAGGGGCCTATTTTTCAGGTAACTTTCCTAAGTAGATTGTATCTAGGAACATATATCAAGGATATGTTTATTTCTTAGATAATGAGATATTAGATCTCATTTTTTGGTCATCTAGTCCGACCTATCTGATGCTTTAAATGTTTTATTGAAGTCTTTTGTTTTTTTACATCAGACATCTCTTGCTATATCTCCTCTCCTTTCACCCCCACCCCTTCCTTTATCCAAAATGAACCAGTGATATCATCTGCAACATTTGTCATCCACAATCCTTTCATCCATCCACTAAGAAAAAGGAAGCCATTTTCATCAGAGGTCCCCTGGAACCAATGTTGGTTGTTGGTTTTAATCTGAATTCAACTGCCTTTTAATGTTGTTTTTCATTTATGTTTTCGGTCATTCTCTTGTTCTACTTCTGCTTCCTTTGTATTGATTCATATACACATCTTCCTATGTTTCTCTGAATTCCTCTCATTTATTAAGATGATCAAAAATGACTTTGATTTAGACCATGAACTTTGGAGATCTAACCCTCTCATTTTATAGAGGTGGAGACTGAGGTGCCCAGAAGTTCAGGGACTTGCCTAAGAATCCCCAGGTAGTAAGTGGCAGATGTAGGATTTGAACCCAAGTACTCTGACTCCAAATCTGGGATACTTTCCACTAATATTACAAATTTGTTTAGCCATTTCCCAATCAATGGAGGCCCCATTTCCAGTTTTTCACTATTCAAAAAGTTCTACTATGAATTTTTTGCTATAGGTAAGATCCTGCAGTGTATAACTTCCTCCAAATCATACAAGTAAGATTCTAAAAAAGCAGCAGAAGCAGGCTCTGAATCCAGGCTCTCTACCTGTAGATGTGGTGGTCTTTCCAGGATATCATCACTATCTTCAACAGTTGACCCTGTTGGTTGGATGAATAGCTCTGCTCTATCCAAGCAAATACCTCCTACCCAGGGAAATGGGGTGCTTGCCTAGGGCTCTTTGAGTAACCAAATTCTCTCTAAACTTTCAGCAATGACCATAGAGGGATGAAGGATAGGAGTCCAAAGATACTGTGCTTTCCCAAGGAGGGTTTGGTCTATTTGAAGGCAAACTGTCATTTCCTGTAACTATATTTAATGCAACAAAACCTCTCTGGTATCTGGGGAAACCTAGTAGATGTCATTTATGGATATTTTATCTTAAGAACATGTACGCTCCCTTGTCCCTGGTGATTACTTCTCGGAAGTCCAGGATCTGTGTCTGAAGAGACAAAACCAGAGGTCTTTAAATTCAGCACCTTCCTTAAAAGGGATGCTATCTTTCACTTATACCCCAATGAACGGTCATCCAGCTTCTCTTTGAAGACCTCCAGTGATGGGGTACCACATAAAATCCATTCTGCTTTTAGGTAGTGGTCATTGTAAGGAAATTTATCCTCACTTGTGCCAAAATTAGCCTTCCTGCTACTCCTATGTATTGCTTTTAATTTTGCCCCTGTGCCAAATAGAACAAGTCTCATCCCTTTTCCTTGTGAGAGTTTTCCAAATAGTTAGAGTACAATTATCATATCTCCTCACAGTCAACCAGGGCTAGTACAAAGAATGGAATTTATTTCAATCATATTCAAGAGGGACCCGATCTGGACCTGCAGTTTCATTAGCATAGGAAAGTTCCATTTGTGGAAGGAACCTCTCTCTAGCAAAGCAGATTCTGTGCAATTTATAATCTTTGAGAGATGCCAGGGAGCACAGAGAAATTATATGACTTGCCTAGGGTCACACAGTCTCTCAGTGTCAGAAGTAAAATTAAATATGTCTTCCTGGTTTTAAGGCCAAGGCTTATCTACTATACCAGAATTCTCAAAGGCTGCATTTGGCCAGCAAAATTCCGGAGTGCAACTGAACTAGATTAAAATGTCATTGGGAAATATGTAATCAAATAAACCAAAATCCAATAAAACATAGATGATGTTACTGTGTGGTTTTCTAAGTCAATATATACCCACAGGGATCATTTTCTATTTGAGTTTAATACTAGAGTACTATATCATCCTGACTCTATAATATACAATGTAAAGTTTAATTAAGACTGTGCATACTCTTTGACCTTGCAGTACCATTACTAGGCCTATACCCCAAAGTGAGCAAAGAAAAGAAAGGTCCTATATGTACCAAAAATATTTATAGCAGCTCTTTTTGTCATAGTAGTAAAGAACTGAAAACTAAGGGAATACCATCAATTGAAGAAAAACTCAACAAATTATAGAATATGAATGTAATACTATTGTTTTGTATAAGAAATGATGAAAGACAGTTGAGAGAAATCTGGGAATATTTACAAACCGAACAATATTTTATGCAGTAACATTGTAAAAAATGAACAATGTTTAAAGCCCAAGAACTCTGATCAACACAGTGACTAAGCACACGATCCCAGAGGACCTGTGATAAGAATCCTGCCCACCTAACAAAGAAAGGATGGGCCAATATGCAGAAGGTGACACACATTTTTGGACGTGCCCACTGTGGGAATTTGTTTTATTTGACCATATTTATTTGTTACAAGGTAAATTTTTTTTAATCAATGGGGGAGCATGAAGGTAGAAAAATAAAATTTAATTAGAAAGGCAAAACTCCTAAGAAAAATTACAGTAAGACATGTCCAAACTGGTGCTAAATTACTTCTGCATTACCTGCCCTGGTGCCTCCCTCCCTCCCATCATGGGTAATGTGCAATTAGCTTGTATATAAGGGCTCAAGTTAGTGGGGTGGCCTGGGCTCACTGAAGTTACCAGTTCTTATGTCCCTGTGTCTTGCCATGACCCCATTTTGTCCTAGAGACTGTAGTTAATCCATCTACCTAGGCCAGAGTTCTAACACACCGAATTGCAGAGCTGCAAAAACCCTAAAGATTCTCTCGTCAAGTCCAACCCCTTGATTGGACAGATGATTCAATTGAAACTAGCAGAGGTGTGGTGACTTGCCCCAAAGTCCCAAAAGTAAGAAATAGTGAAGCTGGAGCTTGAACCTGGGCCATCTGGCTCCAAGATCAAAGCTTCTTTCTGCTATACTTGGTCTTTGAACTCATATCCTTTCAATATCTGAAGCTTCATTAGCCTGTAATCATCTGCTGTAGGGATGATGAGTGAGGCCAAGATAGGTTGGTCATTTTGTTTTTCTAATTTTAGAGAATGCAAGGTGGTATACGGAAGGAAGCAATGGACTGAAAGTCAGAAGGGTCTGATGACAGTTTTGGCCTGGTTCTTACCCAAAGTGGCTCAGGTTCATCTTTAGTTCTGAGGAGGCTACTTCTGCCCCATCCCTCTACACAAAGGTGCCAATTGTATAAGACATTAATAGCTCACTATTCTATAACATGGTAAGGGTTACCATAACCCTGTGAGACAGGTCATTCTTTTCATTATTCTCATTTTATAGATGAAGAAACAGAATTTCAGAGAAGGGAACGGATGAGTTCCCTGAATCACGTGGCTAATGACTTCTGATTCAAAGATGAGTATCTATCACTATAGCCTATAGCCAAGATACCTGGGACATAAAACCCTATGTCCTCTGTAGTAGTTCTATCAGGTCTTATGAAACTGTGGGCAAGACATAATATAGAGAGCAATGGTTCTGTGAATCTGGGCCAATTGTCTGCTGCTAATGCTGCTGGCCTGGAGCTTCTGGGGACCTACCTAATTTATTTGAGGAGGAGAAGGTCATTCGGTCTTATCTGGAGCTGCTATAGGCCAGTTTTCCACTGTGATGCAGAAACTCTAGGGTGTGTTGAAATGTTGCTGGATAGGCAGAGTTTAATTTAAAAAGTTCCTATATTTCTCTCCACAGGGCAGACAAATAGTGACCTGGATAAGAGAGGCAGAATAGTGCAGCTGGCTTCTCACTGCCGCTTCTAGATTCTCTCTTTACCACCATCATTCAGCAACTTCTTCTCCTTTGTTTGCTCTATTAAATTTTTTTACTCAACCCAAATTGTGCTAATTTGTCAAATTCAGGCCCCCAGGTCATTTCTTTCTCAGGGAGTTCAGTGTCTGGTTTATGTTCTCTCTTCCCTGTTTCCTGTTCTTAAATTAGGGGAACTTCACTGCCCACATTCATACTCCCTCAAACTCTTTAACCTCCCACTTCTTCAGTGCCCTTAAGTCCCAAGACCTCCTCCTTCATTCCATCCCATTACATATAAAGATTTTCATACCCTGGATCTCACCATCATTTATATTTCTTCTACTTCCCCTTCTCAACCTATTTGCTGCTTTGGACACTGTTAACCGCCTTTTCCTTGGTGTGTTTGTCTCTCTCTGTGTCTCTTTACTCTATCCTTGTTCCTGGCTACCTGCCTGACCCCATGCAAAGCTGATGAGATAGAGTGTGACAATATGGATTCTTAACTTTTTTGTATCATGAATCCTTTCGGCCATCTGGGGAACCTACAGACCCATTCTCGGAATGACATTCTTAAATACATAAAATAGCTCTCCTTCCTCCTATTGTGTGGCTCCAAGAGCACATTGACTTGACCCAGGAAAGTAGAAAGTTTGCTGGAATAATCACTCCAGAATCATAAGAAGGTCAAAGACTTAGCAGTCCCGGAGCTCAGAGAATCTTTAACAGTCATCAAAGCTATCCCCCCTCAGTTTACTGATGAGGATACTGGGACTTTAAATTTCTTCTGCCTCCGTACTGAGCCAGGAATCCTGCATCTCTCTATGCTTTGTTTGTATTTGACTTTTGATGGAATTAAATGCTGCCTTCTTAGAGATGGATGAACTATCTTGTTGGTAAATCCTGTGGAGTTCTCATTTTTCATTTTTTAGTTTCTGAATTTTCCCATCATTTTCATCAAGCCAGTCTTGATGTCTGTGAGTGTTCTGGGTTTACTGGCTATATACATTTCTTGCTCATAGATCAAGCCTTAAACCCCTCACTCTGGAGCTCCTAGACAGAACAACAAGTCCCCACCCACTCAGCACAGAGTGAAAGTAATTATTAAATAGTAACTGTTTCTTTTACCCAGGAACCCAGCCATCCCTTGAGTAACTACTTAAAGAAATCTATTCATTGAATGGATGTATCTCACTCAAGGTAAGAATGTGATAAGACTTTAGCCTGACAGGGCCAGGGTCTCCCATTGCATCCTGGGCCATCTCCAGTTGTCCTGATGAATATCTGGTCACTGGACCCAGATGGCACAGGAGAAGAAAGTGAGGTTGATGACCTTGCACAGCCCTCCCTCACTCAAATCAGTCAATTGCAAGTCATGTCATCATGTTATGTCATGGTCCTCTTAGAAAACAAAGGACAAACACACCAACAACAACAACCTGCCTGACCATTCCTTCTTGCCTTTGATGGCTTATCTTGGATGCCATGTTCCCTGTGAGTCTTTTCCAGGGCTCTGTTATGGGCCCTCTTCTCACTGTATTCTCTCTCTCAGTGACCGCATCAGCTTCCATGGGGTTAATTATCATCTCCATATAGATGACTCCTGGATCTCTACTATGCAGAGGACTCCCATATCTCTACATACTGAACTAATCTCACCCCTAAGTTTCAGTGTCACATCACCAGCTGCATACTGGATGTTTCAAACTGGATGTTTTAGAGAGATCTCAAAATCAACATATCCAAAATGTAGCTCATCATCTTTCCCCTTCCTGACAAATCCACCCCCATTCCAAACTTCCCTATTTCCATTAAAACTGTTGCTATTCTTCCAGTTTCCCAGGTTTGTAACTCTAGCACTACCCCCAACTACTTGTTCTCCCTCATCCATATATCCAATCAGTTGACAAATATTGATTTGTCTACCTCTACTGCATCTGTTACATCTTACCCCTTCTCTCTAGAGACACAGCCACCACCTTAGGCCAGGCCTTCATCACTTCTTAGTTTTTAGGAGGCAATCGTCTCATAACTGGCCTCCCTCCCTCAGTTCTCTCCCCACTCCCGGCTATTCTCTGCATTGCCACCAAAGTGATTTTCCTTAAGCACAGATCCAACCATGCCCCTTCCCTACTCATTAAACTCCACTGGTTCCCTCTAAGCTCCAATATAAACCCCTTTCCAGCCTTGCTTCATACTTGTACATTAGTTCCCTTCCCAGAATCTATGATGCTTCCAAGTTGGCCTTTTCTCCATCTCATACATAATAGTCCATCTTCCATTTCTGTGCATTGGCCCAGGTTGTCCTGCATTCCGGGAATAAGATTTCCCCTCATAAAAAATCCTTTTCCTTCAAGATCAAACTCCAAAAAAGTTATCTTCTTCCACATGAAGCCTTTCCTGATCCCCACCCCTGACACCCTCCCAAAATACCTTCTATTTAACTTCTATTTACTTATTCTCTTAGTCTGTATATGATTATATATATTCTTGTTGACTCATTCCCCGCCCCCCCCAGACTGTAAGCACAAGTACATCTGCTGAGCATAAGGATGGTTTCATTCTTTGCATTTGTATCCCCATTGCCTGGCACAATGCCAGGCAAGTAAGAGGTACTTACTAAATGCTTGTACATTGATTTACAGCTCCTTCCTCCCACACTCACTGAAGAAAGGGCCGAAACCTATAACCAAGGGCATTAAAGATGGTGTTTTATAAGAGTTATCGAAGGACTCAGCCTGGTGCCAAGAGTGCCCTAGGGTTAGAAGCAGAAGACAACCTAAACTTGAGTTCTAGCTCTTTAACTGCCATCCAATGTGAGAACCTGGGGAAGGGAGAAAGGAAACAAGTTTATTAAACATCTACTATGTGCCAGGCACTGGGCTAAAAGCTTTACAGATATTATCTCATTTGATTCTAAAATAGCCTGGGAGATAGGTGCCTTTATTACCCCCATTTACAGATGAGGAGATTGAGGGAAGGCTAAGAGACATGCCCAGGGATGCACAATCAGAGTCCGAGGTCCAGTCTGAACTCAAGTCTCCCTGATTCCAACCACAGGACTCTGCCACTGGACTACTTAAAGGTGCACCTCATTTTTTTTTCTTTGAAAAATGAGAGTTGGATTAGCTAACCTCCAAGGCGTCTTCTACCTCTAAATCTATGATTTATACTCTGGCAGGAACCTCAGGCAATTTCTAGGGCCAAGGAGGCCTTAGAGATCACAACAGTGCAAATGCCATGACAATAAAGAGTTGTTAAATGATCGCTTATGCCCTTCTCTTATTTGTGTTATTTTCAAAGAAGTCGTGCAAGAAAAGTCACTAATTAATCAAGCATAATCTGCTTAAAAACCTTAAGTGGTTTCCTCCTGCCTCTAAGGTAAAATATAAACTCTTTGGCATTTTTAAAAATTATTTTTATTTCATTTCCAATTACATGTAAAATATTTGCAGTGATCATTTTTAAAAATTTTGAATTCCAAATTCTCTCCCTACCTCACGCCCTTCCTCCCTCCTTGAGAAGGCAAACAATTTGCTATTGGTTATACATGTGAAGTCATGCAAAACACATTTCCATACTAGCTATCAAACTTCTTAGCTTGACATCTCCCTCCCCCCCCCCCCACCCCCCGCCACCGCCTCGGCCCAGCTTTGCATTTAAAACCCTTCACAATCTGACTCCAGCTTATCTTTTCAGACTTCTTAATTTTCTTTCAAATTAATGTATTTTTAAAATTATTCTAAATCTACTTTCCCTCCCTCCTATCTTGCCCTCTTCCCAACTGAAAAAGAGAGGAAAACAAAGTCCATTTAACATAATTAAGCAAAACAAATTATCAGATTTTTCCAGGTTGTTTCACACTCCATATTCCAGGAAAACTGACCTATTTGCTAATACCTCAGTCTCTGTGCCTTTACCAAGGTCAAACTTTACTTCGTGCCTGGAATGTGTTCTTTCTCATTTCTACCTCTTAGAATTCCTAGCCTTCTTCAAGAATCAGATCGTGTACCAGATAAGTTTTCTGCTTTCCTTTGTGAATGTCTTACTCTCTCTCCATCTCTCTATCCTCCTGCTTTGAAATAGCATCAAGTAGTTATTAAGTATCTATTATGTTATTATGTGCTTAGTGCTAAGTGTACCAATAAAATTTTAAGTAGTCTTTGCCCTCAAGAAGCTTACATGTTATCTCCTGTGGCTAGCACAGTGACTTACAAATAGTAGTAGTTTTCATAAACTCTTATTGGCTTAAACTGGAATTCTGACATTTACTAGCTGCATGTCCCTGGACACTTCACTTCTCTCATATTCATTTCTTCCACATGCAAAATGGGAATAATAGTAAATTTCTTTGCCTCATAGTATCTTTGTGGGGGAAAAAATGGTTGGTAAGTTATGTGAGCTCTCCTATGGGAGACCATCTCCCTTAACTGCTCGCCTGCTTGAGCTCCAGGTAACCCCTACACTTCCCTTTGGTTTTTGTCTTCCTTCAGGGTCTCAGGCTCTCTATTTCACTCTCTCTTCTCTATTCATATCTACAGCCAAGTCTCTTCAACACCTTCTGTCTTTGAGCCCAGTGAATTGCACACAGTAAGTGCTCAATAAATGCTCCATTCATTCATTCTTTAGCACCACTTCAGACAGAGGGCCATCTCCAGTTGTCCTGATCTATATCTGGCCCCTGGAACCAGATGGTTCTGGAGGAGAAAGTGAGACTCATGACCTTGCACAGCCCTCCCTCGCTTAAATCCAACCCACTTGCATGTCATGGCATAACCTCCCTGACATCTTGGTCCTCTTTCAGAACAAAGGACAAACAACAAGATGACTACTTCAACAGACAAGGAAATATGAGCTGGGTCTTTGTCCTTGCTCCCAGAAGAACCAGAAATTCCAGATGGTTTTTGAAAGTGGAAAAAAGGCCTGCTAAGTTGAATAAAGTATTCTGGGCAATAATGCAAGAAAAACTGTTCAGTTTAGCATTAAAGAAGCACCTTTGGGGCGGGGAAGGGTGTGAATAACTTCCCTTTGCTTCAATCTGCACAAGACTTGAAGTACAAATTGGTAACATAGGGTTGTCTATCTTTCCCCCATCTTCCTTTAGGGCAGTTCATCCTGTCATTCTGACTTACTAAATGTTACTACCTTTCTGTGTTTGACTGTAAGGAAATCAATAAGCATTCTTTTTATACTGATGTGCCAGACCATGTAGCAGATGCTAGAGACACAAAAGTGAGACCCTGCCCTGAAAGAGCTTAAATCCTGCTAGAAGGATACAATACAATACTGTTCACAGATGTGAAAATACAGGATATATAAAAATAAAAACAAATAAATGGGGAGGGTTAAGAGCTAGGGGACTCAGGAAAGAATCCTTGAATAATGTATTATTGCATTTAATTGACTGAATTAGTTTGTTAGCTCATTGAAGGCAGGCATCCATTCATCACTTTAAAAAAACTATGTATGTTTCTCATTTTAGCACTATATGAAAACTAATACTTAGAATCATAGGACTCAAGGGCTAAAGATAGAGGGAACCTCAGTGGCTAACCAACCCAACCTCCTCCTTTTATTTTTCCCACAGGTAACATATTTTATTGTTTGATAAGTACTTCTAAAAACAGGTAGCGAACAAATGAAATACATAAAACATTTGAAGTCCCATCACAAAAAGACCTGCTATAAATACTTGTGTACATACAGGTCCTTTTCCCTTTTCTCTGATCTCTCTGGGATACAGACCTAGTAGTAGTATTGCTGGGTTGAAGGGTATGTATAATTCTATAGCCCTTTGGGTATAGTTCCAAATTGTTCTCTAGAACGCTTGGACCAGTTCACAACCACACTAATAGTACATTAGTGTACCTATTTTTCCACAGAGGAAGAAAATTTTTAAAATAAAGCAAACTGCTTATATTATATGCAATGTTCCACATGCATAGATACCTCCTCCCTCTACTTCTACAAATAAGAAAAATGCATTTACTTATCTTTTCTTCAGTGCCAAACTTGGTTATTATAATTATATGGTGTTGCAGTTTGGGTTATTTCTCCCTCTGAATCCATTAATTCTACAGATGAAGAAACCGCGGCCTAAAGAAGGAAAATGACATACCCAGGGGCGTATAGGTAGTAAATAGAAAAATTATATTTTGACCCCATATTTTGTTTCCAAATCTTGTACTGTTTCTTTTATTTCCCCAGACATTCCCTTTTATAAGATTTTGAGTTCCAAATTTTTTTCTCCCTCCCTTACTTCACCCTCCCCAAGATAACATGTAATCTGTTATACGACATACTTGAAAATATTGTACTCTGTTATGCTAGTCAAGTCCGCTATGACCTGAGAATACTGCAAACAAGAATCAAGGCAAGCCCTTGTTCCTCTGAGGCAGGGGTTCTTAACCTTTTCTGTGGAATAGACTCCTTTGGCTGTTTGGTGAAGAACATATACTCCTGAAAGTCTGTCTTAAAAAAACTGAAGAGAATGATAAATTTCAGTTTGTTGTTGGTGAAAGTAAAGATACAATTTCTCTCCCATCCAAGTTCATAGACCCACTGAAATCTGTCTGTGGACCTGAGATTGAGAACCCATGATCTAAGAATTTGGAACTCCAGTGTTGATGTGATCCTGTATATGTGATAGCAGCGATTCTTAGTTTCTCACCCATAGTATCGGTGACTTGTTGGATACATGAACCCCGAGGCCAACACATTGGCCTGATTTGTAGGCCCTAAGTCTTTTTATGTCTATTCCAGTTTCAATAAGGATGTGATCAGCTGCCCTGGAGAAGGAGGGTCATAAACCACATAAATCTCCAATTATGTTAATACGAGGAAAGTGCTTTGTACACCTTAAAGTACTACATAAACCCATATTACTGTTGTTGGTCTATCATGAAGCTCCCCACTTGATATCTGGCTTATTGGTCAATCAGCTTCTCTATGATTTCTTCCATTCCCAAAATTTAGATTTTTAAAAGAACAAGATACAACTGTCACATTATTCTTTGTAACCACTTCTAAATATCTCCAAAAGCTGATTAATATAGACTTTCTGAAATGTGCATTTAATTAGGTTTTGTCCTCATTTTTAGGAGCACTCCCAGGCATTTATCCTTCTCATGAGTCTGTGGTTGCCATGATCAATGGGATGGAGGAGAAACTGATTTAGGAAGAAATTGGTGGTAAAAGAGTAGGGAGTTTGAGAGGTCCTTTCATTTCAGACACTTTCCTGGAACAGAGATTCACAACTGAGGCAGCAAACCCAATTCTTTTTCATTGTTATGTTAATAACAATATTGTCTACTGATTCTTACAGAATGCTTTTTCACTTTTTAAACTTTTCACTAGAAAGTAGTTGTATCTTTGGGGGGTTGGTGATACAGGCTATGCCATTTATTATTATTTAGAAACATTACATTTATCTTTTTGAAAAGTTTAACATTTTAGTTTCTAATTGAATAGCTTTCTAGACTGACGATACCTTGGGTTCCATTCCATTGATTCATCAGGGTTAGAGAGCCTAGGTTCAAATCCTGCTTTTCCCGTTCAGTATTTGTCCTTCATTGTTGAACAGGACCAAAATGGCATTGCTATGCCAGAGTCAAGTGACAAGGTATCCAGTTGTGGATCAGACCAATACGAGTTGTGAACGTTCTACCACAGGTGGGGCACAAATAGTCCATGGGAACACTTGGAGTGGATTCTCTAAATTTGCACATCTCAAGTTTCATTTGGGCTACTTCAGTTCTGCTTTGCTCATAAACCACAGCACTTTCTCTGATGAGAATATGCCATGCTGGGCAGTCCTGTGCCAATGTCTCCCATATCACCCATTTATTACCCATAAAGAAGTGTTTAATTGTTTTTTATCTCAGTTTTGTCTCATGTGTGGAAGGCCTGAGAGGGTTGGGCTACTAACTTGAAACTTTTTCAAACTTTTTGGTTTTAGGATTCCTTTACACTTTTAAACATTATTGAGGATGTTAAAGAGCCTTTTTTTAAAACAAAGCTTCGGTCTTTGATATTTGCCATATTAGAAACCAAAACAATTTAGTGTTATTATGAAAATAATTTTGATCTCAAGGACTCCCCTTTTTGAAAATCTCTGGTTTAGATGATTTTCAACTTCTCCTCAAGTTCTATGTAATCACCTTGGTTTTGCACCTTAAGTTTCTCTATTTGTAAAATGTGAGGGTTGGCTTTAGATGACCTCTGAGATCACCTGAGAACTCTTCCAAGTTCTAAGTGATTGCCATCTTCCCCTTGCAATTCTAGCTTAGGCCCAGTTCAGTCTCCCTCCTCTAAGAGTAGACATTTACGTCCTCCATAGCTGCAATTCCACTCTTGCTTTCATGGCACCTGCGTATAATGGCTTTGGGTTTGAGGGTTTTTGGTTTTTGGGGCTTATCTCTTCTGCTACATTTTAAGGTTCTTGAGGGTAGGAACTTCACCTTTTTTTAAATCTCGTCTGTACCTAGGATTGCAGAAGAGGCTGGAGCAGTGATAAATGAAGGCATGTATGTAAATTCCATTCATTTATCCTCTCTTCAAGCTAGCCTCAACTGCGCATGAAGACGTTAGACTTACAGGGGAGACAGTCACAGGGGATCTTTCACGCGCAGTTATCTGGCCGACCCCGTCTGCCAAGGCTTTAATCACCTCCGAAGAGGGGGTCCCCTGTCCCCCTCTCTCGTCTGGGCCCTTTCTTTTCATCCCCTGGCAAAGGCCCAGCGAGGCTCCTTCTAACGCACTGTCTGCAGCAGAGCGCCCAAGAGCAGCTCTTCAACATTTGGGGGGCAGTCACGTACTGCGGGGGGGGGGTCCCCAGCCGGCCCCGGAACAAAAGCAGGGCGTGGGTGGTTGTGCGTGCCCTGAGCTCCCCTTGGGGGGCGCAGAAGCCGCAGAGCGTGGCGCGCCCAGGTCCGGATGGCAGGGCGATGCCAGGAGCGCAGCGGGCAGGGGCGATGCCACGAGCGCAGCGGGCAGGGGCGATGCCAGGAGCGCAGCGGGCAGGGGCACGGGCAGCCCAGACAACCCTGCGTCTTTCTTTCTTTCTCTTCTTCCCCCCCCCGCCCCCGTCACCCCAGGTCACAGCGGGAAGGGACTTGGGGGGCGATCGGAAGCCCAAGCAGCTACGGAAACACGCTCGGGTGGCTCCGCGAAGGGTGGGGACCAAACTTGGAGGGGCCCCCAGCGCCAGCTCTGGGGGGCAGGGAGAGAGGAAACGTCGGTTGGAGACCAGGAAGTAGCGGGGGCGGGGGCAGCCCGCGGAGCGGTTTGTGGGGGAGGGGCCGGGCGGGGCTCGGAGGCCGAGGCTCGGCGCCCAGCTCCCCGCCCGGGGTCGCCGCCCTTCCGCCCCGCCGCCTGGCTGCGCGGTCCCGATCCTCCGATCTCTTCCGCCTTTCCCCAGCCCCTCCCTAGAAGCGCGCGCCCGGCAGCGGGGCACGCGGACGGGGCGGGGCGCGGCTGCGGAAGGAGGCGGGGCGCGAGGGGGCGCAGCGCGAGCGCGCCGTGCGTGCGCACGTACGTGCGTGCGTGCGTGCGGCGCGTGGGGCGCGGCGCGGAGCGCGCCGTGCGCCTGGCGGATGTCCGGGCCGGCCGGGCCGGAGCTGGCGAAGGAGATGGCGGAAGGCGGAGGTTGCGGCCCGCGGCCGGACGCAGAGACCCAGAAATCCGAGCTCGGGGCCTTGATGAGGACGGCGCTCCAGCGAGGGGCGCAGTGGTGAGAGCCCGAGCCCAGCCCCGGCGGGCGTGGGGCCTGCCCCGCACCCCGCCGCCGGCAGCCGCTGCCGCGGTCCTCCCGCCCCGAGCCAGGCCTTCGGCCCGGGCGCGGCCTGCGGCTTTCTTTTCCGTCCCTTCCTCCCGGCCGAGGCTAGTCTCGTAGCGCAGTCCCGCGGCCTTCCCGGGTTCCACCCCGGCCCAGGCCTGGCTCCGGACTCCTCTCGGTTACCCTCCCCCTGCCCCATCGCCGACCCTCGTTCCCTTGTCTCCAGCCCAGGACGGACCCCAAAGGCCTTCTGTCCTCCCTTCCCCACGCCCAGTGCGGCTCTTAGGATCCCGCCCTAAATCATTCCCTTCTCCGTCCTCCGCCCTTTTCCGGGAAGCCTCTTACCCCGATCCTTCTTTAAGCTAGGGCCTGACCCGTAGTAGGGAGGCATTGAGCAAGTGCTTGTCGACGGCCTTATTCGACACGCCCCACTTTGCTTTCCTGTTCCTCTCGAAGGTTTCACATCTTCACTTGTCATGTTCTGGATCTTCAGTTTCCTTATTTTCCCTTATCTTTCCCTATCCCAATCCCTTTGGACCCTTTAACGTTGAAACTTCTCAGGGAGGTACCCTATTGCAGGGGGTGGTAACCCTCCGTTTCTGTGGCCTGAGCACCCCGGAGGAAAGTAGCTTTGAGGTGAATTTTGAAGGGAGTGTATGGGGAACTGGGTGCTGAGTAAGCATAAACTGGTGCTCCTGGGAGTGGGAGCTGCAATAACCAGAGGTAGTAAGAATGAAGAAACTTCTTTAAACGGAGGGCGTGGGGAAAGATGAAAGAGGATGTCTCTACCACTTGATTGGTTGAGGACTTAAAAGCCCAAGACAAGTAACTTGCATTAGTGGAAGGATTGTGGAGACTGTGAAGCGTTTTGGAGAGAGAATTGGTAAAATTCTCAAAAATATTTTTGGCAACTGCATTTTGGAGTTGGAGAGGAAAGAGTCTAGAAGCAGAATTGAGTTGTGTTCTAGATATCAGGTGGCCAAGGCTTACATTGGGATTTGATAATTGGTTTTTTTAGAGGAAGAAATAGAGCCATGAGTTCTCATGGTCCTGATGGTGTAATGGATGGATGATGGTATAAGACCAAATGAGGTAATATGTACTGTACTTTGCACATCTTAAAGCACTATACACACTGTTTAAATCTAGCTGTTTTAAGAGGCTGTTAGCTTGGATTGCTGAAAAGCTGAATATAAAGCTCAAGTTTTGTCAGTAAAAAGGAATGGAAGTGATATAAGGTTGAGAGTGTGAATATGTCTTGCACATATTGGGTGTGTGTATTGGGCTGGACTTGTCATTTAAAGTGTGATATTTTCTTACCAATGAAGACAGAAAACTCCTCTGTAGTTCAGAGAATTGTCTGGAGCTTTTAGAATTTAGGTGACTTGCTCACGGTCACACTGCTAGTAAATGTTGGTGGCTGGATGCCTTTTACCTTCTCCTTTTTTCTGACTCCTTGGTTTTCCATCTGTCTGTTAGCTGTCAACCCCACAGCCACACTGCCGATCACTTTGCACTTAATGAGTTTGTTGAATTGAGCGACATTATATAAAGTAATAGGTAAGTTAGAGAGTTTATGGTGAGCTGTTAACTCAGAGTAGCACCACCAAGCCAAACTAGCTTCAGGGATAGGTACATTTAGAAGGCGTTTGTGTGGTGATAATTCAGAAGAGATTCTAAAGACAAAAAGACCCTGGAGAGTTAGAATGTGAACCAAGGGATGCCATTGTTTCCTTGAGAAAAGGAAGTTTATCGTGTTAACAAAATCCTGAATTTTGAGTAACATTTTGAGGAGGCTTATGAGGAAATATATAAGATCCTTCTAAAGCATGCCCTGCATCATACTGTTACACAAAAATTTTTTAAATGCAGATTTTCATTTTTCAGAAGAAGTGAATGAGGTGGTTAGGATGACAGGTAAAGTATATTATGTTTATTATACATTTATTCATTTTCTGCTTTGTGCTAGAGCATTGTGATACACAATAGAAGGGATATTCAAAATTTATGTAGAAGACAGACCCTTCCTTCATAGAACTTCTAGTTTAACCAAACATTAACACTTCCAAAAACATTGGGGAGGAATTTCAGTAGGACCATAGCAGTGTCCTAGCCTTCATTGCCCAACACACAAAAAAATTGATTACAGAATAATGCATTTGAGGTTATTTAATCATAAAATTTATTCATTACTTTCTAGAGTATACAGATGTCACATTTCAAGTAGGAGGTTAGAAAGCTGAAGTTTGGTAGTGCTAAACTTTACCATTGTATGATCTGAATTTGCTTGGAGAATTGTGTATGAGGATCTGATACAATTTCATCTATATGGTAGTTACTGTTAGTTGATTGACTGTATTAGTGAAAAAGGAATAGCAGAATGTACTAGCTTTTCACTGATCTAGGTGGATGGAAATAGTTCTGTGGTTTCAGTTTCTTTCCTGAACTCATTAGCTTTCCATAAATCCTGGGGGATATGCCTCAGAAACTTGTGTTTTGCAGCTCTACAGAGATTTTTCCCTCCACATTTAGTTGTAATATTTATTGAAAATGCTTAAAACACACACATGCCCCAGATTTGCTAAAATTTCCCTAACTATAAAAAGTAGCAGATTGAATGTAAAATGATAATTATATAGCTTGGCAAGAGGAAGGGAGCACAATTGGCACATTTCTATAAATACTAAAAGCCTTACTTAATGCAGCATGTGGTTAGTCTTCTATTTGAATGAACTTGAAGGGCTATCAGAAATATTACAGTTAAGCTTGCTGAAAAATAGCAACTTATTGCTGCTCGCATTTGCAAAACAACTTTAGTATAGACCAGGGCAGAAGATTACCTTGAGTAAATACTTCATTTTAAAATCCCAAATTCATCTCATTTTGTTGATCTCAAGCCCCAAATTTCTTCTTTTTGGGATAGTTTGGAGAAATGACTGTGAATTCATATTTATGGAGCATATATATGCATTGGAGGCGCTTTTGCCTCTTGAGCTTTTTTATGTGAGTCAAAAAATTTTGTCTACTTTTCCAGGTATCTGATTGACAGCCGGTGGTTCAAGCAGTGGAAGAAATATGTGGGCTTTGATAGCTGGGATATGTACAATGTGGGTGAAAACAACTTATTTCCTGGCCCGATAGATAACTCCGGACTTTTTTCAGGTAAAATGTTAAATTGCTTGTTGGAGTGTTCAAGCAGGACAGTAGAATCAGAGTGTTTACTACCAGTAGCATTTACCTTATGAGCCAGATTTCCTTTGATTTGGGTATATATGGAAATGATGCTCATATGAAAGGTTGGAAATTGATGCTTATGGTCATATATAGGGGAAACTTTGTCAAAATTTTAGGAGGAAATTGAGCTACTTTCTTCTGGCTGAATGGAATGGACAACTTTAAAATTTTTCCTTTCACATACTTAAATCCAGCATTATATTTTCAGGAGAGTGGAAAGGATAGAAAATAAACTAAAACCTTTGAAAATTGCACCTGAAAGCCTGTCCTTGGGGAACTGTAGTTTTCTGAGTGAACTGCTTTCTAAATGGGACAAATGGCCAGGTCAGTTGTCATTATTGGACCCTTCCTTATCTCTGCCTCTTAGGTGAAAAAATGGAGGCAGTAAAAATAGTGTGGTGACAGAAAGCCCACGTGGAAGCCAGGCTAATGAGGTTGAAACAGTGGATTGGCCAGAGCCAAAGTTACATAAGATAGACCATGCAAAGCATCCCATGACCTCATCTCCCATCTGAATAAATTATGTGAAGATTATGTCTTTTTTTTTTTTTTGATATTAAGATTCTATTTGAAGTCTTTTTGCATGTGGAAGTGAGATAGTCATGTTGGGCAGCATTGAGATATATTTGAAGAGCTAGATTTGGGGACAGGACACCTGAGTTTAAATTTCAGCTTTAACGCTTCCAAGCAAGTCATTTAGCTTTTCTGAGCCTTAGGTTCATTATCTGCAAGTAATGATGATAAAGTCTCATAGAGTTGTGACTGAAGTTTTTGTAAACCATAAATGTTATATAAATGTGAGCTAGGAAGTCAGAGGAAGTCTTGACTTGTGGGAGCAGTCATTTGGAAGTGATATGTGGCAATTACAAAACCACTGTTTTTTTAGGGGAAGGCTTCACAGTTCTTTTTTATTTTATTGATTACAGTTTATAAGGAGTGATGATAAACCATTGATCCAGAGGGTCAAAGCTGTTACATTGTGTTCATACTTAGCTGCTTTTTTTAAAAAAAATTTTTATACTGAACTTAACAAAACACCAAATTAAATTAGCATTTCCATATTCAAAATGGAACAGAAAAGATTATATATGAAACTGTAACTCTCTTATGTACACTTTGTTTTTCCTTTTAAGTAACTTTCAGAGCTACTTTACATCTTTGTTTCCTTCTGGTCTCTTTTGTGCTTTTTAAATAAATGCTTCAGTAATCTTCTTTGTTCTCATTTTTCTTTTTCTTTTTGCCATCCTCCATGATATTCCTAGACTCCCTCTTATCTAAGCTGTCTTCTCTTCCCCCCATTAGAAAAAAGGAAAACCAAACCTTTGAAATAAATACACATGTCCAAGGTGAACAAATTCCCAAGTTGGCCATGTTTGAAAATAGGTATTATTCTGGACCTTGAACCCATTACCTCTGTCAGGAGGTGGGAACATCATCAGTGTTGGGGAATTGTGATTGGTCATTTCACTGAGTGTGGTTCTTAAATCTTTCCAAGTCATTTCTCCCGTGTTATTGTATAAATTGTTCTCCTTTCTGTTTCCTTCATCCTGCAATCAGTTCACATAAGTTTTGTTTTTCTGAAAGTGTCTTTTTTTGGTTAAGTTTTTTGTTTATTTGAAACTTAAATACAAAATGAGCAAAGAAGAAAAGAACATTGTCATGTCCACAGCAGAATGTGAGGATTCAATATAAAAACAATGTATTTCTATTTCATGAAAACCTGCGTAATAAACATTGCACGTTGTTTTTAAAGCTACAGAGATTTTCTTTGCTTCCTTACAGGTTTTCTTTTGTTCTCTGCTGTGCTCTCTTTATTTCCCCTCATACTCTGAAGAAGGCTATAATGAAATGTGGAGACACACGTACTTATATTGATATCTATATACATACACATTTATAGACGCATATATATATATATATATGCAAGACTGTAGTCTGCATATTTCCCCTTGTCATCTCTTTCTCTGAAGGTGGATAGCATCTTCTTTCACATGTCCAAGCCTTTCCATGTTTTCCTAAATCAACCAGCTCATCATTTCCTACACCACAGCAATATTCCAACGCAGTCACATTCTGTCTGAGAGATTGTTTATGACAGTATCTTTCCCAGTTTTGTGCATTCTTTCTATTCTTGACTACTTAAGTTTTATTTATACAAGAAAATTTTAAGATAATTGAAATTATCCATTTTACACTTCAACAATGTTGTTGCCTTATGGTATAGTTTAAGGTCTGATACTGCTTAATTTCCTTACTTTTCATCTTTTTTCCCTGGTTTCTTTGAAATTATTGACCTTTCATTCTTCCAAATGATCTTCATTACTTTTTCTAACTTAGATAATATTTTTAGTAATTGGATTGGGGTGACATTGAATACGTAGGTCAGTTAGGTAAAATTGTCGTTTTTTATTACATAGGCTTTACCTACCTATGAATAATAAATGTTACTCCAGTTATTTAGATCTGATTTTATTTGTATAAAAAGTGTTTTATGCTTGTGTTCATATTGTTCCTGTGTCTTTTTTGGCAGGTGTACTCTCAGATATTTTATGCTGTCTAGTTATTTTAAATGGTCTAAAATAATATTGAATGATAATCCTGACACATAATACAGTTTTTCTATTTTTCTCTTTTGACTAATCTCTTTTATCTTAAACTTTGTCCAAGATCATGATTATTCCCTCCCGCCTTTTTTTTAATGTGATAAATTTTATTCTTGCCCTTTATTTTATCTTTGTGGGTATCTTTCATTTTTATTGGGTTTTCTGAAAGCAACATATTGTTGGATTACAATTTCTGATCTATTATAAATTTCCATTTTATGGGTAAGTTAATTCTATTCCCCTTCTAATCTATTGTATATTTTCTTTCTTCCTATTTTTCCTAACTGTCATCACCCTATTTCTCCTCATTCCTCTACTTCTACTAACTACCTTGTTCTCCTATTCTTTAACCTACCCATCTTTCTAAGAATCCCTCCCTTATTCTTTTCCCCCTGCCCTATCCTTCTTGTCCTCTTCTTTCTTTCTGACTTCAGAATACTTTCATAACCTTTTAGATATAAATATGTTGTTCCATCTTTGACCCATTCCCAGTGAGAGTATTAATTCTTTCTTTTATGCCTCATTTGTATGAGATAATTACCCCTTTTTATCTCTTCCTACATAGTTTTTTTTGAATCACGCCATCATAGACAGTTCAGTCCAAGTCTTTCTTTCAAACTACCCAAATGGTAACAGTCATGAGAGCACAGATATTTTCACATATAAGAAGTAAATAATTTGACCTTAATGAGTCTCTTATAATTGATCTTTAATATTTATCTTATATTTCTCTTGAATCATATATGTCAGATTTTTTTCCATTAAGTTCTCATATTTTTGTCACAAATATTGAAAATCTTTCAGTTCATTAAAATCCATTTTTCCCCCCATTCAGGATTATACCTAACTTTGCTGGGTAAGTTGTCCTTGGTCACAACTCCAGCTCTTTTGCTTTGCAAAATAGAGTATTCAAAGCCTTACTGTCCTTCAGTACAGTAGCTGCAAGGTCTTGTGTAATCCTTAATACAACTCCATGATATTTAAATTGTTTTTTTCTCATTGCTTGGAATATTTTGCCCTTAACCTGGGAGCTTTGCTATCCTGTAAGTTTTCCTCCTGGGATTTCTTGTAGGTGGTAATCAGTGGGTTTTTTTCTCTTTCTGCTTTGCCTTGTTCTAGACTCTAGGCCATTTTTCTTGATAATTTCTTGTATTGTGTCAAGATTCTTATTGTAATTTTATGGTTATATTATTTCTCCTCCATATCAGTTTTTCTGATGAAGTGTTTAGCATTCTTTTCTATTTTTTCATTCTTTTGATTATGTTTTATTATTTTTTGGTGTCTTTAGAATGTCATTATTTTTCCCTTGCCCAATTCTAGTTTTCAACCAATTATTTTCTTCCTTAAGTTTTTGATTCTTTATTTCAAATTAGTTGACTTTTCATAATTTTCTTGACTTTCTTGGATTGCTCTTTTTTTTTTTTTTTGCTAATTTTTCCTCAATCTCTCTTACTTGATTTTTAAAGTCTTTTTTAAGTTCTTCCAAGAACTCTTTTTTGAGCTTGGGACCATTTGATGTTTCTTATTGAAAAAAGAGTAGCATTTTTGGCTCCATTATCTTCTTTGGAATATGAACCCAATCTTCCCTAACCCCATAGTAGCTATTTTTGGTTGTATTTTTTTCTCTTTTGCATGCTCATTTTTATTTTATTTTATTTTATTTTTTTTAGCAGCTATTAGTTTATTCAAGCTCTAGTCCCCAGGTATGGGGAATGATGCTGAGCCTCAGCTCTTTTTTCCCCTCTAAATTTACTAATTTATTTGTTTTCAGTTTTCAACAATCATTTCCATAAGTTCCAAATTTTCTACCTCTCCTTCCCCCTTCATTCCCAGGACTCAATCTTGTATGGGTTCTACACATGCATTCCTATTAAACACATTTTCACATTAGTCATGTTGCAAAAGAAGAATCAAAATGAATGGGAGACACCATGAGAAAAACAAAACGTAACACAGGAGAAAATAGTTTGCTTCATTCTGTGTTCTGACTCCATAGTTCTTTCTCTGGATGTGGATGGCATTTTGCATCAAGAGTCCTTTGGAAATAAATGTTTTAGGTCTTTGCATTGCTGTGAAGGGGTAAGTGTATCAGAAACAGTCCTAGCTCACTATGGCTGTTACTCTGTATAGTGTTCTCCTGGCTCTGCTCACTTCACTCAGCATCAGTTCATATAAGTCTTTCCAGGTTTTTCTGAAGTCCCTGTTTGTCATTTTTTATAGCACAATAGTAATCCATTACATTCACGTACCACAGCTTGTTCAGCCATTCCCCAATTAATGGGCATCCCCTTGATTTTTCAGTTCTTGGCCACCACAAACAAAAAGAACTGCTATAAATATGTTCGTACATATGGATCCTTTTCCTATTCTTATGATCTTTTTGAGATACAGCCCTAGAAGTGGTATTTCTGAGTCAAAGGGTATGCATATTTTTATAGTCCTTTGGGCATAGTTTCAAATTGCTCTCCAGAATGGTTGGATCAGCTCACAACTCCATCAACAATGAATTAGTGTTCCAACTCTCCCACATCTCCAACGTTTATCATCTTCCTGTTTTTCATGTTAGCCAATCTGATAGGTGTGATGTGGTACCTCAGAGTTGTTTTGATTTGCATCTAATCAATAGTGATTTAAAGCATTTTTTCATATGACTATAGAGAGCTTTAATTTTTCCTTAGAAAACTGCCTGTTCATATCCTTTGACCAGTCATCAATTGGGGAATGACTTGAGGTCTTTTCTTACATTATTTTCTGAGGTTGGTCCCAGGGCCAAACCTTGCAATCTCCACTCCTAAGTAAGGGCTAGGCCCCAGCCACAAATGCTGCCAAAGCTCTTGGTCCTTGCAGTCCATCCAGTGGCTGCAAACTACAGCTGTCCTCTCTGCCCTGGAATTGAAACCAGGTACTCTGCCCTCCTGCAAGTGCCCACAGCAAGCAGGATCCCTGCCCCTCTGCTACTGCTCTCATCAGGCATGTTAGCTTCTTTTCCCCGCAGTGACAGCCATGGCCACAGTCACAGCTAAAGCTCCAGATATGTCTGGTCAGCACAGCTGTGGAGACCCTCAACAGTGGAAGGTCCTGCAGTCTTCTCACCCCTTCTGTTGGTGACATAAATGTTCCTAAGGCTGAGACTGCCTTTCAACCTCCAAGTATCACTAGGGCTTGTTGTTTGTAGATTCCTCAGGGTCAGCCTGGAGGTGTTTTTGACAAGGAATCTCATACAAGGTCTCTATACTGTTGTTTGCTCAGTGCCAGGGTTGATGGGAGTGGTTTTGAAATGCAAAATTAAAGTTAGGAAACTTAGAGGAAAACTTTTTTCAGTGTGCACATATTTCTTTGTATACACGAATGTACACATATGCATGCTCATATATTTTCCCTCTTTTTTTTTGGTCTGTTCTTTCTCCTGGTCTCTTTTAAACTGAATCCTTATGATAAGGCGAGTACTTTATCATTCTCCCTCTCCATTCACCTCTGCCTAAGAAATGGAGAATGGAAATTTATATTTTGAAATTATGGTGTGGTTTTAGCAGTGGGGGGCCAGCAGCAGGCTCTAGGAAACTGCTTTGAGAATCCCAATTTAATATCTCTCCCTTGATTGCAGTATCATAATATAGTGTGTTAATAAAAACAGTTTGCTCTATTCTGGCTAGGGAGTTTGACATCATGTGTGGCTGACTGAGTCCCAGCCAGAGTGAACTGAATTTGGCATTTTCACTATCCATATTATTTGAATAAATGAATGAAAAATAATGTATTAAATGCTTACTGTGTGCCAAGAACCATGGTGAGCATTGGTGATAAAAAAGACAGTCCACTTTCTTAAGGAATTTACCTTGTAATGGGGAAGAGGTGACTGAACTGATGGCACTTGGAATAAGAAAACTGTAGGGATAGTAAGTGGCATCACTGTGGTATAGATTGAAACATTCTATCCAGGAAACAAGACAGGATTGGTTACAAGTCCTAGTTTCCGAACAGGAGTGGGGGAGGGGAGCAGGATATTTTCAAAGTAGTTGGAGAGGATATGAGATGGCTTGGGAATAGGAAATGAAGCAAAGCGCATTGGGGGCTTTTCTGAAATAGAGGCTCAGGAAATGCAGTCATCAGCTAGGAGAGCAGGGGCCCAGGAGAGAAGTGTGAGAGATGAAAGGGTGGAACCCTTAAAGGCATGGTCTCTCATGGGCAGTTAGTCCTCCTGTGAAGAGATAACCAGAGAATAGAGAATAAAATGAGACTCCCCTACACAGTTGCAGTTGGTGGATAATTAGGGTAAAAATTCATTTCTCACCTATTAGTAGAAGAAATGCTTGAAATGTAGTTGAGATTTTTTTGCATGACCATGCATCAAACTCATTGCTGAATGATTGTCCTAGACAAAATGATGCTGCAGCGGTAGTCAAATTAGAATACCACCACATAATATGACAACTACTTAGTTAAAAAACAAACACAACAGCCTCACAATAAGTGCACAGAAAAGAAATCAGAAAGGCAGCAGGACAGACGGTCGTTTTGTTCCTTATGTTGATTCAGTTGATTAGAGAGCTGATTGTGAACACTAGCTCCTGTTGCTCCAATCGTGCTGTGATTTTTGTATTTGTGTACATCTTCCCTATAGGTTCCATCCAATTCAGTGCGAGTAGTAAATTTATAATATTTGAAATAAAATCAAGTTGTAAATAGTTTAGACGTTATGACTTTATTTGGGATTCATTCCCATAACTGCTTGTTAACATGATGTTTTTAAGTTTATGAATTAAAAATTATTAAAAATTTAAAATTACGAATTTCAATTTTTTTTAAAGAATAATTCTGTGCATAATTATTTGTATACTTCATGCTAATGAGGAAGAATAAATGAAATACTTTGAGCTCTTCAGTGCCAACATAAATGCCAACATAAACAGAATCAGTTATAGTATTACTGTATCAAGCAAGCATTCAAGTACTTATGGTTCAGAGAAAGCCTCTTCGAAGAAGGATGTACTACGTATACGAAAGGACATACATGTGGTATTTTCCTTGGAGTCATTGTTCCCAATTTTCTCAAAACCTTAAGTTCTGTTGTGCTTGTCATGCTCTGCCCTTATGGAATATCTACTGCTTCCATCTTCTGGGTAGATGTGAGAATTTTCAGAGCAGGAGGAACTGTACATAAAAGTAGGTCAGATGGAAATTATTGAATTAGTCACAGTGAATTTCAGTTACTGAATTTTTCACTGATCATTGAGTGTAACTACCTGGGATATGGGGAAGAAGGGATTCGCCTTTAATGGTTCCCTCTTTCCAATGCTTAGTGTAGTGCCTGGCACATGGGAGGGCCTTAATAAATGCTTATTGACCTCAAGGATAAAATAAAAACTTTCTAGCCTGCCATTCAAGTTCTTCTACAGTCTGACCCCAATCTCCTACCTTTCTCACATGCTGTTCCTCTTCATTCGTTCTAAGGTCCAGCTAAACTAGGTGATTCCCTCATGCTGCCTTCTGTCTTAATTTCTGCCTGTTGAAATCCTCTTCCTTCAAGGCACACTTCAGATGCCTCCTCTTCCAAGGTGCCCCCAGCTGTTAGTGATCTCTCTTTGTAAATTTTATTCAGAGCACTTTGGATCTCAGCCTTCACTTCATCACACTTAGCTTTGTATCAGTCATCATCATTTTTCATTTTTGTATTATTAGGACTTAACAAAAGGACCTTACGCACAATATTGTTAAATTGAATATAGTCTCTTCTCTCCTCCCCCATCTTGTAGGAAAATTAAAAGTAAGTAAGAACTGAAGCCCAAAGGGAACTGTGCTCAGGATTTCACAACTAAGTGTAAGTTAAGTGGCCAGAGGAGAAGGCACCAAAAGGGAGAAAGGACTAACTTTAACCATTGCCCAGAAAACCCCCTGCTATTTGGGGGTAGGAGGGTAGGATAAGCTTATGTATTTCAGGTGGTGTTCCCACTGCTTCCCCTGCTGCTTTGATCCGATTAGTACAGGACATTTCTTCATCTGTGCAGTGAAATATAACTTCCCAAATACAGACCAGTTCATACAGTAGTCTTCACACTTGTTTTGATAATCTGCAGTGGCTCTCTTATTTGCAGTGTGAGGATAAGTTACTTACCTGGGAGGACTTAGTGCAGGCTCTTCCCAGGCCTGGAATGTACCACTCCTTCCTGTGTCTGTTAGAATTCTTACCTTCTTTCAAAGCTCAATTGAGGCACTCTCCCCCATGCTTCTCTCCCCCCATCCCCTTTTTTCCTTTCAGTTTTCAACGTTGACATTTATAAGATGTTGATTTCCATATTTTTCTCCATCTCTCCCTACCCCTCTGCCCAGGACAGCAAGCAAGCTAGTATAGGTTATACATGTACAGTCATATTAGAGGCAACCAGGTGGTGCAGTGGATAGTGCAGGAGTCAGGAGAACCTGAGTTCAAATCTCACCTTAGACACTTGACACTCACTAGCTGTGTGACCTTGGGCAAGTCACTTAATCACAGTTGCCTCATCTCCAGTCATCCTGGTCATCTGGTCACTGGATTCAGATGGCTCTGGAGGAACAGTGAGGCTGGTGACCAGCACAGCCCTCCCTCATTCAAAAAAACCAAGTCAAGTGCAAGTCATGTCATTATTTCTCTAATGGCATGGTCTTCTTTGGCAATGAAGGACGAACATACTACAATCATATTAAATATATTTCCACATCTGAATCAGAACAAAAGGGGAAAATCTTGAGAAAGAAAAAAACAAATAAATGTGAAAATAGTATACTTTGATCTTTATTCAGACTCCATAGTGCCCTTCGTGGATGTGGATGGCACTTTCTGTCATGCGTCTTTTGGAATTGTCTTGGATCGTTGTATTGCTGAGAAGGGCTAAAGTCTATCATGGTTGATCATTAAATAGTGTTCAGGCACTCTTTTCTGCAGCAAGTCTTTCCTCATTCCCCCAGTTGTTAGTGCTTTCTTTATTAAAAGGACCTTGTGCCAATTTCATGTATATTTTGCACATACTTATCTATATGTTGTACATATATATATATACACACACACATATGTAATTCTTATCTGTACATATAGATGTGTATACACACACATATTCCATGAGCGACAAAATTCCAGTCTGTAACAAAAATCATTGAGACAGAGCTCCAGGCTTGATCAGTCAATTTATTAGGAATGCTTGTAGTCCGATTGGGTTCAAGACCTTCCTCATAGTCACCCCTCTGCTTGAGAAAAAATTGCTTTTCTAGCCATTGAGACAGTGTCAAAAATAGGATGAGGAGGTACAATCCCATGATCACTCAATTCCAGAGGTGAGGAAATCTTATGATTGGTTAAGGGAAATGATTAAGGAAATGGGTAAGGGAAATAATCACTTAGTCAACAGGCCTTTTCATCAACTATAGGCTGTCAGTCATAGGCCATCTCAGCAGGGACTTCCCAGAGGTCATAGGACCCTGTCAGTAACGCCTCAGGGCTTTCCACAAATCAGAAGACTCTAGCCTACTGTTTAACCAGCAGTATTCTAGGGTCCAGGGAAGTTGCAGTTTTGAAGTAAAAGTCACTAGGGAGTGATGGAAGTGATTCACAGGGGTAAAGGAGTAATCCTGAGGCTTACGAAGTTTATTTCAAGCAACATACTGTAGAGTGTCGGAGGGGGGCATCGCTAACTCAGTATGTTCTTAACCCAAACCAATACATGTTCTTACAACAGGCTTAATTTACAGAGCATGAGTCTATTTGATAAATCCAACACAATATAATCATCAATGCGTCATGCGGATAATTCATTGTCTACATAACTCCTATTTTTACAACACTAACTTAATCAAACAACTCTGATTCCCTTTAAATCACAATGACCCAAGTAAATACTGATTACGTTGAGTAAGGGTATCAAAATTATCTTCTCAGTGCTTATTTTTGTATGTGCTGTATATGCATACGCAGCTGCTTGCTTCTCTATGTACATGTTGTCTCCTCAGATGAAACATCAGTTTGATGGCAGGTACTCTTTCACGTTTGTCTCCATATTCCTTTCATCCAGCACACCTATCTGTCCCTGGCATGGAGCTGGCATTTACTGCTGGTGCTTGGATTTTGTGTGTATTTTGAAGTTTGTGAATGCTGTATGTAATCCCCTTGTTTGAACCTCACAACCCTGGGAGATCGGCTTTACCTCTGTTATTCCCGTTTTACAAATGAGGAAACTGAATCTCCGAGAGGTTCAGTGATTTGTCAGATGTTGGTAAGAGTAAAGGTGGTCTTCTGCACCATCTCCCCTATACCACAATCAATTTATCTAATGTAAGACTTCCAGTATTTCTAGCCATTATAGATTTCCAAACATTATAGACTTAGGAGATGTAGGGGTAGAATATGGATATTGTAGTCTGGTCTTAAGACCAGGGAGGAATGATCTTCATCAGTTTTTGCTGGTGATGCCTTTCATCTTAAGTTTGACAGTGTGTTTGAATTACTTATGTATTGTTGACTCCTTTAAAGACTTAAAGTTTTGTTTCAGTTTAAAAATTCTATTTTATGAAGACTCTGTGGGAACCTACTTAGATGATGATGATTATGGTGGCTTTATGAAAAAACATGGATATTTGTCACATCATAATTTAAAAAATTGTTTTAAAGAAGGGTATGTACAAGAATCAGTTAGTATGAGTGAAAACATGGAGGCCAGATTCAATTTGCGTGGGTGGAGAAAGTCACAGGTTTATCAGACCAGAAGTCAGTTGAAACATACTCTTTCTAAGAACTTCACATCTCATGATTTTTTGTTTTTATTCTTTTTCTTTTCAGATCCTGAAAGTCAAACCTTAAAGGAACATTTAATTGATGAACTGGACTATGTATTGGTTCCTACAGAAGCCTGGAATAAATTAGTGAATTGGTATGGCTGTGTAGAAGGGCAGCAGCCTATAGTCAGAAAAGTGAGTGCTTTGTACCGTTGTGTATGTGCAACCTCTTCTACTGTGTGGTATTTCTGTTGTTTAGTTTGCTTGGAGGACAAAAGTGCCTGCTTGTGCTGGATTCAAGTTGAGCTAAACAGACTTAATTGGGCTGAGTGAAAGTGCTTTTTTCTTTTGACTTTCAACTCCTACACATCTGGAAATGATTCCAGATTCAGCTTTTTGGGGGGAAGAGAGGAGTTGTAAAAGTGGGCTGCAGCAAAAGTAGCATTGTTGTTATTGTTGGTGAGACTGGCATCAGAACAGCATGACTGCTGTTTAGTTTATGGTAAGCATAGAGTTCATCTAAGCATATTTGTAGCGTGGATGTAGGAGAGCTATAATAGTGAAATGTCCATTTGAAGTAAATATTTCAATACTTTACACCTCATTTCCCCTAAAAAATTCAGATGCTTATGTATATATTTCATTGACTGGACTTTGGGCAACACCCATGAACAATTTTAAAGCCAGGATTTTACAATCAGAGAAAGTTTGAGCTTCTGGGGGACGAGCTGATTCCTGTGGTTCAGTAATCCTGATCTTTAGGAAGGCCTGGCCCCTTAGTATATGCCATGACTTCCACCAAGGCTCAGTCTCTCACGGAGATCTGCACATTTTGAGGGCTTTTGCATTTTTCACTTTTGCTTTATTCCAACATAGGAGAATTTCCATCACTCCAGTGCCACCTGATGTTTTTGTGTTGTGCAAGTCTCTTGGCTCTGCCTACTTTGTATATTCCTTTCCTAGCAAGATAGGAAAGCAGAGCAGCAGTTAGACCAGGCTGGTCAGAGTCACCACTTGGAGAGAGGAGTAGCTTTTTCAGCAGCTGGAAACCTGGGATCTTTGAGTAGGTTCTCGAGGAAGGCTGAGTGGGCAGCAGGAAGACAAACAGTAGGTAGTAGTCTGATTTAATTTCATGTACCCTGTACTCTATGATAGTAGCTTTGACAGTAGGCATTATCTTGAACATTTTGTAAATATGTTCAGACTTACAAGCACTGAGTATGCCCCTTATTTGGTATGTGACTCAATAGCTAACTTTATAGGCACATTTGATGATGCTTTGTTTTTGTAATCATTTCATTTGTAAGAAATTCATTTTTGAACCATTCTTATGTGGTAGATGTCTCTTTACTATGTTAGTAACATAGTAACATAAAGTTTACTTGTTTTAAAGTAGACTGTGAGTAAAGTTCAGGGCACCTAGCTTTGGTTGACAGCAAGGAAGAGTCCTATCCAGAAGCTAACCTGACCTTCCATTTTAGCCTGGGGACTCCTGTCATATCTACTTTGTCTTTTAGGAGAAAGTACCTGTTTGGTACTGGCTATATGAAGGCAGTGCATTCTTTTTCATTTCCTAATAGAACCTAACCTGTGGGTTAGACTTTCTGTTGGTGTTTTGGACAATGTCTTTTATTTTAATCTGTAGATCTGGTTGCCCAGCCACTCAGGGAAGGCGCTTCTTATGTTTCAGTGTTAAACTATTGACTTGCTCTTTAGTTTCTGTGTGTATAGCTTCTCTTTGATCTGGCATCCTCTTCTCTCCTTCACCTTGATGCCTCTTGTCATAGGTTGTGGAACATGGCCTGTTTGTCAAACACTGCAAAGTAGAGGTTTATTTGCTGGAACTGAAGCTCTGTGAAAACAGCGACCCCACCAATATGCTGAGTTGCCATTTCAGCAAAGCAGATACCATAGGTGAGCATCTAATAAGCTGGGCTTGGTATGTAGTAGGGTTAGGGTTAGGGAATGAGTGGGAATGAAGTTTCTCCTCCTTTACAGTCTTTTCTTTATTTTCAAATTTGAGAAGGGTGCCACGTAGAGGATTATGTTTTGGTGACTTTCCCATCCATGGATTAGGGCTATAGAACCAGGCTGCCATTTCCTTTTGGGGGTGGACATCAGTGTTGGAGCTGAAAAGCACCCTTATCTTTTCCTTGGTGTGTCTTGAGCACTAGCCATGACTTCTCCATCACCAGGATTTTAGAAATAGTGCCAATTCCTTTAGGCTCATGCTAGTGACAGGCACCAGCTCTGGGATGCAAACTTAGGGAAAGGAGTTGAATTGACTGTATGATGGTGTGGTCATCTGGAAGGGGTTAGACATACTGTAGCAAAATATGCTGCTTGCTTTCTTTTCATGCTACAGCCTGTACCCTTCTTAGCTTTTTGGTTATGTTTGTTTTCTTTTTATAGCCTATTTTCCAAGTATGCCTTAATGTGCCCACCCTCTTCCTCCCTTCCTGCCCCCATCTTCCTTTGTTACAAGATTAAAAAAAAAAGTTCAGGAAACCAGGCAACAGCCAACACATGTACCTCTTCTGAAAGCACATGCATCAGTTCACATTGGGTTGTCTTTAACACCGTCTGGTCTGTTTTGGTGATGCCCTATAGTCAAATTCTGAAATTTAAATTTTGCCTGGGAGCAACTCCCCAAGGGTAAGACTTGCAGATTCGAACATGTTTGAAAATCTTGGTATAAAGTCAGCTCGGCTGTAGCAGTTGGCAATCATAGTCAGGTTTGTACTGCCAGCTACTACAGATGGTGCAAGTGCTGCTTTTTGTTCCAAGAGCCAAGGAGGCTGTGTTAGAGGACTCACATGGGGGCTGGTTGTTTTCAGGCTCATTAGTGGGCTGGGATTAGGTGAGGGGAACTTCAGCTGCAGAGCGCTATGAGAAAACTTGAAAATGTTTCTGAATCACTTATCTTTTATGTTGGCGTCATCGTGGGACTTTAATTCATCCTTGTTCAATTCCTCAGACCTAGTTCCTGCTATTACATTAGAAGCTTGAGCGTAGAAAAACAGCTAAACTGTGTGTTTATCTCTAATTAGCAACCATTGAGAAGGAAATGCGGAAACTATTTAACATTCCTGATGAGAGGGAAACAAGGTTATGGAACAAGTATATGAGTAATACATATGAGCAGCTCAGCAAGCCTGACAACACTGTCCAAGATGCTGGTTTATACCAGGGGCAGGTATGTAGCTCTGAACTTGTGCCTGGAATGCTCTGTCTCTTAACTTCCACTGCTTAGAAGTTCAAGTTTCTTGGATGACTCAGCAGGAGGCCATTGTGTCTCCTGGAGCTTCTAGAACCTTCCACTCCAAAGTTACATTCTGTCTACTGTGTTACGTACCTTGTAGCTACCTAATTATTTACATGTTGCCTCCTCCACTGTATTGTAAGCTTCTTGAGGTATCTAAGGGGCTTTTTTTTTAAACCTCCAGTTCTTAGCACAATGCCTTGTACATAAGTGCTTAGTAAATGGTTATTTTATTGATTGCAGATTATGCTTTCTGATATGTGTAAATAAACATATTGTGGAATGTTGAGAACTTGTTTTCTTTGTAAAAGTTGGTTAGATTTCTGGCAGTCTTGAATTTCTTTGTATAGAACAGAAAATGTGTAACGGTAGTGTGATAATAAGGATTCCTTCCATTGCCTTTATGTGTTATTCCCTTTCATTCAGGTACTAGTCATTGAGCCCCAAAATGAAGATGGCACATGGCCTAGACAGACACTTCAGTCCAAGTAAGTGAGCTTTCTTACTGTTTTAGCCCAATGTTCGGATGCCTGAGTAAGAAACTTCTTAGTTTCATCTATGCTAGAGAATTCATTCATTCATTCATCTATGAATTCATCTATGCTATAGAAATTTTTGGAAAACTTTCCTGAAATTTTAAAGTGTGTATTTATTTGCTCAGGACTTGTTCTTTGGTCTGAGGCATAACAGGCAACCTCCTTTTTTCATCCACGATTAGTTTGTCAGAAGATAACAGTATCAGGGAAGGCATTGCACTAAACTCTGGTGAGGCGTCTGTTGTTTTAATGATGTGCTATGACTCCCTGTCTCTGTTATTAGTCTGGCTGGGAGCCTGGAACAACAGCTCAGTGGGCACAAGGTTTTGGCTGAATTAAAGGTAATAGCAGTTTAACTCTGTCTCATTGCCATCAAAGTGTCACTTTTGATTAGGGAGTTGTTAATAGTTGTGGGAACCTGCCAAGAAAATTTTTTGGCTTTAGGTGCATTTATGTATAATGTGAAATATATCTTTGGGAGGAGAAGAGTTGATTTTTCTTTCTAAGCTGGGAGAAAAGGGATCTGTAATGAGGATGGCTGTTGTGCCTTCCTTTGCCAACATCATCCAGGTTTTTGACAAAAACTTTTATTGGGTTAGAGGTTTCCCTCCTTTCTGACTCAGATGAAAGGAAAGGAAAAGGAAAGGAAAAAGGTGCCCCAACTAATGATAGGCAGGAGAAATGAGGAGCTGTGTGGCTCTTATCCTCATGGAATCTACAGAGTTTGCCAATGCAGCCCCAAAGGAACTTTTGATGTCTTTAGAGACACAATTTTACAGATTAGCTGAGGCTGCTGTCATCTCTTCAGAAATGTTACCTCTGGGTGTCTGAGTGAGGCCCAACATGCCTTGTCTGCTTTACAGTTGAGGTGGAGGGTCTTGTATGTGGGAAAAGAATTCTTCATAGTAGCTCATTAGGAGAGCAACAGTAGCGTTCTGGGAAGAAAACAGCCTGGTCTGCGTTGGGACCTGTAGCACTTCATGTAGTTCTGCCAGCTTTGATTGTCAGCTGTATTAGACTAGATCAAGGGTGGGGAACTTAAAGGCTTTGAGACCTCAGGTTCCCCACCCTTGTGCTGGATATCCAGTGACACTGTTTCATTCTACTGAGCTTCACAAGATAGCCTTATAAATATGGTTCCCCTAGGGTGAGCATCAGCCTTGGTAAGCATAGTCCGAGACTGGTTTTATTAGTGTGGTTAGCACTATCTCCTAGGGACAGGGTGAGGAAGTAGAAAATTTTCTGTGAATGTGATGTTATTTCATTCTCATATGTACAAATGACTTGCAGATCCCTAACCATTGTATCTTTTGGGAACCACTTTTTAGGTCGTGTCTGTTTTTTCACTTAATTTTAATGGTGATTTTGGTCGGTGCTACACCTTGTATGTTGAAGTCTCCCTAACTTCCCCCAATGATAATAACTTCTCTCAGTCAACAAACATGTGTTGAGTACCTACTGTGTGCTAGGCCCTGGACAAGCAAAGACTGAAAAGCAGTACATACCCTCATGGAATTTACCTAAAGAAACCAGTCCTTATGTAATCATACACAGAATAAATATTAGATAATAAAGCTAAATAAGAATAAGTTAGCGAGGGAGGGCATTAATGGTTGAGATCAGGAAAAGCTTAATGTGCAAAGTTGTGCCTAAACTGAGACTTGTGAAGAGACTTCATGTAAAGAACACCTTGGGGGAAGTAGTGGGGAGAGGTGGGGAGCAGCCAGGAGAGAGGTATGGAAATGAGAGTGGAGCTTTGTCTGTGAGGAACAGAATAAATCAGAGAGGGCGAGATGGGAGACCACAAAGACAGGTTGGAACATGGGTATAAACAGGAGCATAGAGTTGATCCTGGAGGTAATGGGAGCCTAAGCACTTTATTGAGGAGAGTGGTGTGGTCGGGTCTGTGCTAAAGGAAAATCCCTTTGGCAGCAATGTGTAGGGTTGGCCTGAATTGGGGGAAGATCATTTAGGAGGTCTGTTCAGGCAGTAATTAGCTGGTAAAGACTTGGGGGTTGGACAACTAAAGAGAAGTGGTTGCTGGGACAGACGTTTGAGAGAAGGGAATAACAAGATTAGGCAACTGATTGGAGGTGGAATGAAGGAGAGGGAGGAATGGAAGCTGCTGCTGAAGTGGCGATGCCTTTGACAGAAGTAGGCAAGTTTAGAGGACTGTTGAGTTTGTGGGGGAGAGAGCCATTTTCTTTTTTTTGACTCTCAGTGGTTGTCAGAAAAATCTTTTCATAGTTATTCTCCTCCTGTATGTTTCCTTTTTTTGTTCATTGCTCTGGCATGAGCTTCTTTTTGAAAAAATAAAAATAAAAAAAAGCTTGTGCTCATCGTTGTGAGTCCCAGGTAGAACAAGTAGAGCTTTCCCCTTTCAAGGAAGGAAGCTCTTCCCAAAGTAGTTTTTATTTTGTTTACATGATATGAGAAAAAATTTGGGAGTCCCTGTACAGTATTTTTCTTCAAATTAAAAACATATAGATACAGTGCTTTCAGTGTTTAAGGTAGATCTTCCAAAGTGGGATTGTTTTTAGAATTTTAAGCAAACTTTTTTGGGCCGAAGACTGATCTGAATCCGACATGCATCTACTTAATGAGCTTATTTAGAAAAAGAAATGAGTGTAGTTTTTGGTCCCAGTATCTTAGACATTACATCCAGTGTAGCGCATCAATGTGCGCTCTGTCTGGGCTTTGCAGAGAAATTTTGGCTGCCGTCAAGTTCTTGTAACTTGACCTACGCAAGCACCCATGGGGAACTGTAGCTTTATCAAATAGTACCTTAACTCATCTTCTTTACAGGGACTTGTAAAATACCAAGTTCACAAGTACAGTGAGGCTTAAGCAGGCTCTCCCTACATGTCTCTGACATGTATGGTAATTTTGAGATTCCAGAATGCTGGCAAGACTAAGCGTGATTAGTTTAAAGCTGTGCCCTTCATACAGCGTTGTGTCGTTGCTTTCTCCAGCAGTTCCTAGGTTGGATCCTAGGTTGGCAACATGGAGGATCTAGAGAAGACCTTTATAATTCTCAGGAAAGAATTACTTTCATTCTTGGAGATTTTGTTCCAGGATTTACTTCTCTTTTTTTGGGCAAATACATTTACGCAGAGAACTTTGGTAACAGCTCTTTTATCTGGAATTTTCTGAACAGTTTATCTTTTGAGTTGGATTTGTATTACACTATTTATCAACAAGAAACAAGGTAATAGAATCGTAGAATTTAAGTTTGAAGGTACCCGAGAAGTCATTTAATTTAAGCCCCCTTTTTTGGAGAAATTGAGTCCTTAAGAGGGGAAAAGTGAATCAGTTGCTCAAGATTACACTGATAGTAAAGTGGCAGAACCAGGACAGAAATAGAGTTTTTCAAATTCATCGTTTTTCTACTGTGTCATAACTTTGGTTAAAGTTGGTAAACTTTAACTCTTTGATAAAGAGACTGACCAACTTGGAGACTGGACATATGTGTCCAACAGCTTGATTGATTATGTGATTTATTGTGCTTGTAATTATATTCATCTTTAACTTTTCTCAGCAGTTTATTCCTTAAATATACAAGTTCTGCATGGGGGTAGGCCAGGGATGGGGAACCTGTGGCATCAGGGCCACATGTGGCTTTCTGAGTCCTCGTATGGCCTTTGGAATGAGTCCAAGTTTTGTAGAACAAATCGTTTTATTAAGAGAATTTGTTCTGTGAATTCTGGATTCAGTCAAAGGGCCATGCTTGAGGACCTGGAAGGCCATATGTGGTCGTGAGGCCTCAAGTTCCCCACCCCTGGGATTGGTAGTGAGTACAGTAAAGGTAATTTAGAGTTTACATTTCATTATCTTCTCTTTCTCCCTCTGACTTTGAGCTTTGTATCATTGATTCTGTCATATTGTTGGAATGTGGTAGTGGTGGCAGTGAATGGTGATGGGTAGAACTTAGTGGTACATATTAAGTTATGTACTGGTAAATAATCTGAGCTTAATGCCTTAGGCTGCTAGATCCCCATTTGATGTGTTTCCCCATCTGGGCAGCTAAGCTAATGGACAGTTTAAAACACTGGACATATTTATGTAAGAATGAACTGCACTTGTTTGCTAATGGAGTGTGTTCCCTGTCACTTGGAAAGTTATTGGTGGAGTTAGGGATAGAATGCAGGTCTTTCATTCCATAAATAGCCCGTTAGATGTTGTTTTCTAAGGTTTACTCATTTTGTTAGTGTAGACACTGATTAGCTCTTTATCTCTGCCCCTTATAGCTTCTATTTTTTCAAAAGGAGCCCTAGCTCAGATCTGCTACCTCTGTATTGGGCGCTTTAAGGTTTTTACTGTTTTTACTCTTTAATCTCTTCCATTGTCTATCCTGTGAGAACTTGACATTCTGAGCTAACGTTACAGATTTATATGTCTAAAAGGCCCCAAAAGTCAGTCTATGAATTGCCTTATATAACTTTTAATTAAGATGGAGAACATCCTGGCGGTTTGTTGGCTTTAATCATCCTGGAAGTAAGTATAAACCCAAATTGTGCATTAATGAAAAACATCAGAGTTTTAGAATCACACACATAAAAGTTGAAACTGTTCCCATCGTTGTCACGCTCTTTTTGGTTCCTCATTTCCCTTGGAGAGGAATTTTCATACAGTTCACTTTCACAGCCATTTCTTCCTCCCCTACCGTTTGCCAGGTCAGGTGGTGCTGGGTGCTGGGAATACAAAGACAAAAACAAAGCCTGCCCTGCCCTTGAGAAGCTTCTGTTCTGCTGGAAAGGATTCTCAGACTTGTTTCCTTATCTAGTAAAGCTTTTAGGGAAAACAGTTCACTGTAACATTTTGCTGTTGTCGCTTTCATTCTTTCACAAGGAATTCTCTTAAATTAGCAATCTAAAATTCCCAAAGTGTAAATGATTTCTTATCCTTAACATGTTGTCCACAACCACATAGGAAAACCCAAATATATGTGAGGTCAAGGAGACAGGAAATTTGTGAATTTCTTGACCCTTGTGTAACTGGAACCTGCCTTGAAATTACGTGAAAATGAACTTTTTATGTCAAGTAATTGAACTCTGGAGAGTGTTCCCTCTTCCCTGAAAAGTGCTGCAAGGCACTGTAAAAAGTCAGTAGCATTATTCCTGCTTCTTTCCTTTCTCCCAGATCAAGCACTAGCAGAGCTTTTACTACCTCTCCAAAATCAGCAGCAAGTTCCTATTCCTCCATGTCTGCTTCTCCCATTACAAATGGTGATAGTGCTAACTCTTCTGGCGTGCACAGCTCCGGTCTCAGCAGGGGGTAAGAGCAGGACTTTTCTCACAGCTTCTCTTTCCTTGGCTCCTTTTCTGACCCTCCCGGCTTTGAGTGTCAGCCTGCCTGTGTTCCTTGGTATGTCGGACGTAGGATGTACTAGTTCCCCTTTGTGGTTTGTTTTGGGAGCTGGGGTCTTTTGCCCTTGGTTGCAGTCAGTTCTGTAACCACTTTGGATAGCTTCACCCCTGTCCCCCCAGCCTCTGCCTCCTAGTTGTGTTTAACAACATTAACACAATGATTTTTTTCCTACTCTATAAATGACTAGTGCTGAGGTACTGTTGCAATTTTATTTTTAGTAATTATGACCTGTCAAGTATCTGAAGATCACAGTAATAAACCTTTTTTCTTTCATCATACCAATCATGTAATGACAGAAGAGAGAGGAATGAGACTGCCAGTTCAGAAAATCCAGAGGCAGGGGATGGGGTGGGGGTCGTGGAGAGATTGGGTGGGAATTGGCAAGCTTATCTTGCTTGTGTCCAGTATCTTTCCCAAATTAATATTGATTTCACTCTGCAAGATGAGAAGAATTTAGACCTCCATTAAGGGAGAGGCAATGTGGCAAAAGACTGAACAGAACAGAAGAACTGGCCTCATAGTGAAGAAGACCTGAGTTTAGTCCCATCCCTTACACTGGTTTTGTGAGCTGGGGCAAGTCACCTTAATCTTTGATTTGTTGAGGCCACCTTCTGAGATGGCAAGAGGCAGAGGAGCTATCCTGTGTTGTTAGAGGGAATTTCCTCACTTGGGTGCATCTTGTATGCAGTGAAATGACAGGTTTAGCCACTGTTCAATCTCTCCGTTATCCACAGATAAGCAAGATTTAAAATAAAGCACTAATGTGGCCCCTCCTTGATTGTGTGATGCTGTTGAATGAGGTTTGATAGACGTAGCTAGCTAAATTCAATAGGAGGTGAAAGCTGAATGAGGAGTAGAACTCTGTAATGGGTCATCTGTATGCATTTCTTGTTCAGTATATTCTTCTATTTCTGATGAGTGTTTGTATTTTCTTTCAGAGGTTCTGGCTTCTCCAATTCTTATAGTTGCCGAGAGTCTCAATCTCACACTCAGCCTGGGCTTTGTGGACTTGGAAACCTGGGGAACACCTGCTTCATGAATTCTGCTTTGCAGGTAGAGGTGCAAAGCCTCCATCTAAAGAATTAACTAGTTGTCAAAGACAACGTGAATTTTTCCAGGAATTTTCAAGTTATTGGAAGTTGTGACAGCTGGGGCGCATAATAACCTGTTACACTTTCTGTAGTCAGCTTCTGGTTTTCTGTGTTGAACAGGTTCCCAAGCACAGGTTTAAAAGAGCCCTGAATCATTCCTCCACTATCTTTCTCTGACTTATTAGGTACTAACTGTAGATGCCAAAATATTTTAATATAGGAGGATCTAATTATTTTTTAGGATACCAGAATTTTTTTCTTGGGTTCATTAAGTCATGCAGTAGACAACTTAATAAGAACCAAATGGATGCAAATTTGGGAAGGATTAAAACAACTTAGAAAAAACTAGCCTTACCTTCTTCAAACTTAATCTGTATTGGGGGAAAAAGACACAGAGATACAATTATGTGTATAAAGTTCAATTTTGAATCTTTCTAATTCTAAGGGTTAGACTTTTCCTGAGAGTATTGCTGCACTTGTTCTGTAGCCTTCAGAGTTCATTGTAGGGGAGTAGTGGTGCTCTGCCCGTAGACTTTACACCTGGGTAATAGCATACAGCACGCCAATTATTTCAGGAAGCTCTGGGGCAGAATTGCTACCTTTGGAAGTCCTATAAGTCGTAGTGTTTCACAAACCCTGAGAAAGTCAAAGTCTATCAATTCGTAGTGAGCTTAAGTAGCTCACTTAATCTTAAAATTCCAAAAGCATGAAGTCTTGCAGGAGGAGTTAGATATATTAATGATAGTGGAAAGTTTTTTGTATCTGCTGGGTTGGCCTAATGGAATGAGTGCTGGGCTAAGGGTCAAGGCACCTGGGTCTTGGCTCTGGTGCTAACCATAAGCCCACAATAATTGGTGATGGAATGAGGTAGTACATGTTGAGAGCACTTTTACGAACACTGAGTAAGTATGAGACTCAGCTGTATCAGCACAGTTCATTCTCATTATCCTTTGAAAACTTGTAAAACTTACTTTGGAGAGATGATTGACCACTTCACATTGTGGTTATTCTGTACGTTACTGGTTAATATTCTTGGGTTTTTTTTACATCTTTACTTGTTTTAATAAGGGTGCGTGTGCCCTGACAAAATTCTCTTTTCAGTGCTTGAGTAACACTGCACCATTGACCGAATACTTTCTAAAAGATGAATACGAGGCTGAAATCAACAGAGATAATCCTCTGGGCATGAAAGGGGAAATTGCTGAGGCCTATGCTGAACTCATCAAACAGATGTGGTCTGGGAGGAACACGCAAGTGGCCCCACGGATGTTCAAAGTAGGTAGACATTCCCTTATGAGAACTGCTTAATTTTCTTTCCTTCTGTTTTTAAGTCAATTTTTTTTTTAATAATTAAGTATTTACTTTCTCTCATTCCTTCACTTCGGAGGGGAAGAAACACAAGAATCCTTGTAACATAGTTATAGTCAAGGAAGACAAATTTCCTTGTTGACTTTGTCCAAAAATGTTTGTTTCATTCTACATATTCCCGCCTCCCCCCATCAGGTGGGTAGCATTTCTTCATCATCAGTCCTTTGAAATTTCCGTTGATCACTGCATTGATCAGAGTTCTTAAGGATTTCAAAATTGTTTTCTTCTCTTTTTTTTTCCTTTGGCATAACTCTTTTTTATTAATTTATTTGTTTTCAGTTTTCTACAATCACTTTCATAAGTCTTAGATTTTCTCCCCTGTCCCTCCCTAAAATGGCATACAATCTTATATTGTTTCTATACGTATATTCTTAGTAAGCCCATTTTTCACATTAGTCATGTTGCATAGAGGAATTAAAATGAATGGGGAAAACCATGAGAAAAAACAAAATGTAACATAAGAGAAAATATTCTGCTTCATACTGCATTTGAATTCCATAATTGTTTCTCTGGATGTGGATGGCATTATGCCTCAAGAGTTCTTTGGGAATGTTTTAGCCCCTCGCGTTGCTATGAAGGGCTAAATCTCCCAGAAAAATTTCGTGCACACTGTGGATATTACTGTATACAATGTTGTACTGTTTCTGCACATTTCACTCAGCATCATTTCATATAAGTCCTTCCAGGCTTCTCTGAACAAGTTGTGGTATATGAATGTAATCAAAATTGTTTTCATAGTGGTGTTGTTATAGCATAAATTCTCCTGGTTCTGCTTGCTTAACTCTGCTTGACTCATATAAGTCATCCCAGGTTTCTCTGAAACTGTCCCTTTTATCATTTCTTACAGCACAGTAGTATTTTATTGTATTCATGTGCCATACATTAGCCATTCTCCAATTGATGGGCACCCTCTTAGTTTCTAGTTGTTTGCCAACAGAAGAAGAGCTTCTATAAATATTTTTGTACAGATGGGACCTTTTTCTCTTTTTTGGATCTTTTTGGGTTTATGCCTTGTGGTGGTCTCACTGGATCGAACAATATGCACAGTTTATTCACTTCTGGGCTGTAGTTCCTAATTGCTTTGCACAGTGGCTATGCTCAGTTAACTGGGGAATAAAGTAACATAATTTTTGATGTGTTGGGTGTATGCAGACACTTTTAAATTTTATGTAATCAAAATTGTCCGTTTTATTTTCTGTTGTACTTTCTGTCCCAAGTTTGGTCATGAACTCTTTCCCCATCCATGGATATTAAAATTAATTTCATTGTTCTTTTAGTTTATTATGTGCCTTTTTATATCTAGGTCGTGTGTCTATTTGGAGCTTGTTTTGAGTTTTGGTGTGAAGTATTGTTCAAAATCTAATTTCTATTAAACTACTGTCTAGTTTTCCCCCCATTTTTGTCCAATAGCTAAAATCACAGGTTTTCTAGTTTTTAAATGAGGCTTTTGTTAAAACGCAAGTTATATTGGGCCTGTGAGTGACAACCTTTTAAATACTTTTAAAAAGGGTTTTCCTTAGGTTCAGATAGTTATTCTGAATTTATTTTACAAATTAGTTATTCGGAAAGTTCTGTGCATATTGGTTGTTTGGGATTTTTTATAGATTTTACATGGTAGCTAGATTCTCCAATCGAAAGCCTCTTTGAGCTCAAATAGTAATTTTATCTCCATGTTTTGAGTCCAGAGAACAATAAAGAATTACAGTGAAACACAAGCTCCATCAACTGAATTTTTTCTCTTTTAGTATTGGGGTCAATAAAGATGTGTTCAGGGTGCTGTGGGGAGGCTCCTACAACAGTGGTAGGAAAGATCTCATCTGAAAAGAATGTAGTAATGAAGTGCTAATAATCTATAGGGTGTTTGTAAGTTACATATTCTTAAATCAAGGACTTTCTTCCTTTATTATTTTATTTGTTTTCAATGTTCTACAGTCACTTCCATATAGCTTAGATTTTTTTCCCCTCCTTCCCTCCCTCTCCATCCCCCTTACCTTCCCCACTCCCTCCCTGAGACAGCATACAATTTTATGTAGCTTCTACACATACAGTCCTATTAAATACATTTTCTCCTCAGTTATGTTGCATAGAAGAATTAAACTGAATGGGAGAAATCATAAAACAAAACATAATACAAAAGAAAATGTTCTACTTCATTCTGTGATCGAATGCCATAGTTTTTTCCTCTGGATTTGGAAGACATTTTGCCTCAGGAGACCACTGGGAATTTTTTAAGTCCTAATTGGACTTTCTTGACTCAGAAAAGGTAGTGGTATCAGATGTTAGAGAATCAGCCCACTCCGAGTTCGAAAAAGTCTGTTAGTGATTTAGGAAACCTTGTATGTGTGTTGCAGGGGTGGGGGTTTGAAGGGGTTAGAGAGGTAGAAAAAAGAAAGTGTGCCAAGTTTATGAAGTGATTGGTAAAATAAAGGAAGAGAGTTTTGGAACAAGTGGTTTTTGAGGAATCAAACTACTTCAGTACGTATTAAATTTCTGCTTGTGCAGAACATTTTGGTAGGCTATGGGGAAAATAGGAATTTTAGATAATCCAGAATAAAAGTACATACTTCTAAATATATATGAAACAAATTGTTTTGAAGTAAAATAAAGAAAAAGTTCAAGTCTTACAAAAGCAGGTAACAGTAGTTAGAGATTTCTGCACTGCATTTTATCAAAAAATTAAATCCAACAACAACAAAAAGAATTACAGAGCTGAAAAGTATGTTAAACTAGGGCTAACAAAATTTAAAGAGAAAGACATAAAAACTTAATGGGAAAAGCAGGCATATTGTTTTCTTTGGATGTGTACATGGATGAACGCAAAAATGGATTGTTAGGTCCCAAGTCTATAATGTAGAAGAGTAAACATGTTCTGTATTACACATATGGACCATAATGGAATAAAGTGAGATATATTTAAGTAGATGGTATAGATCTGGCAGTTCTTAACCTGGACTCAATGAACTTGTTTTTTAAGTATTTTGGTAATTTTTTCAGTATAATGAGTTTCTTTTCTATTTCTGTATGTTCTATCTCATGCATTTAAAAACCTTCTGAGAGGGTCCATGTATTGCCAAAGAGGCCAAAGAGACAGACAAAAAGTTAAGAACCCCTTGGTGCATATCCATGTGGAAAGTTAAAAATGATTTATTAAATAATGCTTAAGTGAAAGATGAAATAAAGCAGTAAATCAAAGAAAATGACTTTTGATACTACATATAAAAATATTTCTAAAATAATACTGAGGCAGTTTGTTGTGTCAAATGCCTATATTTGTTAGAAAGTAAAAGAAAAAATTAATGAATTTAGCATCTACTTTAAAAGCTTAGAAAAAGAGCAAAGCAGCATACAGTGCCATCAGAATCTGGGCCGATCTTGGATCTGGGCAGAGATGAATAAAATACAAGCTTAAAGCAGGCGTTGCTGACCTAGCCATGCAGCTTTCTGTCTGATCTTTACTGACTTGGAGACCTTACAAAGCTTCCCTAACTAGGTAGTAGCTTTGGAGTCAGGCTTTAAAAATGAAAAGGAATGAAAGAAACTAGAGAAAAGGAAGGGAAGGTAGACATTCCTGGCATAGTTTCCATTGTGTTCTTGTTGAAATTAAAAACCAATGCTATTTCTTTTCTGAGCCCCATTGTGCTCTAGGGAATAATTTCTAAATAATAATGTACATACGTGTGAAGAAGAGTTTCAGGGTAAAGTTAAAAACAGTCCTTAGATGATTTAGATAAATATAAGCATGTTAGATGGAAAGGAAATGCGTCGGTAGTGTATCTGATGGTATATTGGTGTGATATGTTTAAAGGAAAATAAGGATGTTTGGGGTTATATCTCCAACCTGACCTTCCCACAAATCTTTCTTTTGAGACAGTTCCTAATCTGGATCAGTTTGGCTACATGACATTTCTGGGAACTTCAGAAACTGATAAGTGGAGGAGATAAGACATTGTCTTCACTTACAGCAACTTGGGACTTAAAACCAAATATCTTCCCTTGTAACTTAATTTGGATCATGTCTCCCAAAGTTTTATTCCGTTTTACTTTTATACTTTTATACTGGATAAAGCATTTTGGCGTGGTTCCTACTGAATGGAGTCTTCTCTGCCTGTTCTAGCCCTTAACTTGTTTTGTATATGCAAAATAGAGATTTGAGCTCTGATGGAAGCTAATTCTGATGCCTGTTTCTGATTTTAATTTCTATAGTCTGTTGTCTTTTCATGGTGTTATTTGTCTATAATATTTCTATTTCCTTCATCAAAATATGCTTCCAATATGTCATCCTGTCATGAGGATCGCCTGGGCTGAAGAAGGTGGCGTAAGTTCTGGCAGGTTTTGAGAGCCTTCTCAAATCCAGGATTAGATTGTCACTTGAAGACAATATAACCAAGTTCAGAGAGTCTTGTTATCAGAAAATTGGCCACAGCATCCCATTAAATATTGTCTACTAAAGCTTAGAAGATGTGGTAGAGGGAGCATTTTCTCCAGTGAAATCACAGCTTTATTTAGCAGTTGAATGACGACCCCAAAAATATCATTAATGGTTTGATGTCAGCTGGAAAGGGGAGAGGGAGGGCTGTCCTATAATGGAGTGCCCTAGTAAGATGCCTTTGGCAACATACTAAACAACTTACTTTTAAAAAATTGTTTATTTTGTTTCTGTTCAGACCCAGGTTGGTCGTTTTGCCCCTCAATTTTCGGGTTATCAGCAGCAGGATTCTCAAGAGTTATTGGCCTTTCTTCTGGATGGATTACATGAGGATCTTAACCGTGTAAAGAAGAAACCATATTTAGAGCTGAAGGATGCCAATGGCCGGCCTGACTTGGTATGATATTTGATGTCAGATCGATGAACTCTGTTGATCTTAGAAAGATGGAACCTCTTGGAGGTGTTAAGCTCTGGTTAGAGTAGATGGAGGTTCTTTTTTGGACCATTGTTTCCTAGAGATGGTAAGTGAACACTGGAATCATGTCTTGTTGGCCGTAGCTTATAACTAGCTGTAAGGCTAAGTTACTATTACTGTTTATTATTATTTCTTACATTATCATCATTATTTAAAGGCCAATTTCACTGTTGAGTTGCTTTGCTACCTAAGTGCTTTAGCATTGCATTGGTTTTTTAGGCTATAAAATGGGAAACTGATAGTAGCTATTACTTTACTACTGAGCTGTTTAGAAAATGTTGGAGATAGTATGTATGAACTTGGGGTTTCTTGATGCCCAGACCTTTTGCCACATAGTTCATTTTAAAAAGAAAGGGAACTGAGGCCCAGAGATGGTCCCTGGGTCATTGGAGTGGGAAAGAGTAGTGTAGGATTCAGTCGTGGCTTGTTAAGTCCTGCTAATAAAGACAGTTTCTGTTGCCTATTTTAGGAACAGACTGTTATTTTGCTTCTATAGATAGGATTGCTGCTTTGGAGTCCCATAAATGAAATGTGTGAAGTAGAAATTTTGCTTACCTCGTGTCTTTTTTTTTTTTTTTGTAAGGTGGTGGCAAAGGAAGCATGGGAGAATCACAGATTAAGGAATGATTCTGTGATAGTGGACACTTTCCACGGCCTTTTCAAATCCACGTTGGTTTGCCCAGAATGTTCTAAAATATCTGTGACTTTTGACCCGTTCTGTTATTTAACTCTCCCCTTGCCCCTGAAGAAAGATCGCACAATGGAGGTATTCTTGGTTTCTGCAGATCCACAGTGTAGACCTACCCAGGTATGTGACCTGATTTGTCTTCATTCAGATTTCAGTTTCTAGATCTAAAACAGTGTTAGGCTGTGGGTGCTTTTAGAGTTTCAGGTGCTAGGTATGTGTTTGAAAGACTATAGGTGACCTTTTTGAGCATAAGTCTTTCTTAAAACTAGACTTTTACATTGAGCACTTGAAGTTGCTTAGAATCTTTAATTTTTGAAAATTTAGAATTCCATATATCATATGGAGTATATCAGACCTGAGTCCCAGAGATGTTCGCTAGGTTCTTGGGATAGGAAAGAGAGATGTTGGAAGTAGTATACACCTGCCTAACAGACACTCAACTTTAGGATTAGATTCCTTTATGATCTTACATTATTATTTTTGCCTACATACCATGTTGACAGCTAAAATTATCTCAGTGTCCTGTTGAGAAGAATTTGAATTGAAACTTTGGAGAACTAAAGAAAGAGTAGTTTGGTTTTTTTTACCTCAGTAGTAGTGGTACTGGTATCAGTGCCTTAGATTCATATAATGAATTAGGTAATTTAAATAAGATAGAATTAGTAGGTCTTTTGGCAGAGTTTCTATTCTGCCAGTGACTCAGTATGACCTTATTAAACAAGGTAATCACTTTATTTCAGTGCCTTTGTCTGTAAAATGGAGTAACAGTTATTCTGTCAATAGCAAAGTTTAAATTTTATACTAGCATCTCAAGGGAAATAATTAAGAAAAGTTCCCTGCACTTATCTAGCTCATTATCCCCCATAGGGAAAAGGTCAACATGACCATGATGAAATTGTATTTAATAGGAATGTATGTGTAGAACCTATATAAGATTGCAAACCGTCTTGGGGAGGGCATGGGAAAGGAGGGGAAAAAATCTAAGATATATGGAAGTGATTTTAGAACACTGAAAACAAATAAAATAATTACTAAAATAAATAAATATTAAAAAAAAAGAATAGGGAATAGGATGTATACATAAAGAGGTAGTTAACTTATAATAACTATCAGGTGTGCTAGGATATAATTCTATCACAAGACCTTTATGTAGTTTACTGGAATGTGTACTTGATTTAGATTCATATCTGATTCATATCCCAGTTCTTTTGTTTATATGACTTTTCTCATTTGTAAAATGAGTCTTGGATTAGATGACCCCATTGTCCTTTTTAGCTCTAAAATTTGATCCTGTGGTTTTAAAGTATGAAGCATTTTGTAAAGGTTTATACCAGACAGTGCCTAAAAGCAATGAATTTGGAAAGTCTACTAGATTAGGGTACAGGAGACCTGGGTCAGTTAGTAGTGCCATTAACAAAGTAACCTTGGACAAGCATCTCTCTGGGTCTCTATAAAATGACTTGGTTAGACTTGAAGGTCTTTAAAACTCTTATTCTGTAAATCAGCAAATTTTGAAGAACTCCCCCTCTCCCTTCATTATTCTGCGCTACAAATATTAAGAACAAAATAGTTTAATTTATAGGTGAGGAAGATGGTAACACAAATTTCACAATGCCTGGCACCCTCGTTATAGGGGTGAGATGTTAGCTTTGGCTAGAGTTGTCTGACTTGTTTTCTTGGTTAATTTTCTGCGGCTACAGAAGGCCGAAGGTAACCTTTGCAGCTCCATGCCCTTATTCTGCCTTGAATGGTTTTAGGAAAGATGCTCTAATTGCTCCATGCCCTTATTCTGCCTTGAATGGTTTTAGGAAAGATGCTCTAATTGTTCCAGGAAACAACAGTGACATCAGGGCCTTGCAGACCTGTCTCTCCATCTCTTTCTTCCTTGAATCTTTTAAATCTCTTTTTGTCCTTATTTGTAGTATCGAGTGACTGTGCCAATGATGGGGGCTGTGTCTGACCTGTGTGAGGCTCTCTCAAAGCTCTCCGGTATTGCTGCTGAAAACGTAAGAAGTTTTAATAAAATTAAACATAATGTTTAGAGTTAAACTATTTCTAGATTGCCATTCACAGGGCTGGATCTTTGATGCCTTTTCCAGATCCTTGGAACCTTGGTGTTCCTATCCATTAGCAGCACCTGGAGTCACTTTGAGGGGCAGTAGTAGAACCTGTAGATGTGGTGAGGAAGCATCAGAAAACCTGTACTTCCTTGAAATTCTTAACTTGATGCTGATTTAGTTTGTCCCTCTAGATTCAAGGGGCCAGCCATCATATTTTTATTTGCGCGGAAATAGGCTGTAACTTCACTTTTTTCTTGTATATTTTACAAAATACATGTTTTTGTTAAATATTTTCCAATTACATTTAAGTTTTTTTAACATTTGTTTTTTAAAAATTTGAGCTCTGGATTCTCTCCTTCTCTACCCCTGGAGAAGGCAAGCACTGTGATATTGGTTATATATTGTCACTTTCACTTCATCTTTGTAAACAGAACCTTTCTTTGTATAAGCATCCAGTTTTCTTTGGCTGAAGTCGCTATCTTAGGCTTAGGGTGATTGGAACTGTGAGGTAGCTGTGGAGGAGTGGTGGTGAAAGAACCTCCAGATACAGCTGGGAGGGTAAAGTCAACTAGCCTCAGTTCCCATAACGTGGTGCCCTGTAATTGCCCCTTCTGGTGGTCGAACTTTGAAAGCATTTTCTTCCTTGGGGCCGTATGAGGAAAAGAGCATGGATTTGGAATTAGACCAAGGCTCACCTTGGACAGTTTATTGTACCTCTTCAGACTTACTTCCTCAACTATAAAATGAGGGTTTTAACTCCTGCCCAATCTACTTCACCCTTGTTAGTGTGAGAATCCAGTGAGATAATGGGTATAGAAAGCACTTTGTAAACTGTAATGTTGTAGAGAAGGGCCTATTACTATTTCATGTTTGTTTTAGCTGATGGTAGACTCTCGAGCCTATAATCTCTCTGTGGTTATTGACTTCTAGATGGTGGTCACAGATGTGTATAATCACCGGTTCCACAAAATTTTCCAAATGGATGAAGGTTTAAATCATATCATGACCCGGGATGACATCTTTGTGTGAGTATCTGACTGTCCGTAAGCTTTCATTGTGGAGAACACATGCCAGAAGTTACAACTGATGGTGTCCTCACACTCATTATCAGCTCTTAACTTGTTGGCATATCGGATGTGATAGTGCACCAGGGGGTGTGTTTTAGGGGCGGTAATGGACAACTGTGGAGAGATGCCCAGGTGCTGTGGTTAGCCTGATGCTTAGAAGCTGGAATGTCTGAGGGAACATGTGATATACTAAAGTTAACACTTAACCCTTTTTAAGGTGGAATGTTTAGAAAACATTTAAGTTTTACTGTTTGCAGTCAGTCATATGTTTGGCTAGAAGACTGTATCGTTACTCATGGGACCAGAGGAAGAGAAAACAAATGAAGAAAGAGTAAGATGTGGAATCCTGGCAGAGCAGAAAGAACATGTAATTGAAAGTCCTGATTTGGGCCAGCCTTATTGTTTTTTCTTAACAAAGAAAAAGTGACTTTACAAAGTTACTTCACTGATCTAGGCCTTAATTTAATTCCTAATCTATCAGGTTAATAAATTGGACTCAGTGTGATCTCTGTGGTCCCTACTGGCTGTATGTTTCCAGAATTCTCGAATATCTTCCTTGAGCAAAAAATAGCCCTTTGTGCTACCTCCAAAATTTAGAAAATTCATAGGTTTGAATAAAGTGTTCTTCTGTTTGCTCCCCCCCCCCCGACTTCCCAGTACATACATACATACAGTTTATGATGGGGCTTTATTAAATGTAATGTTTATTCTCATTTTTTACATTGGATATTGGATAAAGAGAAAAACAAGGCCAATCCAATGTGTTGCTCTGCCTTTGTAAATCAGCTACATACCATAGCAAGGAAAGTTTTGAATTGGAGCCTAATCATTGCCCCAATTTCCTCCGAGGAAAACAAGAATAGTCATTAATTTGTACATAACAACTTGCTTTTGCTTTGAGTATCTTTGCAGATGAATACACTGGACAGAACCTGCTCCTTCCTTTACAAAAGTCTCTTTTAGAGAAAATTTCTGAGGCTAATTCTGTAAAGAAATAGGAATCACAACTACTCGGGATTGGAAATTAATTTCTTGAAACTAATGTGTTGAGCTCAGGCTATCTACAGCTTTGTGTGCATCATATTGGTCAAACAAACTGCTTGAAGGGGCTTTTTTTTTTTTCAGAGAGGCCTGACAGTTTTGATTTATGAAGATACAATCTTCTAACATACCCATACAGAATATCTTAATTGAATTCCTTTTTCCTTAGATTGTAACTGAACTCTGTGTTATTGGATTTGCTTATTATGTTGCAGTATTTTATTTTGGGTTTCAACAATTGCATCTGTAAGGTCAGATCTCCCTCTGTAGGAAGAGAGGAAAACTACAAGTAATTATCAATAATTTTTTTAACATAGTTTATGGTTAAACATCAGTAAATCTTACCGCTGTATATCTCCCTGAGATAAATGACAAACTCAGAATATTCTGTTTCATAAATTTTTAAAATTAATTTTATTCACTAATTTTTTAATAAGTACATAATTGTTCATGTTACAGTTTGGATTTTTAAAATAATTTGTCAAATTGGCTTCCTTTTTTGGAGTGATCCCTGACATTATAAATCTCTTACACTGGAAATAATTTTCGTCAAAGACTGGGACTTCCGTATTTAAGTAGAACTCCAGCCTGTGGAGGAAATGAGGCGCTCCTCAGGCAATTCCTGGCCCCTCTTGTCTGTTTTACTTTTTGTTTTGTGCTTGAAAAAGCCATAGATGTGATCGTGTCATAAGTAAAAGCTGTACAGATAGTGGTTGTGGAAACTAGGAGTCCACTTTGACCTTAATGTTTGGAGACTGCTTCAGAATTTAGTAGGTTTTTACCACCAAAAAGTCTTCAAGTTTCCTAAGCTGACTTCTATAATCTCTTCTTAAGGACTATTTCTTTTCACTTGCCCTGAATAGTAGTAGTAGCTGAAGAATGACTTGTTCTTTTCAAAAGTTTTTATATGTATGTCTGTATACAATGTATATATGTTTGTATGTGTGTATATTTACATATGTACGTGCACACATATACACATTCTTAGCAAAAATCTCTTTTCTCCCTCCCATTCCAATCTTCTCCCCGCCCCCGACTAAATGAGAGGGAAAGAAAAACAAAACCTGTTTCAAACGTATATAGTCAAGCAAATAAATTTCTGTATTAGTCGTGTCCAAAACTACGTATGTCCAGTTCTGTTCTCTGAGTCCTTTGTCTCCATCAGGAGGTAAGTTTCATGTTTCATCATTAGAATGATCTGTTGCAGATAGCCACACTACTGCTTTCAGGCTCTATGTATTGAGTTCATTCTCTCGTATGATCCATACAGATATGAAGTCTGCAATACAACGGAGGATGGATCAGAATGTGTCACTTTTCCAGTTTACTTCAGAGAGAGAAAAATCAGGCAGACAAGCACATCTTCTGGGACTGTTCTGTATGGACAGCCATTGTTAATCTCTGTCCCAAAGCACAAATTAACCCTTGACTACTTGTACCAGGTTATCTGTGAGCGTATCAGGTATGTATCGCACATTCAGATTGTTGCTTTAGTTTCAGCTGTGTGTTTAAATTGGCACGTGCATCCATTTTATCATTTCTAAGAGAGAGAATAGCACCCTTTCCGAGTACCTGTTAGTATCGTCTTGCTTCTCTCCTATTATACTTTTTTAAGTGTTGGGAAGTCCCTTGTCCTTTCTTTTTTGGTTAAATCAGTATTAATCACCCATTCTGTGAGTACCAGTGTACTTGGATGGGTACAGAGTCTCTACATGAGATACAGTAATTGTTTCAAAGAACTTACCCTCTAGTAGAGGGATGTCACCCACATGTATGTAAGCTGTAATAGAAGAACATAGTAATGCTTTGGTGCATTGTAGAGGGGTAAGGAGTGCTCTGTGAGGTCCAGAGGTTTCAGAGTGTTAGGAAAGGCCTTGTGGAGGAGATGTTACAGAGTTGGGTTTATAAAGACTTGACTAGAATTTAGAAGGTAAAATTTTTAGAAAACCTTATCAGTTCCAGAGATTTTCATCCCACTTCTTCTGCATGGCATGGTTACATCCAGATGTTATCATGTTTGATAGGACAGGAATTGCAACCCATCCAAGATCTTAAATTTGAAATTCTGTTCTCTGACCCGTAACCTTCTGTCTTTCCACTTTTCCCACATAATCTTCCTAAACCAACTCTTATTCTCATTATGACCTGGTCTTTTGACCCCATAGTCTACCATTTTAGTGATTCTTTCTCTGCTACCCTGTAATCTCTGAGTTGAGACCTTTTCTCATTTCTAGCCTTTTAATCTTTAACCCTGAATTACCACTGACAGAGTTAAGAAAAAAACAAAAAGAAATGACTTATATGTAGAAAAATATTTATAGCAGCTCTTTTCGTTGTGGCAAAGAATTGAAAATTGAGGGAATGTCCATCAGTTGGGGAATGACTGAACAAGTTGTGGTATGTGATTGTGACAGTATACTATTTTGCTGTAAGAAAGATGAGTTGGTTGGTTTCAGAAAAGCATGACGGTCTATATGAACTGGTGCAAAGTAAAGTGAGAAGAACTAGGAGATCATTGCACACGCTAACAAAAATGTTGTATTGATGATCAGTTGTGAAAGACTTGGCTGTTCTGATCTTTCTCTTTGAGACATTTTTGGTCCATTTTTCAAACTTCTTCACCACTTGTCATGGGAAGATAAGTATGCCAAAGAGGAAACCAAGAAACCAAGTTACTCTAGTTTCTTAGTGGTCAGTTGTGAACACAGTATAAGTTATTTCTTGGTTTCCTTTTTGCTTCATTACCCAGGAAATTCTTCTGTTATAGAAGACCACTTTGGGATGTGTTTAATAAATCTGTATGTGTTTAATAAATATCAAGATATAAAGTAGGTGATTGTCTGTTTCCTAGGGTGGTAGCTGATGAATTCATTCATGATTGCTTCATTATATTGATTAAAGGACTCCCTTGGGTACCTGAAAATCAGGTAGAGATTTCTAGGTTGTGATCTTTTTGGAGGCCTTGGGATGAAAGGGTGGCATAATTGAAATTAGTCTTTCTCCCTGTAGTTCATGTAAAAACTGGGGAACAAGGTTATTAGAAAGTGACCAAGCTTTTTCAAAATGTAAGATTACGGACTTTTTAATGAGACAATACATGCACTTCAAATCTCCATATCATATAGACCTCTGGACATTTGTTCCTCTCTCTATTTTCTCTTTTCCTCTCACAAACATCCAATTAATCTCTTATGTGCTGCTAGTCTAATATTCCTTTTGCGTGCAATCTTGACAAATCATTCTGGTGATTAAAAATTTCATTCATTCCCTGTTGCCTGAGTAAAGTGCAACCCCCCTGGCCTATTGTTTGAGGCTTCCACAGTCTGATTCCCCTTAACCTGTTTTTACAATATTGCAAAGTATTCATCCTGGAGTCGTCAGGTGTTTTAATAACTAAATGTCTCCTCCAGCAAGATTGGATAAAGATACCATCTAGGAGAGTTTCATGATAAGGTAGACCAGATATTCTGGGGAAATGCTTTCACTTGGCTGTCAGAGGCCATGAAAAGAATTTTATTGGGACTAGTTCATGCTCACTACTGAGAGGAGGCATAGAGCTATGGTGATTTACATGAAATGGTTGACAGTCAAGCCAGTTATAAAATTGTATGCATTTAGGTATAGACGTAAACCACAGATGTAGCAACTAACAAACTGCCCCCTTTTTTTAGCCGCTACATAAAACATCCTTTACCAGATGATTCTCCTAGACCACACCTGGACAATGCTACCTGCAATGGGTCCAATGGCATTTGTGAAGGTGAGTGCTTATTAAATTTCGTTGGCTGAATCTTAGATACCTGTCTTTTCAACCTGCAGTTTTTTGAGAGCTTAATTTTAATTGATTTTTAAAAATCTTATATCACCTTCATTTGTTAATATGTACATGCCCTCTTCTCTACAAGCTACCTATTTAACAAGGAAAAAGAGTAGATAAAATAGTTCAATGAAACTAGATAATAGGTAACTGAATGTGACAGTCCTGGAGTATGACTGTCATTTCTGTTCTATTCTAGTTAGAGGTGGAGAGTTGGATCTGGGAAAGGTAATTCAATTTTGCTAGAATGATTCCCTCAACATTTACAGGTGATATTAATTCCTTATCAGTTTTTGTGTTCTATGATCTACTTGGGAATACCTATTCTTTTTTTTTAAAAAAAAATTACTTATTTTCATTTAATTTTTTTTCAGCTTGTTCTTATATTTTGCTTTTAGTTTTGTAAATCTGGAACTTCATTTCATTTTATCAGATGTTACTAAATGCATGTTATATAAAGAGCATTTTGTTAGGTACTGAATCTGTTTTTCAGACTTTAGATAAAATAGGGTTACTTTTCATGGAGCTTGCAGTTCAGTAGAGAGACAAGATGAAATTCCAGGTAACTGTAATACACGGTAATATAAGTACAGTAGAAAGATGTAAAACAACAGGCTACATGCTGTTTGAGAGTAAAAAGCCATTTTTAGTTGGGATCAAGGAAGACTTGGTAAAAGAGTCATTTGACTCATGCCTTATTAGATTTCAACAGTTTGAAATGGGGGGAGAAGTCATGGGGAACAGAGGCATCACTGGACGTATAGACATGGGGTGACAGAGTCTTGATGGAATGGAAGGATCCAGTATGACCGGAACACAGGGCGGATGAAAAATTGTTATTAGAAAAGACTAGAAAGGTAGGGAGGTACCAGTGATTAGTTCAGGGCCATACACACACACACACACACACACACACACACACACACACATATATAGTGTTCAGTAAGTATTTCAAATGATGAATGACTATCAAATCCATTACAATAGCTGTTGAGCTTTTATAGTTAGATCTGGTGTGTATTTGGGGAAAAAAATCTAAATTTCATTTATCGCCATAGAGACAAATAAAATGAGCAGTTCACCAAAACAGTCATTACATAGTATACTGCAAAGCAGTACCTTGAATCTAGGTTTTATCACTTACTAACCCTGTGAGATTAAATAAATTATTTTAACCCCAAGCCTGTTTCCTAATCTGAAAAAAAATATTACTTATAGTACCTTGAAAGATCTTTCATTGTTCATCATATCTGTCTTGAGTTGTGAGTGTGCTGAATGATTAAGGTGACTTGCGTTAGGTAAGATTTTTGCATTTGAGTAATAACATGGAAAACCTTATTTAATCAGTTAGCATTTATTAAGTGTCAACTATATTGTGGGCCAGGTTCTGAGGATAAAAATTTAAGAGCACAAAATTCACATCCACGATTTCATGGTGTGGGTGTGTGTGTGGGGTGTGTGTGTGTGTTTGTGAGAGAGAGAGGGAAATATGAGATGAATAAACCAGGCTATATATCCATGAATGTAAATTGATATGGCCACTAATGACTTGTTTATTATTTTATTTGTTTTCAGTGTTCTACAATCACTTCCATATAACTTAGATTTTTTTCCTCCTCCCTCCCCCATCTCTCCTTGAGATGGCATACAATTTTATATAGTTTCTACACATACATTCCTATTAAATACTTTTCCACCGTAGTCATGTTGCATAGAAGAGTGAAAATGAATGGGAGAAATCGTAAAACCATTACATAACACAAAAAGAAAATGATCTGCAACATTCTGCGATTGAATTTCATAGTTCTTTCTCTGGATGTGGAAGTCATTTTGCCTTAAGAGACCATTGGAAATTTTTTAACTCCTTGCATTGCAATGAAGTTCTAAGTCTACCAGAAAATATCCTCGCACACTGTGGTTGTTGCTGTGTACAAAGTTCTCCTGGTTCTGCTCCTTTCACTCAGCGTCAGTTCATATAAGTCTTTCCAGGCCTCTCTGAAGTCTTCCTGTTCATCATTTCTTATAGCACAATAGTATTCCATTAGAGTCATATACCACAATTTATTCAGCCATTCCCCAATGGATGGGCATCCCCTTGATTTCCAGTTTTCGGCCACCACAGAGAGAGCTTCTATAAGTATTTTTGTACGTGTGGGACCCTTTCCCGTTTTTATGATCTCTTTGGGATACAGTCCTTAGAAGTGGTATTGCTGGGTCAAAGGGTATGCACATTTTTGTAGCCCTTTGGGCATAGTAAGGAAAGGTCTTTTGAAAGAGTTATCACTTGATTCAGCCTTGAAGGAAATTATGAATTCCAAAAGGGGAGGAGGCAGCAGAGAGGATTCTTGACATGTGAGGGTCAGTCTGTGCAAATTTTTATAGAAGGGAAAATATTGAATATGGGAAATGCCAAAAAGACTAATTTGACTGAAATGTAAAGAGCATGAAAAAGCCTGGAAAGATAAGGAAGAGATAATTGAAATGATTCCTTTTCAAAATGCTTGTGTGAGAAGCATCATTAGAGTCTAGGTTTCCCTCTATCCCGGCTCAGCAAAGACCTGGAGAATGCACTGTTCTGGAAAGACAAGGAGTCACAGTAAATCATTTTTCCAGCCCAATTCAGCTTTACAGAAGCGTGGAGTGGTCTTTGGAGTATGAAGTGTGGCTCTGACCAGGAGCACATGACTGTGGCAGTAGGGAGAATTCTGGCACCCAAAGACTAAGAGAAAGCCAAGGCAGATGGCAACAGAAAGAGATTTCCAGAGGATCCTCCAACAAGTGCTGGATGCAGAAGTAGGTGCCCATCTGGCAGCTCTGTCACCCACTACCCAGTCACAGTCACAGATCTAGGGCAGAGAGGAGCAGTTTTGCTCATTGGTTCTAGACATGTGCTAAGCACAGAACAAGTTCCAGGACGCCATTAGTAGCTGTGTGGCTCTGATTCCCCAGAGAAGAGCATCCCATACCAAACAGAAGCCAGCAGTTCAGTTATTCTGAACCATCAGAGCCTTCTAGAGACCAGTGGTGACTGGGTCAAGAAACACTTAGAAGCAAGCTGACAGACACAAACCTCCAACAAGAACTTGAATTCAAATTTGAAGGGCAGCAAACAGACCTTGTTTTATTACATTGCTTTTGATCACATCACTGAAAGCTTGTAGACTCCCAATCTGAGCTGTGCAAACAACAAAAAAAGTAAGAGGACAGAAGCTCAGGCCAGACATTTCCTCCCTGAAGTTTGCAGAGCCTATCACTAACATGTAAAGTCCAAAGTCAAGAAGAAGGCTAGAAGAATGAACAAACACAAAATAAACCCAATCATAAAGTACTACTGTGTAGGGACACAAACGCTCCCAATGCAAACAATATGAGAATAACTCAAAAACATATCTACAGGCAGAGTCTCAGAGAAAAATGCAGCTTAGATGCAGATCCAAGAAGAACTCCTAGGAGAGCTAACGCAAGAATTAAAACAAACTAATGAATGATATTAACCAAATGAGAGCAGTACAAGAAACAATGGAAAAAGAGGCAAGAGCTAGGGCAGAAGGATGCAAAAAGGGAGCTTGGAAAAAGAAATGCAAAAGCTTAATGAAGAAAACAAGTAGAAGCTAATCTGATGACTTCATTACACATCAAGAAATTATAGTACAAAGGCAAAACACTAAAAAAGAAGAAAATGTGAACTATCTTACAGGAGAGATGATTATTCTGAATCAAGGAAAGAGATTTTAAGGTCATAAACAAAACAATAAAAACAAGACAAATCGCTGGGTGTGTATTCCAAGAAATCACAAGGCCATGTAGAAGTCTTAGAGCCACAGGGCAGAGCAGTCATTGGAAGAACTTTGCTCCTGAAATGTCAGTTCCTGAAAGGAATCCTCCAATGAAACCTCTCAAGAACATCATAGTCAAAATCTAGAGCTTCCAGGTCAAGGAGAAAAGTATTACAAGCCACCAGAAAAAAGGAATTCAGGTACTGAGGAGCCACAGTCAGGATCAAAGGAAATTTAGCTCCCATGACTATAAAGGGAATAAACAGCTTGAAATAGGATATTCAAGAAGGCAGATGATCTAGGGCAGACCTGCACTATTGCAGCCTGAAGGCTTCTTACTGCCTGTGGGAGTGCCAAAGGATTTTAGGTGGCCTGATGTTTTCCTTTGATATTTTTTGTGGGCTACCCAAAATCCTTTGGCAGGTTGCATGCTGTGCAGGCCTGATCTAGGCTGACTACTAAGAATAATCTGCCCAGCAAATATACTATATATTTTTATATATATGTGCGTATATGTATACATATATATATATATATATATATATATATATATATATATATATATATATAATTTGTTATATAACTATATATATAATATTTTATAATATAGTACTATAATATATTATGTAATATATAATATATAAATATACACACACACTGTACATGTATACAATGTATAATTCTACAAGAGGGAAAAATGGATGTTTAATGAAATAGAGAACTTCCATACATTTCTGATGAGAAGACTACAGTTGAGTAGAAAATTTGAACTATAGACACAGGACCTAAGAGAAGCACAAAATGGTAAAAAGGGAATAAACAAAGTTAAACTGCTTACGTCCTTATCTGGGGAAATAATACGTGCCAGCCCTCAGAACTTCATCCCCACCGAGAATGATGGAGGCAGTCTAGACAGAGGCCTAGAGGGGATTCTCAGAACAGTAGAATGGGAAGGAAAGAGGAGTGTGCTGGGAGAAGAAGAATAAGGAACATTCTCTCATAAAAGGGGGGCTCCCAAGATCTATGCAGCAAGGAGGGTAAGTGGGAGAGAATGGACAGCAGGTGAATCCCACATTCATCCAAACTGGTTAAAAGGAGGGATGAATACATATACAGCACACAGTTGGGTGCAGAAATATATGTTACCAAAGAAGCAAGTAGCTTCAAAGGAATGGGGTGAAGAAAAAAGCAGGCATAGTAAGGGAGGATCAGGCAGAATTAAATGCTCTTAAAGAGGGAACAGAGATATGCAGAGAGAAAGACAGATAGAAGAGAATAGGAGGGAGGGAAACACAGCAATCATACCTGTGAATGTTACAAACTCATGCATAAAATGAAAGAAATGTATAGACTGGATTATAAATGGAACCTAATAATGATGTTGTTCATAAGATACGCACGAGTTAAAATAAAAGGCTAGAGCAGACTCTGTTATGCTTCAGTGGAAGTAAAAAGTGCAGAGGTAGCAATAATAATGTCAGACAAACCCAAACTTGAACTAATTAAAAGAGATAAGCAGGAAAATTACGTTTTGCTAAAAGCCGCCATACACAGTGAATTAAGGTTTGAAAAGTAAACTGGAAGACAAAGTTCTGAGCATCATCACTTTATTACTTAGGCCAGCAGTAGCCAAAAAGTTGGGTCAGTGACTTGTTCTAATGAGCAAAGACTTAAGTGTAGGACTTGGTAACAGTCATATAGTTTTGGGAAATACACAAGGACAAAAAACAGGGACTAACACAGATGGAAAACAGCATGATTGGCAGGACTGACATTACCATGGGGGCGGGAACATTCTGATTGGTTATATTAAGAAAGGTGGCCTGGCATTCATGCAAGGCTAATTACTGCCTTTCACTATAAATTAAGGAATGTTAGTTTTTTTATGGGACCCAGTCATATCTTGGCAATCTTTGCTAGGGGATCAAAACTACCAGACTTCTTGTCTTCTTGGAAGAGATTAAAAACTCCCCCAATTGCGCAAGGGAAGGCAAGGTCAAATGGCATGTCGTTTGGGGATGGTACCAAGTTAACTTGTGGGGCTTAAAGATAATAAATATCCTGAAAGTATACCAGGCACTACCAGTGTGAGAGATAGCAACTTTTCTTTGAATTGTACATTTAACTCAGAAGAAAAGCTAAATTCCTAAGCTTAACTCAAGGATATAGGCAACTTTAGGAATCAAAATAGTGTTTAATTTTCTTCATTTCTCCTCTCTCATTGATCACCTATGTGTAAGTGAATTCTATAAGGTTTTTAACATAGTTGTTCTCATTGGGACACACTACCATCAGTTTAGTTCTTGGAATGAAATGGTGGAAGCTTGGAACAAGCTCCAATATGGCAACAAAGGCAAAGTCTAAAAAGAATGATAAGACCAAGGTTAATAAGGGCCCATTTACCAAGGGTGGCCATTTTCGTGCAGCCAGGTAATCCAAGAAAAGGAGTCCCCACGTGGGGTATGTTGATCTTGTATGGTATCTGGGACTGATGAGTATTTTGCTGCAAGGGGAGATTGTCGTGACAGTTGCAAAACCATCAGGCCTGATCTCACAGCAATCCACCCCATAACTAGCACATGTGACAAAATCTGTTGGAAGCAGTCCCCTTAGTAAGTGTAACTTACAGGGATACATGGGAATAAAGGAAAGGAGAGATTCGCAAAGTCTCCAAGAAACTCAACGAACATACACGCCGTGAAAAGTAATAAAATAGTGATTCTAATAACCCACTCCCAATGCTTATTTCACTTCGAGGCTTCAGGTGTCCCATGTTCACTGGGTGAACAGAAAGATCAAAGGCTTGGATCAGATGTTGGAAGCAAGCATCCTGACCCCTCCCCACTTTGTTCATGGACAAAGTAAAAGACTTACTCTCAGTTGGAGAGCTGAGTACAAGCTTCCTTGAAATCAATAAGGTGTTGTGCCTTGAGGGCTTGGAGGTCAGAAATCTTCGTTGTTATAGCTGGGTCACTTAGCCGTGTCCATAACATAATAGCAGTTGGGTCAACAGAAATTGGTAGGTGAGGAAGCAATATTGTAGAATTAGGTGCAGCAGTTAGAGGGGCTCCCAGAACTAGATCCTTGGCCTTTTCCACCAACGGAACAGTAGCTATATTGGCCCTAGGGCATGGGGTGTGCTCTTAAAGCAACAGGCCTCAATAATGAAACTCCATACAATTTAGCACAATGATAAATTAAATTTATTAGGTAATCAGAAAATTTGTATGTAATAAAATTTCATATATAAAAGCCATAATCCAGTGTTGACAACTTGTTTTCTGACTACTAATATTTGGAGTCTGAGTATGTTGTTTTTCTCAAATTTTTCTAGAATTTTCACTCCAGCTAATCCTATTAGATTCCCTATTAGGGATCTCTATTAATCCCTATTAAGGATCTAATCTTATAAACACATAAGTAATAGTACTCTTTGTAAATAGATGGCTTTTCTTCTTAGCTTCAGTGGCTACACAAATGAATTTACTTAAAAGTTGCTTAATTCTACTTGTAACAAAAACCTTGGGATGGAATATGTAAATATACTAAATAATTCCAAACTGTATATAGAGAACACTGTATAAGTTGTCTATAGTAAAACACTTTGTTAACCATGTTCAAATGAAGTAGATTTTACACCCAGATAGATCACTGCTCTTAAATACCCTCCAAATGAGGGGTAGGAAACCTGTGGCCTTCTAGGTCCTTGAGTGCGGCCCTTTGACGGAGTCCAAGTTTTATAGAACAAATTCTTTTATTAAGGGAATTGGTTGTATGAAGCTTGGATTCAGTCAAAGGGCCGCACTTGAGGACCTAGAGGACTCCATGTGACCTCAAGGCTGCAGTTTTGCACCCCTGCTCTAAATAATGGGGACCTATTCAAGGTTTTCAGAGCTTATACTACATACAGGTTTATGTCAAGGACTTAACCTTAGACATGAATGTGTAGCTACTAGCAGCTAGATGACAAACCCAGATACTCATCTACTTAGTTGTTTAGTTTGTGGAAATTACTGTGATCAGATTGAAAAAGGTAAGTAAGATCTTATCTGTTGGTCAGTCATTTAGCCGTCTGACTGTTTGTCATCCTGTATACCATACTGTCTGTGGGATTTTCTTGGCAAAGCTACTGGAGTTCATTTGCTGTTTCCTTCTCCAAGGCAGATGGGCATTAAGTGACTTGCCCAGGGTCACCCAGCTTGTAATTATCTGGTGTCAGATTTGGGTTGGTGCCCTATCCACTGAGCCACCTTGTTGCGTCATGTTATAGTAACTTTAATTTGTTTCAGTATAAATGTGTTAAATTACTGTGCTCATTGTCTTCTACTGACCAATTGTCCTGATTAAAACAAATTGCTATAAAAGGAAAAGAGAGACATAGTCACAGAATGGAGAAGATGCTTAATTCCAGTCAAGAGCCATAATAGGCAGCCAGTGGTATAACAGGTTATCATTACCAGACTCAGAATTAACCAGAAGGAAATTTTCTTGTATGGGAAACTGAATCAAGTGGGTTCTACCTTAGTCTTCCCACGATTGCCATTCCCTTTCCCCCCTCCCAAAGTATTCCCCAGAGACAGATATCCACCCCATAGCAGTTCACAGATCTCACTCCCATTCAGCTGCTGGCATTTTTCTCAAAGTGATAAAACATACCACAAACATACCTGAAAATAAAGCTCAAAAAGAAAATGCATGGTCCCATAAGACTTTACCTTCAATAGCAAATTCTGCAAATCACAATCTAGGTTACGTTAGAAGTGTTACTTCTAAACTTATTGAAGGTTTTGTAACCATCTGCTTTCAGTTGTGGAATTCACTTTAAGAAGGCATCTAAATATTGGCTAATTTTTCTAGAAAGTGTTTTTGCTATAAGGTATTTAAAGTTAAGTAAGTTAGCTCTTAGACTGGTAAGCAAAATTATTTCGATTAACTTTTGAGCAGTAACTGGGCAGTGACATGAGCTTTTTTGTTTAATATTATTTTTTCCAGTTATATGTAATGACAGTTTTTAGCATTCATTTTTATGAGATTTAAGTTCCAGGTTTTTCTCACTCCTTCCCCTCTTCCTAAAATGGTAAGCAATTTGATGTAGGTTGTATATGGTGCAATCATGTAAAACATATTTCTGTATTAGTTAAAGTTGTGAAAGAAAAAAGACTGAAAGAAAAAAAAACAAAAATCAAAGTGAAAACAATATGCCTTGATCTGCATTTTAAGTCTATTCTTTTTCTGGATGGACATCGACTTGTAATTATAAAAGATTTTGGATATGGTACCTCTGTGAAAGGGCCTCAACCTCACAGGGGCACTGCAGTATAGGTGGAGCACTCCAGGCTAGGCAGCAAACCTCATCAGCTGAAAGGTTGCTGCTGGCACCTGCAGCTTTAGCTAAGGAGGGAATAAGCTTAGAGACTTTGCTACTAAGGTGACTCAAAGGTGTGTCCCAGAGAACTAAAAAAAAATCTAGATGAAATTTACTTTTTAGTGTAATCAGATATGTACATTTTCCCATTTTAGCTGGGTATGGAACCTAGTTCCTCAAATTCTGAAGGTTGGTAAATCACCGTAGTACTATTTCCCAGGCTTAAGCATTTTAGAATCTTACATTGTTTCAACAACAGGGTTGATAAGATCTTATAGCTGTGCCCAAGTAGCAAGTCTCAAACAACCTAAGAGGTCTTTAAAATATCCTTATAATGCCAGTGACATTATTAATAGCTTTCAAGCAGTAGTTGAATTTATAACTCAACAGTATCCAAATTACAAGAGAAGGTATTTTTCTAAACAGTGATGATGTTATCAAATTTCACAAGATAAGCATGCATTTAAACATAAAAGAAACTTATTACCAGTTAGGTGACATCAATTTAGTCAAGAAAATCATTTGACTAAATCAACTAATATGGCACTATATTATGATTTAGTTCTTGGTCAGATTGTGACCAAATCAGATCTGGGTTTATAATCAATGGTAACATTTGAATCTCAGTTTTCCTAAGGTCCACTAGCTGGCAATATCTTACCTTTCAAAGCCCACTGCTTTTGATTAGCTTATGTTCAGAAATTTGTGGATTAATTATTCCTATTTTATATGATCATGGTACTTCTGAACTGCATAATACGTTTCCTCATATGATTGTTTCCAACTGTCTTTCAGCTGGCTTACTTAGAGTTTCTTCAGATAAGCAGCTTTTTCTAAACTTCACATTATTGATGTCCAGGAAAGTGTAAAATGTTTTACAGCATTAAAATAAAAATTTTACCAAATGATGTGATACATGGTTAAATTTCAGGTTGTTGCCCAAAACAATTTAAATTTTAGCTCTAAGTGTAAAGTACAGGTACGTGATCATCATTGAATTAATTTTAGAAAACTGCGAGTTCAGCAAACTGTATAAAAACCTCCATTGGAGAAACTGAGATAACATTTAACTTGTATTGTGATTTTTGCTGATAAGTATATAGCAATCTGAATGGTAACAGTAACACTTTACATTAACATAAAACCTATAAGGTTTGTCAAAACATTTTATGTAATGATCCCTTTCAACCAATAACTTACCCCTTTTACAGTTAAGGATACAGATACAGGGGTAAATACATCTCATTGTAGATGAGGTCACATAATTTATAAACTTCATCAAATTATTTCAAATGTCTAAGACCTATATTACTAAAATACCTGTTTTTAATTTTTAATCTACTTTTCAGAGGGAGGGTGGTTAAAGATAGTTAATTTTTCTTAACTACTTTAATGTTATTTTAGCACATTGCCCTTGTTACAGATTCCTATAGAATAATAACTGTATGTTTCAATGTAGGTTATTCTCAGTGTTATAAAATACTTTTATAGCTAGATATGTATAACTTCTGTTATGAAGTCTTATTCTGACTTATTCAGGTACTTCTTTTTAATTTAGACTATAGTTTGCTTTAAAAGAGAATTCCAATTTAATCAAGTTTGCCCAAATGGAAACACTTTAAATGCTATAGGTTTTACATATACTGAGAATACCTGATAGGCGACTCAAAACTATACAAGAAATGCTTGCTGTGGCAAACTTTTAATTTGTATCTTCCATTCAGCCTGTTTTATTTAACGCTTCAATGATTTCCAAAAGTGATGATCAAATAATACTTGACAGTAACTAAGTCTTATGCACAGTCCCCGCTCTGTGCAGTTCAGTGAAAGAACCACAGAGGTTGGCTTGCTAACCCCACTGTGCTAAAGTAGATAATTATCTGTTTTAAACTATACTCAGTTGAATATCTGACTGGCGTTCTGGATAACCTAATAATTTTACATTATGTGAATAATAGTAATACAATGGCATCACTCTTTTATACCCTATTAAATTGTCAACGGGGTTTAAACAGTCTGAACACAATCTTTCTTTAACATCTCAGATCATAATCTAATAGTATCCCTCATATACTATCATTTCAATGTAAGAAAATCTAGAAGCATAACCTTACCAGTCATATGTCCAGTTGGATGAAAGTTAAATCATTTCTGCCATTAGCTTTTTAACACTCAATAGTGATCACATACAAGACCACTATAGAGCATTCTTGATTCACTTGTGTTTTACGCGGAAGTCCAGTGCTGTACTTCCTGTATCTATCCTGATGTCAAATACTGGATGACAACATAAGAAGCATTTCTTGTGCCACTCTGGACAGTGCTTTCAAAAATACTTAATAGCATTGTTGTAACATAAAAGAAATTAGGAGACTCATGCCTTTCTGAACTGTTTGGGTTCTTTGTCCCAGTGAGGGCGGAAAACAGGCAAATACCATCTCTGGCAGGGATTGATTAACAAAAGCAAATCTCAGATTTTTTTTTTTAAGCAGCAAATGGCTTTAGATGGATCTAGTCCTGCATACTGACTAGCATTTTTGCATAATATATTATAAAAGAGGTTAAGAGGTCCTTCTGCACATAGATAAATGCCCCCCATTTTGGGGTAGACAGCACTATTTACAAACTGAAGCTTGGGGATTCAAACAGGGATTTACAGTTTCTAATCAAAACCAATTCTCAAAGTTTTTAGAAAAACAACTGCTGAAAGGCAAGATGCTTAAAGGGGAGTAAAAATTAACCCAGATTTAAGCTCCACTGACCTGCAAGTTGCTTCCCCTGAGTTAAAGAAATTTAAACTTAATCTTCTCCTAAATGCCTGATCAGCAAAAGGAGCGAGTTCTTAGAGGGATTGAGAGTCCCAGGAGTTTCCCGTTGTCTTCTTAAATCAATTTGTGAAGAGGGGAAGCACTGAAAAAAGATACCAGGCACCGTTTCTCAAATCTGCTTATCTTCTCTGATTTCTGCTAACTTCTCTTCTTTCTCTTAAATTCTACAAAGAAATATTTTAGATAAACTAAAACATTTCAGCATTTATAAAAACACTGAAACCACAATTTGGAAATTCATAGTAAAGAGACTGTCTTTCCAAAGACTTGGAAAACTTATCAGAAACGTTCCCATTCTTTTCCCTAGGAGAAAAAGCTAGTTTTCATGATACAAAGACAAGCATTTGCCATCAAGAGTTTTCCTTATCTCCATGCACACAGTTTCCTGCAAACACACAGAGCACAGATAATCAGACACAGTGCTGATGGACTTTTGTGGGGCGCCATCCACAAATTTCAGTTGTTTTACAACAAGTGAGTTGATATTCTCATTTTGGTCACTAGATGTCTCCAGAGACCATGCTGTAGGTTTAGAAACACCCAGAAAAGGAGACATAAACACCTGTAATGGAACTCCTATGAAAAATTGGTTTAGGTCATATTTCAGTTGCTCCCTTTTTCCTCAACTGGGAAGTTGAATTTCCCTACTTTTTAATAGTAAGTATTCCTCTTAATTTAAGATCAATAGCCCCCTTGAAGAAGGAGGTCTGACCTGAAATCAGGAGCCCCATCAAAGAAGGTAAATTGCCAGAAAGGGTATCATTTCCTGTCATCACCAATTGAGCTACCTGGAAGAAGGAAAGGTTTTTTCTAAGTGCCCTTTCAGCATATACTGAGATCCTCTCCCCCCTCCCCCCTTGAAGCGTATAAGTGCCATAGAGGCATTGCCTGGGCATTATATTGCATGCAACTAAAAAAATAATTAGAAAACCAACCAATTAAAAGCCCCCAAATTAACAGAAAAAGGAAGTCCCAAAAATTGAAGGATAACTTAACAAAATTGAAAGTTAAAAAAAAATTGAACTACTAAGTTAAAACTAGGGACCAGTTTTTTGAAGAATAAAAAAAAAAATCGATAAAGCATCGCTTAATTTGATTAAGAAAAAGAGAAGGTAGAGGATATAGCCAAGATGGTGGAGTAATAGGAACTCACTTGGACTCTCCAATTTCCCAGCAAACCACTTTAAAATGATGCCTGAAATCGAATTCTGGAGTGGGAGAACCAATAAAGAGTCAGGGTGAAACCATTTTCTTGCCAAAGACAATTTTGTAGGTTGGCAGGAAAAGTCTGTCCCACTGGGTAGTATATGACCTCGAGCACAGCACAGATTGTCTTGGGGGTCAGTAGCTTGTTGAACTCGGCCCACAGATGATAGGGGGGCATCTCAAAAATGATAAGATAAGCAATTGTACTGGCACTAGGTGTACAACCCTGTTGCATTGCCCATACACAATTCCAGGTCATAGTTCCCAGGTCCAAATGGAACACTAACACACTGGCACTTGTACCTTTTGGGAAGCAGGAGCACTGGTCACAGTTCCAGGGCAAAATGGAGAGCTTGTGATCACTCCCAAGAGTAGGAACCCTTGTTTAAAGTACAGTGCAGAGAAGAGTATTACTGCTTGTAGCCACGGGGAAGCAGAGGCTCCAGTTGTGGTTCTGGGGTATAGGAGCGCTAGTAGAGTCTCGGGGACCAGAACAAGCGCTCGGAGAGCAGTGACTGCCCCTCCCCTTAGATCATGTCATCTTAGAACTTACAACTTCTATCCTTACAACTAGTTCTGAAAACAGCACAAAAAACCTGAAGTTTGAGGTCGCCCTCCCCATCTCTGGAGCAGAGCCCAACTTTACCATAAAAGGCAGATGTCAAGAAATATGCTAGAAAAATGAGTAAAAAAAAAAAGCCTGACCATAGAAAGATTATATGGAAACAAAAGATCAAGGAAGGAATCCAGAAAAAGACAGTGAAACCAAAGAACCTGCTTGTGAAGCCTCAGAGAAAAATTTGAATTGTACAGCACCCAAAAAAGAATACCTGAAAGAGTTCAAAAAGGATTTTGAAAATCAAATAAGATACAGGGAAGAAATGTGAAAAGAAATGAGAGTGGTGCAGAAAAAATACGAAAAGAGAGTCAAAAGCTTGTTGAAAGGGGCACAAAAAAGGTGGTAAAAAAACAAAACAAAACCCAAACCTCCTCAGAAAAGAGAATTGGCCAAATGAAAAAGGAAGTACAAAAGCTCACTGAAGAAAATAATTCCCTAAAAATTAGAATTGTGCATGGAAGCTCGTGAATGAGACACCAAGAAACAAAACAGAATCAAAATTTTCATGGAAAAAATAGAAGAAAATGAGAAATATCTCATTGGAAAAACAGCCATCCTGTAACAAGATTGAGGGCAAAGAATTTGAGAATTACTGGTCTGCTTGAAAACTGTGACCAGAAGAAGAGGTTTAACAACATGTTTCAAGAAATTATTGAGAAAAAGTGCCATGATAGAGTAGAACCAGAGAGTAAATAGAAATGGAAAGAACATGATAGTCACCATAAAAGAATCCTCAAATGAAAAATTCCTGTAACATTATAGCCAAATTCCAGAGCTCCTAGATTAGGGAGAAAATACTACAAGCAGCCAGAAGCAAACAATTAAAATATTGTGTGAGCATAGTTAGGATAGTACAAGATCTAATGACTTCTATGCAATAAATCCACATAAATCAGCATTCATTCTTTGACAAAAATTGCTAGGAAAACTAGAAAGCAGTTTGGTAAAAACTAGGTAGTTTCTACATCATCATCTCATACCATATATCAAGATTAAGTCAAAATGAACATGTAACTTAGGCTTAAAAGGTGATACCATCAGCTAATTTGGGGAGCATGGAATATTTTACTTATCTATGGATAAGGGAAAAATTTATGACTAAACAAAAGATAGAATTATGGAATGTAAAATGGATAATTTTAATTAAATTAAAGAAGTTTCATACAAACAAAACCATTCAAGATCAGAAGGAAAGCAGGAAAATTTTTGTAGCAAGTATCTGATAAAGTCTTCCTTTCTATTGTGTGTGGGTGCATACACACATGTTCTCAAACATACACACACACACACTCATATGTAGAGAATGACTCAAATTTGTAAGAATGAGTCATTCTGCAACTGAAAAATGGTCATAGAATATGAGCAGGAAGTTTCCAGAAGAAATTAAAGCTATCTGTAGTCATATGAAAAATGCTCTAAATCACTATTGATTAGAGAAATGCAATGAAAACAACTCTGAGGCTATCATCCTACACCTGTCTGATTGGCTAATGTGACAGAAAAGGTAAATGATAAATGTTTTAGGTGCATGAAAAAATCAGAATGCTGACGTACTTTTGATGGAGCTGCGAACTGTTCCAAACATTTTGGAGAGCAGTTTGGTGCAGTGCCCAAAGGTCTGTAAAACTGCAAAACTGTTATTAGGTTTGTATCCCAAAGAGATAAAAGAAATGGAAAAAAGGACCTATTTATAAAGAAGTGTTTGTAGCATTTCTTTTTACGGTGGCAGAGAGTTAGAAGCTGAGGTGATGCCCATCAGCTGGGGAGCAACTGAATCAGGTGGACATGAGTATGGTGGAAATACTATTCTTCTGTAAGAAACGATGAGCAGAATGGTTTCAGAAAAACCTGGAGACACTTATATAATCTGATGCCAAGTAAAATAAGAACTGGGTGGACTCTGTACATAGTAATAGAAATGTTACTTCTCAGCTGTGACTTTGCTATTCTCAGTAGTGCAGTGAACCAAGACCATTCTTTCTGAAGGACTTAAACTTTTTTCCTAATTTATTTTAAACTGAAATACTAAAGTCTAAATACACAGTAAAGAAAAAGAAACATTATAAACATAAATACAAAAGAAGAAAGCACTGTCATGTGCATAACATAAGAAAGGATTTAAAATATATAGCAGTAAATTTCTGTTTCAAGAAAGCCTATGTAATACATACTACACAGTATGTTCAGAGCTGTCTTTTCCAAAGCATACTTTTTTAAATTTTATTTTCTTGTTTTGAGTTTTTTTGTTTTCTTTCACAACATGATTAAGATAGAAATATGTTTTGCGTGACTACACATGTGTAACTTATATCAACTTGCTTGCCTTCTCAATTGGGGGGAGAAGATGGGGAGGAAATAAGAGAATTTGGAATGCAATTTTTAAAAATACTGAAAATTGTTTTTACAGGTATTTGGGAAAAAATAAAATACTAAGTTAGAATTTTTTGAAAACCCAGGACCAGATGGACTTACAAATTAGTTTTACCAAATGATTGAAGAACAGTTAATTTCAGTTCTATGTAAATTATTTGGAAAAAAAAAACAGGCCAAAAAGAATCCTGCCAATTTTCCTTCTTCAGCACCTAAATATTAATACCTAAACTAGGGAGAGTCAAAGTAGGAAAAGAAAGCTATAGACCAATTTTCCTAATGAATGTTGATACAAAAATTTTAAATAAGATGTTAGGAGAGTAGGAGAGTAAAGCAGTATATTGCAAAAACTTTACACTTTGACAATTTGTGCTAGGAATTTAGGGTTGAAGTATTAGAAAAACTATGAGCATAATTGACCATATTAATAATAGTAACAAAAACCATACAATTATTTCAATAAATCTAAAAAAATATTTTTAACAAAATTCGATATCCATCCAAGTTCGTAAACAAAAACACTAGAAAGCATAGGAATGAACGGAATTTTCCTTGCAGTAGTAAGTAGTGACTAAAATCAAGAGCAAACATCTGTAATGGGGGTTTGCTCAGAGCTTTTCCAATGAGATCAAAGGTGAAGCAGGTTTGTCAGTTATCACCATTCCTGTTGAATGTTGTATTAGCTACAGCAACAACAGAAGAAAAAGAAATTAAAGACTAAGCATAGGCTTCACGCAAACCATTATAAATAATTGGGGAACTAAAAATTGCTCATGGATAGGCTGAGTCAATATTATTAAAATATTTCTTAAATTAGTTTACTTGTTCAGTACCATACCAATCAAGCTGCTAAAAAAAGTTCTTTATAGAGCTGGGAAAAAAGTAGCAAAATTCATCTGATGGAACAAAAGGTTAAGAATATTAAGGGAATCAATGGGAAAAAAATAGGAAGGGGACCCACCAGTACAGGATCTCAGACTATATTGCAAAGCTGTAAATGTCAAAAGAATTTGTTACTAGGTTAGAAATGGGTAGGTTGATCAGTTCGACAGATTTTGTACTTAGTATACAGAACCAAAAGAGCACAGATAAACCTAAAGAACCTAGCTGTTTGGGCAAGAATTCAGTATTGAATAGAAACTTGTTTAGAAAATTGAGCACAAGCCAATATCTCACACTCCATATATATACTAAGTCAGAATGGGTAAAGGATGACATAAGCAGTTTAGTGGGAGATCTGTGTGTGGGGAGAGTTCATGAGCAGGCAAGAGAATGAGATTCAAGGGGGTAAAATAGATGATTTTGGTTATATAAAATTAAAAAGGTTTCACCGAAAAAAGTGAGACACTGGTGAAAAATCTTTGTAGCAGGTTTCTCATAAAAGTCTAATTTCTAAGATATATGGGGAACTAAGTCAGATTACAGGAAAGAGACATTCTTTAATTGGTAGTCAAAGGTTATCCATAGATAGTTTTCAAAGGAAGAAATCCAAACCATCAGTAGACATAGACATATGAAAAAATGCTCAAAATCACTAATAATTAGAGAAATACAAATTCCACAATTTCTGAAGTACCCAGTTCAGACCCACCAGATTGACTAGGAGGATGCAAAGGAGAATGCAGGCAGAGCTGTGGGAAAATAGCTACACTGAAGTTGGGGCTGTGAGTTGGTCCAACCATTCTGGAACTCAGTTTGGAACTCCGGTTAAACAGCTGGTCACCTGGACATAACTTTTGACCCAGTAATATTGCTAGTAAGAGTGCCCCAAAGAGATCAAAGAAGGCCAAAAAAAGGTATTTTGAGAATTTATAGCAGCTCTTGTAAAAATGTTAAATTAATTTATTTTTCATTTTCAACATTCACTTCCATAAGGTTTTAAGTTTCAGATTTTACCCCCCCTTCTCTCCTCCCCCACCCCCAAGATGGTGTGCCATCTGATGTAGGTTCTACTTATAAATTCATATTAAACGTTTTCACATTAGTTGTGACATGAAAAATTAGAACTAATGGAAGAAACCTGGAGGAAGAAGAAACAGAACAGCAAAAGAAAAGGCGAGCAAACAGTCAACTTCCATCCGTGTTCAGAGCCCAGAGTTCTTCCTCTGTATGTGAGTGGCATTTGGGGCTGCCTTAGATCTCTGCACTGCTGAGAAGGGCTCAGTCTGTCCCAGTCGATCATCATGTGGTGATTACCTGATTCCGCTTGTTTCACTCAGCATCCGTTCATACACGTCTTTCCAAGTTTTTCTGAAGTTCACCTGTTTGACCTTGCCCCTCCATTGACAGCTCTTTGCTGCCACTATAAGGCCTATAGCCCTATTCTTGTGGAGGCAACATTTTTTTTTTTTAATTGAAGGGAAGCCTTCATTTGAAGAATGACTGAAAAAGTTACGGTGTGTGAATATCGTGAAATATTATTGTGCCATATTATTGTGCCATAAGAAGTCAACAACGGGGTGGTTTCAGAAAAACCTTTGAAGACTTCTATGAACTGTTGCAAAATGAAATAAGTAAGACAAGTGAAATTTATATAACGTCAGTTTTTTTTCTTTTTTAAAAAGTTTGTTTTTCAAGGTCAACATTCAGTTTTATAAGATTTTGAGTTCTAAATTTTTTCTCCTCCTTCCCCTTCCACCTCCCCAAGATGGCAAATAATATCAATATTGGAAAGCTAATCAACTTAGAACGGGTAAGCAATTCTGACCAATAAAATAAATAGCCAACTACAGTTCCCAGAGACTCATGATTAAACATGCAGCCTACCTCCGCATATAGGGCAGATGTATTCATAATGAAAATTGAAACATTTTCTGTTTTTTTTCATTCTTTTTTTCTGGACATGACTAATGCATGTATTTGTTTTGCATGATTTTACTTATTTTTAATGAGTTTTGTTTTTATTGCCTTAGTGTGGAAAGGGAAAATTGGAAGTAAATATAAAATAAAATTCAATTTAAGAAAAAAAGAGATTATCTAGAGGCAGATTGTGAAGGGCTTTAGTTCTTAGACAGGGATTCATATTTTATCCTAGAGGCAGTAAGGAGTCCCTCAAGTTTCTTATGCAGGGAATTCACTTGGGATTGATTGGAGAGAGGAAAGACTGAATATAATTGAAGTTTATTGTAATAGTTTAGACAAGAGGTGATGAAGGTTTAGATTAATTTCAGTATGAATAAAGAGTAAAGGAATGCATAAAGGGAACAGGATTTGACGATGGATTGGCTATGGGGGAGTTGAGTCAAAATTAAGAATCAAGGATAACTATGGGGTCAAGATCCTAAATAAAGGGAAAAATTGTGATGTTCTTAAAACAGGGAAGGAGGAGGAACGGGTTATGTTTTGTTAGAATCAGTCCTTTATTGCAGTCTCTTAAGGACTTTTTAATCATCCATTTTATTAACTTGAAACCCTCCTGTGTTCACATTGGGCCATCATGGAAGCTAACACTTGAACCACATTCTACACACAAATACATTTTACTCAACAGGAAAACTGGAGGGAAAGAAAAATTAATGGAAGGATGGATTAAGAGAGAGAGTATATTCCTAAGCAAAAGAAACTCAGGATATGCAAAAGTACGTAAGTTTGCTTGAGGTAGCAAAAAGTGGGAATGTGAAGGGGGTGCCCATAAATTGGAGAATTGAATAGAAAGTTATGTTTACAGTGTGATGGAATGTTATCATGCTGTAAGAAGTAAGAAAGTAGTTTCAAAGGAACTGGGGAAGACTTCTTTGAACTGCAAGATGAAGTCAGCAGAACCATGGGGACATTTTGTACAGTAACAATATGATAGACACCTAACTGAAAGACTGAAAAACTCCTATCAGTATAGAGACTAATGATGAGACATGCTATCCTAACTCCTGATAGAGGGGCTCTAAAATATGTGTGATCCTGACTTTGTTTCCTCTGTACTTGAATTCTTTCTTTCTGTATGCTTGCAGTCTTTGACTTGGAAACTCTGGATTTTTACTATGATGTTCCTGGGAGCTTTCATTTTGAGACTTCATTGAGGAGGTCACCAGTGGATTCTTTCTGTTTTTACTTCGCTGTCTGGTTTTAAGAGATCTGGACAGATTTCTTTTAAGGTTTCTTGAAATATGGTATCTAGGCTCTTTTTTTTTTAAAATGATAAAGTATTTCATTTTTTCCAATTACATGTAAAGTTCAGCATTCAGTTTTCATAAGATTTGTAATTTCAAATTTTTTCTCCTTTCCTCCCTCACATCCCCCTCCTCAAGACAGCAAGCAATCTGATAAAGGTTACACACGTGCAAGCATGTAAACATATTTCCGCATTAGTTGTTTTGTGAAAGAAGAAACAGAACAAAAGGGAAAAAGCCAGAAAAAACAAAAACAAAAAGCCATGAAAATGGTCTGCTCCAGTTTACGTTTAGATTCCACAATTCTTTCTCTGAGTGTGGATATCATTTTTCATCATGAATCTTCTGGAATTATCTCGGATCGTACTACTCATAGTTATTCATCTCACAGTGTTGTTGTTACTGTGTATAATTTTCTCCTTGTTCTGCTTACTTCACTCAACAACAATTCATGTAAGTCTTTCTAGGTTTTTCTGAAATCCACCTGTTCATCATTTCTTATAGTACAATAGTATTCCATTACATTCATATACCACAACTTGTTCAGCCATTCCCCAATTGATGGCTATCCCTTCAACGTCCAATTCTTTGCCCCCACTAAAAGAAATGCTTACAATTCACTTGTAAATCTATCTGGCCCTGTAGACTTTTTACTGATAGCTTGTTCAATTTCTTTTTCTAAAATGCAGTTATTTTAATACGTTATTTCCTTTTCTGTTAACCTGGGCAATTTATATCTTTATAAATATTCACCCATTTCAAATAGATTGTGAGATTTATTGGCATACATTTGGGCAAAATTAACTCCTAATGATTGCTTCAATTTCTTCTTCATTGGTGGTGAATCCACCCTTTTCATTTTTAATACTAGCAATTTTTTAATCAAATTTATGTATTTTATTAGCTTTTTTCATAAAATCAGCTCTCATTTTTATTTATTAGTTCAGTAGTTTTCCTATTTTCATCCTTATTAATCTTTTCTTAGATTTTCAGAAGGTCTAATTTGGTGTTAATTGGAGATTTTTAATTTGTTCTTATTCTAGTTTTGTAGTTGCATTGATTCCCTCTTCTTCTGTTTTATTCATGTAAGCATTTGGAGATACAGCATTTCCCCTAAGTAGTGCTGTGGCTGCACCCCATAAATTTTGGTGTGTGGTCTCATGGCTGTCATTCTTTTGATGAAGTTATTGATGTTTCTCCTATTTGAGATTTGACCCACTCATTCTTTAGGGTTAGATTAATTAGTTTACAATTAATTTTTAATCTGTCTTTCTATAGCCCTTTATTTCATGTAATTTTTATTGCATCATGATCTGAAAAGCATACATCTACTGTTTCTGCCTTTTCTTCATTTGATTGTGAGGTTTTTTATGCCCTAATACATGATCAGTTTTTGTGGAGGTGCCATGTACCACTGAGAAAAAGGTATATTCCTTTCTATCCCCCTTCAGTTTTCTCCAGAGGTTTTCATATCTAACTTCTCTAAAATTCTGTTCATCTCCTTAACTTCTTTCTTGTTTATTTTGTAGTTAGATTTATCTAGTTCTGAGACAGGGAAGTTGAGGTGCCCCACAGGCAGTTTTGCTGCCTGTTTCTTCTTGTAACTCACTTAACTTCTCTTCTAGGAATTTGAATGCTGTATCCCTTCCAAACATACGTTTATCATTGAAACTACTTCATTGTCTATGGCATCTTTTAGCAAAATAGAGTTTCCTGCCTTATGTCTTTTAATTAGATCTGTTTTTGCTTTTGCTTTGTGTGAGATCAAGATTGCTACTCCTGCTTATTTTTTATTTAAACTGAAGCATAATATACTCTGCTTCATTTTACCTTTACTCTGTGTGTGTCTCGATGCTTCAAATGTGTTTGTTATAAACAACATATTGTAGGATTTTGGTTTCTGATCCACTGTGCTATCTGCTTTTGTTTTATGGGAGAGTTCATCCCATTCTCATTCACAGTCATGATCACTACCTGTGTAATTCCCTCCATCCTATTTTCCCCCTTTTTATACTATTCTGTGTCCTTTCACCCTGTCTCTCGTCACCATTGTTTTGCTTTTGATCACCAGCTCCCCCAGTCTGACCTCTTTTCTATCAGCTCCCCTCCCTTCTCTTTCCCGTTCTACTTCCCTGTAGGGTAAGATAGATCTCTCTACCCAGCTCAGTGTATTTATTATTCCCTCTTTGAGCCAAGTCTGATGGGAGTGAGGTTCAAACAGTGCTCATCCCTTCCCTTCTTTCCTTCTACTGTAATAGCTTTTTCCTGTCTCTTCTTGTGATGTAATTGATCCAATTCTGCCCATCTCTTTCCTCATCTCCCAGGACTATCCTTTTTTTTTTTCACCCCTTGATTAATTGTTTTTTTTATTGTGACAACAAAGTCAGGTTATACCTACAACCTCTATATAAGTCTACTCCTTCCAACTGTCCTAATAGAGATAAAGTTCTTTTGGTGTTTTTTTTAAATTAATTTATTTGTTTTCAGTTTTCAACAATCACTTCTATGTGTTTTTTAAATTTTCTCCCCCTCCCTCTGCAAGACGGCATGCAATCTTATATGGGTTCTACACATATATTCTTTATTGTTTTGAGTTTTCATTTTTTAAAATTAATTTATTTTCAGTTTTCAGCAATCATTTCCATAACTTCTAAATTTTTTCTCTCCTTCCTTCTCTTCCTCCCTCCTCCCTCCCTGAGATGGTATGCAGTCTACATATGCACTCTTATTAAACACATTTTCACATTAGTCATATGATTGGGAGAAACCATGAGAAAAATCAAAACAAAACATAACAAAAGAGAAAATAGTTTGCTTCGTTCTGTGTTCCAGTTCTATAGTTCTTTCTCTGGAGGTGGACGGCATTTTGCATCGAGTTCTTTGGAAATGTTTTAGGTCCTGTTACTGTGTATAATGATCTCCTGGCTCTGCTCCTTTCACTCAGCATCAGTTCATATAAGTCCTTCCCGGCCTCTCTGAAGGCTTCCTGTTCATCATTTCTTACAGCACAATATATTCCATTACATTCATATACCATACCTTGTTCAGCCATTCCCCAATTGATGGGCATCCCTTCCATTTCCAGTTCTTGGCCTCCACATACAAATATTTATGTACATGTGGGTCAGAGATACAGTTCTTAAGAGTTAAAAGTATCATCTTCCTATATGTAGAGATGTAGACAGTTTAGCCTTGTTGAATACAATGTTGCTTTTTTTCTTTTCTTTTACCTTTTTATGGTTCTCTTGAGTCATATTTGAAGATAAAATTTTCTGTTCAGCTCTGGTCTTTTCATCAGTAAAATTGAAAGTCCTTTATTTCATTGAATGTCACTGAAAGATTATGCTCAGTTTTGCTGTGTAGTTGATTCTTGGCTGTAATCCAAGCTCTTTTGCTTTCCTTTAATGTAGAAGTTGCTCGATTCTGTGTAATCATGAAACTGGCTCTTTGATATTTGAATTATTTCTTTCTGTCTGCTTATAGTATTTTCTCCTTGACCTGATAGTTCTGGAATTTGGAGTTTTCATTTTGGGATCTCTTTCAGGAGGTGATCAGTACATTCTTTCAGTGACTGGTTCTAGATTATCAGGGTAGTGTTCCTTGATATATATATATAGATATAGATATAGATATATTTTTTTTTTGGTGAGGCAATTCGGATTAAATACCCTGAGAAAGACTTTCTTTTTTTAAACATTTATTTATTTATTTTTAGTTTTCAACATTCATTTCCACAAAATTTTGAGTTTCAAATTTTATCCCCATCTATCCCCTCCCCCGACCCAAAACGCTGTGTGTTCTGATTACCCCTTCCCTTCTAACACCCCTCCCTTCACTTATCTCCATCTTCTCTCCTGTCTTGTAGGGCAAGATAAATTTTATTTCTTATTTTCCCAGTTGCATGCAAAAACAATTCTCAATAGTCATTCCTAAATTTTTTTGAGTTTCAACATCTTTCCCTTCCTCCCAACTCATCCTCACTGAGAAGGCAAGCAATTCAATATGGGCTATATATGTGTAGTTTTGCAAACGACTTCCATAATAGTCACGTTTTATAAGACTAAGCTGTATTTCCCTCCATCCTATTCTGCCCCCATTTATTCTGTTCTCTCTTTTGACCTTGTCCCTCCCCAAAAGAGTTTACTTTTATTTGCTTCCTCCTCCCATTTGCCCTCCCTTCCATTGTCCCACCCACCCTTGGTCTTTTCAGCAAGAATGCTTAAAAGTCCTCCATTTCATTGAATGTTCATTTTTTCCCCTGAAGTATTTTACTCAGTTTTGCTGGGTAGGTGATTCTTGGTTTTAATCTTAGTTCCTTTGACTTTTGGAATATCATATTCCAAGCCCTGTGATCCCTTAATGTAGAAGCTGCTAGATTTTGTGTTATCCTGATTGTATTTCCACAATACTCAAATTGTTTCTTTTTGGCTGCTTGCAATATTTTCTCCTTGACCTAGTAACTCTGGAATTTGACTACGATATTCCTAGGAGTTTTTGCTTTGGATCTCCTTCAGGAGGTGATTGGTAGATTCTTTCAACATTTATTTTACCCTCTGCTTCTAGAATATCAGGTAGACTGTTTCGGACTTGGCCTCTATTAACCTGCTGGAAAGTTTTGTTGGTTCATAGGGACAGAAGGGTGGACACCTTTCATCTAGGATTCCCGCTTTGGTTATTCCTCTGCAGGCTAGACAAGATGCTGGAAGGGACCGCTTCTCTGAGCCTGGAGGCTGAGGCCGAGGCTGCTGCTGACTTCTGAACTTCTTTCTTTCCCCAGGCACAATCCAGTCCTCTTTCCCTGGGAATTCCACTGCCCTGTATAAGCTTTCTTTTCACTCTGTCCTGAGTCTGTGACTTGAACTGTGTAGTGGGTGATAAACTTCTAGCAGGTATCTGTCCCCGTCTTAGACCTTTGATCTAAGTATGGGTTCCCCCTTTGCCCCTAGTGTCCAGCTTTTCCCTGGTGGGCCAACTCAAACTCATGAAAAAGTACCTTTTGAATCAGAGAAAGATTAAATTGTGTTTTAAGTTCAGTGTTGAAGTGCTGCAGTTGTGTCTGGCTGCTGGCCTGACCTTGTTCCTGGTGTCTGTAGGCCTGCTCTCTGTCTTCCTCTGTTGAGCTGTGCTGTACACAGGACTCAGTGCATTCTGGGTGTCCTATCAGCATTCAGTCTGGCAGATTTTCTAGATATGTTTGAAGGGAGCTCACCATACTTCCTTGCTGCTCTGCTGTCTCAGTTCCACATCTGGGAGGCTTCCCTCACTTGAGAGATCCTTTGATGGTTCCTTCTTTTAAGCGCCAGGTTCTTGTTGAGATTGTACCTGTAGGCTTCTCATGGCCAGGGCCTTTTCTGGTCTCGGACCTCGTTTGCAGTAAGTAATTTTTTGACGTTCATTTTTACTCACTTTTCAGAATAATTCTCATGGTCTCTGAACTCCTCATTTGTTTCCTCTTGTGTCTTTTGTACTATGTATTTCTCATAGTGCTCTCCAGCTCTTTGATTTGCATCCCAGATGTAAAGTTAGCCACACTTTGGTTGTACTAACATCCTAGATTAACCAGTAGCAAGGAAGAAAGGCCCTGTGAGATGTAGATGGAAACAAACTCTGTTCTGTATCTCTCAATCTGACAGAGAAACCTCAGGTGGCATTTGGTTTAGCCAGATAGTTCCTCAGAAAGCCATGAACTATGAAGCAAGAGACCCTGTTCTTGGAGCTTTTTCCTTTCCGTTGATGTAGGAGGAAGTCTCCGGCAGGTGACAGATTCGGACTGATGGAATTAGTGTTCTGATCTAAAGCTGTATTTTCTTTAGCATTTGCACTTCATGGCCCCCTACCATAAGGGGTCTTTGTACTTTCTTTTAAAAATAATTTTCTTCAAAGCAGATAACAAAATTTCTATTTATCTAGAACTTAAGTATATATATATTTTTTCTATCTTGGACAGTGGAAAGTAGTTTTAAGTCAGAGAAATATTAAGTTATATTTAAAGTGATTTAGTGTTGAGTTCATTTTGTTTACTCTAATACTTTTACATCTCCACAAATGTCATGCTCCAGTGCCTTCCTATGCCTTCTCATAAAGTTATGTAGAACAAATACTTTGGAACACATTTTTGAGCTAGAAAAGCAAAGAAACAGATTGTGAGCCTTTCCTTAGTCTGCTCCAGACAGTTGACCACCAAATGATCAATTTTGAGGGTCACATCATGCTTTCAGAAGGTAGCAGCATGGCATGCAGAGGTGGGAAAACTGCAGCCTCAAGGCCACATGTGCCTTCTAGGTCCTCTTGTGTGGCCCTTTGACTGAATCCAAACTTACAGTACAAATCTCCTGTATAAAGGATTTGTTCTGTAAAACTTGGACTCAGTCAAAAGGCTAAACCCAAGGATCTAAAAGACTGCATTTGGCCTTGAAGCCAGTAAATAGTGTTGAAGTTGAAATCAGGAGTACCCAGGTTCAGACTTCATCCTAGACAATCAGTAGCTGTATGAATGTGGACAAAATACTGAACTTCTCAGAACCTCAGTTTCCTTCCTTGTAAAACGAGGGTCATAATGCCTGTGTTACTTACTGTACTGCCTAGGGTTGTCTTGATGCTCAGTCAAGCCAAGAGAAGATATTATATAAATTTTAAAACCCTATATAAAAGTATCAGTTCCTGTTACTGTTACCAGTGAGTGCATGGAAGGCTTGTGATCAGTGTGAGTGGAGGAAACAGCTCACAACCTAGCGCTCCGTGAAGAGATGTGAGTGTCTTTATTTGGTGTGCTCATACGTGGTTGGTATTTATTTCACCAGAATCTGTGATTACTATGCCATTCTTTTTTAGTGGGTGTTTTCTCTGTGTTTGTGTGTGTATCCTTTATCTCCGTGTATCTTGACAGTGACAGCTCGCTGCAGTGAGCGCTCGTGACTGCAGGGAGATATGTGTGACCAGACAGCCTTAGGAACAGAGGAGAGTCTGCTTTGCATCTGTTATGCTATGAAACTTAGCAAATTCATGCTTCTGTCTCTTAGACATGAGACTTACAATGCTTCTTGGACTCTGACTTATTAGCCAGAAAACTTTGGCTGCGAAGAAATACAGCCCCAATTTCTTCATTTATATACATTTTAGGACCTATTCAAAATCCAATTAATTGCTCTTTTTCTGTGCATCAGCTTTTGCCTGGATGTCATAGAATTAGACTATCAGAGCTAGAAAAGACCTTAGAGATTCTCTAGTAATATTCCTTTCATTTTAAGTATAGACACCGAGGTTCAGTTGAACAGATGACCAGTTCAAGGTTACATAGCTAGTTACTGGCAAAGGTGGAACTGGAATCTAGGTTCTCTTGTTCATAAAACATAAATTAATTGAAGGACAGATATGTATATTCTTTTCTGCCAACTAATTTTACTTATGCTATGTGCCATACACATAGATGGAGGCATTGTTGTTCAGGAGCACTGAATCTTAGGAGACAGGATTGAGTTCTGGATCTGACTTTGTGACTTTGGTCAGGTTTTTCCTACTTTTTGGGCCTTAGCCTCTTTATCTGTACGATGATTGTGATAGTATCTGCCGTATCTGCTTCACAATCCTTGTAGGATGATCAGATGAAAATGGATTTAGAAAAGTCAGATGGTATTTAAATCTAAGGTAAAGTATTGTTTTCATGTGCGGGTAAATATTATGAAAGATAGCCTTACTAGAAATTTTTAGATACGGTTCTTTAAATAAAAATTTTTTAAAACCACCTAAAGGATTGACACTAGACTTCATTTTTCATTTGTATCAGGAGAAGAAGAAATGGAACACCAAGATGAAAGCAAAAGACAAGCTACAGAAACAGAGACCTGTTCATCAGAAGACTGTGAGGAACATGAATTGGGAAATGAGTCCTGTCAGAACGTCCCAAAGAGAGTCAAAGGCCAGCCCTGCAAAAAAAGGCTTTTCACGTTCAGCTTGGTGAATTCCTATGGCACCACTGACATCAATTCTCTTGCAGCAGATGGGAAACTGCTTAAACTGAACTGTAAGCATTATCTCTGTACTTTTGGAACTGAATTAATAGATGTCAGTTTATTTGTAGATCTGAATACTGATAAAAAAATACTGTGTGTGTGTGTCTTTGTGTCTGTGTCCGTGTATTTCACAATAAATAGTGAAGATACATCGTAAACTTGCCTAAATAAAGGAACATCTAGAAGAAAGTCCACAGAGCTTATCTATCTCTTGGCTACACTGTACTTGTAAGGCACAGCCCCAGGTTTGAATCCAGGGTCTATTACTACCTGTAACTACCTGTATGACTTTGTATTATTTCCCCTCTTTTGGTATCACTTTCCTCATATGTGAAATGAGGAGGCTGGACTAGATAATTTTAAGATCTCTTTTAGCTCTAAATTCTATGACTTAACTGCTAATGACCACAAAGAAAAGCCTGTCTTTGCTCTACATGTAATTGGCCCGTATGAGAAGGAACGCGTCATGATCTCTGTGTTAGCACCATCTTTCTTCCAATATTTGGATCCTTTCTAAGGAAACTGCTCCTGTTTGATTTGAGGAGGAAGTTTCCTAGTGCAATTTTTCTCCCACAAGGATATTCACAAGATGTGAATAAGAAAAAAGAAAAGAAATTCTGATTGGTCATGTGACTTAGTAATAAGAATGGGTTCCTGCACTTTGTAAATGTTTGTGCTAAATGAGTGAACCAGCTAGGACGGCATAGATAACAGAGATGAATGCATAGGAGACAAGTGCTGATTTGGAAAGCCCTTGAGAGAGTGTTTATGGAACCATTACTAACATGAATTGTGGGTGAAAGAAAATGTCAGTTGACATATCTGTCTTACTTTCTTCACCTGTGGAATGGTATAGTGCCCGCATCACCCTCCTCACGGTGTTAGTTTTCTGAAAGCCCTTTGTACGTTTCAAATTACTGTAGAATCATGGTTTTTTTATGAAGAGAAGTGGGCAGGAGCGGTATGGCCTTCAAGCTTATTTTATAGTAGTATCAACTTGGCATGCTTGTATAGAATGCCATCCATCTGTACTAGTCAGACATTGTGGTTTTCCTGCAGATAATGTAGACCTGGACACACCTTTAGAAAGCTCCCTGCATTGAGGGATGTAGGGGCAGGCCAGAGGGAGTGGGATCTACATAGAAGAAATTTCAGGGAGTAGCTGGTGCCAGACTTAGATCTTGACTTTGATCCTTCTCTGTTTTCCCATCACCTGGAAAGCAGCCACCCAAGCAGCCTCTTCTCTTGCTGGCCAGTGAGCAGGGAATGGAAATCTTGTCCTTCTCTTCCACAGCTCGTTCCACAGTTGCGGTTGATTGGGACACCGAAACCCGGTGTCTTCACTATGATGAACAAGAATCAGAGGTACGTAATTTAGTTTACCTGATTATTGTCAAGAAAGGGGTTTCTCAGGCTTTGGGCCACAGACGTAGGAATAAGAGGCTGTGGTAGAGCAATTAGAATTTGGAAAAGGGCTTTTCATCTTTCAGTAATAGTATGATTGCCATCACAATTCAGATGACAGTGCCATAACTCAATACATTTTCACATTAGACAGAATATTAAACGTGAATTTCAAATTGAGGTAAAAAAACACACAATGTCCAAATTCCTGCCATGCTTCCCATTAAACCTGAAAAGGCAAATCTGTTGCCTTGTCTGATTGGAATTTCTTTTTGATCTGGAGAACCTTCTGGCACCAAATTAACCGTTATGTTTTTAATAGGCTTGTGATAAACACAGCAGTATGCTCCAGCCTCAGAAGAAGAAGAAAACGACAGTGGCCCTGCGAGATTGCATAGAGCTCTTCACCACCATGGAAACCCTTGGGGAGCATGATCCCTGGTTAGTGGTTCACTGAGCAAATGTGTGTAGAAAGGACTACAGACAGGAGTGTGCAGCGTTGTGGCTATTTGTGCACGTGTGTGTGTGCACATGCATTATCCACTAACATCTTCTATTGCTTCATTGTGGCATGCTGATGATCTAAGATATGACAGCAGCAGGTAAACCGTGGCAAGTTATGTACTTGGTAATCCAAAGACCATCATTCTAGAGCTTGGAGTGACCCAGGTCGACCATAGGGTGGCTAGTGAATGTTTAGGTTGAAGCAGTTCATGAAGGCTATTTGCTACAGTGTATCAAGTCTACAGTCTGTGTCTTTGGAGAGGAACCCACACTACCTGAAGCTGTAGCCATTGTATTCATCGAGTCATTTTTTCTTTTACGCTGGGTATTGCAAATACCAGTCTGAAAATAACTTCCTGGCAAGTAATGTTTTCTCTACTAATTGGTTGTGTTTTGCAGAGTTGGCAATAGCAAAACTAATCTTCTTCATGTGGTACTGAAGTAATGCTTTGTGTAGTAGAGACACCTGGTTCTGGAGCTGAGAAGAGCTACTCCAGGGAACCAGCCAATAATCCTTATATAAAAGATCTTAGTTCCTTTAGCTGTTTCCTAAAATTATCTGTTCTGTATTTATCTGTGTGTGGAGAAGGTACAGTGTGTGCTTTGAGGCCCTCATAGGGTGTATATGTAGAGGGGGGATGACAGTGCCGTGCCCTTCATTGTTATAAAGAAAAGGCGATTATGTAGTAGCTCAAAGTTGTCTGAATGCTTTCCTGATAAAGTCACTTTGGCTCTATAACCGTCGAATGATGTCATTTAAATGAGCATATTTATTTCCTCTTCAGGTATTGTCCTAACTGTAAGAAACATCAACAGGCCACGAAGAAATTTGACTTGTGGTCTTTGCCAAAAATATTGGTGGTTCATCTCAAGCGATTTTCATACAACAGATACTGGAGGGATAAACTTGACACAGTGGTTGAATTTCCAATAAGGTAGGATTTTTAATATCTATGTCAAGCAGAATCACAATCAGATGGGAAATCCTGCAGCAATACTGCTGGGCAAGGGACTTTGGCCTCCAAGTATTTCCACTGTGTGGCCTAGAGTTACAAACAACCAGTTCATTTTTGCGTAAAGGTATCTTTAGAAGTGACAGTAATTGAATCATACTTTAACCTGTCATTACAGAGCCCCTGTATCCAGAAAATCATTAGACTTTTCTTATTTTTCTTTTTGGCTGGAACAATCAGAGTGGAGTACTTCCTGAAGCATAAAAAGTGTCCCCTATGATACTGGGATCTGGGCCCAGGTTTCTAGCTCCCATTCTTTTATTTTGACCAGCTGTAACAATAGTCACATATCACATTTATCTGGAACTTGAAAGTTTTTAAAGCTCTCCTCATCACAGTTCTCTGCGAGGAGGTATCAGTACCTTACCCCCATTTTACCGATGTGGAAACTGAAACCAGAAAGAGGAAGTCATTTTCCCATAGTCCCATATGTAGTAAATGCCAGGGCTGGAATTTGAACCAAGTTCTTACTGATTTATAAGTGTAGACATTCTACTCATTTGGGGGGGCATAGTTCTAAATTCCTTTCCAGAGTGGTTATACTAATTCACAGCTCCAACAGTATACATTAATGTGCCTGTTTTTCCAAAACCCTTTTGGTATTTATAGTTTTATATATACATACATATATATATGTGTGTGTGTGTGTGTGTGTGTGTGTGTGTGTGTGTGTGTGTGTGTGTATGTATGTATATATATGTATATATAATGTATTTGGCAATCTAATGGATGTGAGGTGGAATCTCCAAGTTGCTTTGATTTATATTTCTGTATTAGTGATTTGGAAGATTTTTTTTTCATATTGATAGCTTAGATTTCTTCTTTTGAAAACTATGCCTATCATTTGTTTGGAATTCTAAACCAAAAAAGGAGTATTTTCTTATAGATGCCAGAGCACAAAAAAGAGAATGGTATATAAATCTCCATTTCATATGGCTTAATTTTTTTAAAAGTAAAATCCATGTTGTTTCCAAAATTGTCTCTTCTGAGTTTTTCTTGTATGTATTTTGAAAATTGTTCTTCAGTCCTCTTTCTTCTTCACTATTGATTTCTCACACACCCTTTGTCTCCCTCTGTCCCCAGTGAAAAACATGAAAGAAAGAACATCTTGTAGAAAATAAGCATGGTCAAGGAAAACAAATCCATGCAGTGGCCATGTCCAGAATTCCATCTCATTCTGCATCTTGGGATTGTTAGCGTTTTGTCATCAGTTCTTTGGGAGAATGCTTGATCCTTGCTTCAGTCAGACAGCTCAAGTGCTTCAGAGTTGTCTTCCTTTATGGTGTTGTTTCCCTTATCTAAATTGTTTTCCTAGTTCTGCTCGCTTCACTCTGGAATAGTTATATCCAAGATTTTCTGAAAAAAATTTTTTTTTCCAGAGTGGGGAAAGCAAAGCAATTGGGTTAAGTGACTTGCGCAAGGTCACACAGCTAGTAAGTGTGTCAAGTGTCTGAGGCTGGATTTGAATTCAGATCCTCCTCCTGACTCCAGGGCTGGTGCTCTACTCACTGCACCACCTAGCTGCCCCGATTTTTTTCATTTCCTATAGTGAAATATTATTCCATTATGTGCCCCTAGCAAAGAAGTAGAGTCTAAGGTGATGCCCAATTTGATTCCCCTTTTAATCCTCTCCTTTGGATCAAGTTTGCTTTACCTGTGGCTGCATTCTCCCCTCTTCTGGATTGTCTTTGTCCCCAATATCCCTTCCCCACCCCCTATTACTTTATCTCTACTTGTTTCCCTGTTGAGTTTGTTGTATTTCTACACCTGTATCTGTGTGTTTTCGTCCATCTTTTGTCCATTTCACATAAGAACAAGGTTCATCTGATGCCCACATTGCCCCACCTTTTCCTCTGTCTTGGTATATATTCTTTATATTCCCCCATTATGAGAAATAGTAAGTTCCACCTTCTTCCTCCTTCCTAAATGAGTTATCTTCTTTACCCTCTCTTTTTTTCACACTCTTAAAACTCTCAGAATGGAAGGAATCCACCCCAGGTCCTCTGGTTTTCTTATTTTAAAATTTCCTTAATACCTTTAGAAGACATTAAGGCACCGAAGGGATACTTGTTTTTTTCTCCTCTTGTTTGAATATTAGCACTACATTATCATATAACCCCTTCCAATGCTCAAATAAATTTATTGTTCTTGGTTTCTTGTTGCATTTCAAAGTTCCTGCTCTTTTCATGAGAAATGTTTCATTTTCCCCCATAGGCTGAGTGAGGTTTGCACTGTTCGTTCTTCTTGGTTTTAAGTCTATTATCGTTCAGTCCTTTCAGTTTTGCTCGTATCTTCATGATCCTCACTGTACACCGTTTGCTTTTTGGAACATTGTATTCTAAGATCTCTTCTTTAATCTAGCTACCAGATCTAGTGTGATCTTGCTTGTGGTTCCTTGGTCCTTAGAAGGACTTTCTGAATGCTTATGATATTTTTTTTTAATGTGGTAGTTCTGGATTTTGGTTATGACATTCCTGGGACTTCTTCTTTGGGATTGCTTTCAGGGAGTTTGGTTTTCAGAGAGTCCACTGATTCTAAAACTGTGTCTCCTTGACTTGTTTTCCAGGTTATATTTTATATTCCCTTTTTTTCCAGTCTTGATTTTTATTTAGTATTTCTTGTTTCTCATGGAGTCATTGATTTCCAATTGATATCTTCTGATTGTCAGGGAGTCTCTTATTTGGGTCAGGATTACCGTTTTCTTCTTCCAGTTCTTTTCCTCCAGAAATTGTTTGGTTTTTTTTTTTTATATCTTGCTTTCTTCTTGCTATTCTTATAGTACTTAGGGAAAATCCAGTTTTTCCTTTGAGTCTCTGCTGACAGTTGTAAGTTACTTGCTCTTTCTTTATGAGAATCCTTATATTTGCAGTGATTTGTAGCAGTTACCATCTTCTTTTGCCTGACGCGGTCTTCATCTCCTCCTGGTTGCTGTTGCTCCCTAGGGCTTCCAAGGATGGGTGTTCTTGCTGCCTTTGCACACAGAGCTTTGTGGGCTACACAAAGTCTCTGGCTTGTTTCTCTTCATGCTAGGAGATGGCTAGTGTTTGCTTGTGTTATCACTGGCTTTGCTAGTGGTCTCCTTTCTTATTTCCTGTCAGCTTCTTGCCAACTTTTTGTACAATTTTTGCATAGTAGGAGTTGAAATTTCTTATTGAATTTCTTGATCATTGTTTAATGTGGTGAATTTCAGGTTTTTTGCTGAGGGATCCTGGAGCTGCCTTCCTTCAGACAGGCATCTTATTCAGATACGACTTTTTGCAAAGTTTTTTTCCCCCTCAGCTGTTTGCCTTCTAATTTTAACTGCAGTTTTTGTTTTGCAAATGATTAAAAAATTTTTGTGGCCAAAATTGTCCATTTTATATCCTCCAAGCCTCTCTGTCTCTTGTTTGGATATGAACTCTGTCTATTAATATAATTTCTAATTTGTTCTTCTAGTTTGTTTGTTCTATGACTTTTAATATTTGAAACTTGGTATATGGAGAAATATTGATATATGTGTGTGTGTATGTATATATACATACCTAATATCTGCCAGATTTAACTTGTAATTTTGCATACTTATGGGATGCCTTATATATTGTCTTCAGAGACCTGCGTATGTCTGAGTTTGTCTGTGACCCAGCAGCTGGACCTTATGTCTATGATCTCATCGCTGTATCCAATCATTACGGAGCCATGGGTGTGGGCCACTGTAAGTACCAAATTCCATGTCGTTCTCTAAGTTTTCAGTTTCATTATTATGTCAGCAAGTTTTCATTGAACACTTCCTATATGGGTGCACTATACCAGATGTTCTGGGGGTTGTGGTGAAGTATTACACAAATTGTGCAGACAGGGTGTGCATACACACATGCCCAGATAAGGTATTAGGCTAAGTGTCAGATGAAGTCCAAGAGTAAATACTTTAAAAGTCTAGAGGAAGGAGAGATTGCTTTCCTCTAGGGTACTTAGGCACAGCTTCACAAAGGAGGTGAGTACTGAGCTGGCAGGATTTCGGTAGAGAAATAAAAGGGGGCATCCCAGGCAGGACGACATGAGGCAGAAAATAATCGGAAATTTTTTTAACTAAATCATTGAGTTAGATCAGTTGGTTTAGAGCAGAGCTTCTTAAAAACTTTTTCCACTCTCAGCCCCTAAAGTGGAGGCTTTGTGTGGCCTGAGGGCATGCACAGTTGAAAAGTGGGCTGCAGTGAAGTTGATCCTTGCAGCACTGGCAGGCGCTCCCAGAAACACCCTGGATTCCTTACTTGTTGGATTTCTAGTTAATTTTTGATCTTTAAGTGTTCATAAGGCTTTTATTGTTGCCGTGTTTTTTGCCGTGCTATATGGGGTCAAAACCCACAGTTTTACACTGCTTTAGAGAAGTGTAGTGAAAGTTGGTTTGAGAGAGGCTTTAGATGAATACAATTTAGAAAAGATTAGTTTCATTCTGTGCAATCTTATCACCAGATAAGTCTGTTGTAGTTATTTATGAGATATTTGAAACTGAGCTAAGGTTGTTAAAATAGAAATTGTTGTCTCTTAAGTGAGAACTATTTACACCAGACCATTAAGTCAAACAATTCAGTATATTTGTATTTGATTGGGAAGCATTTCTTTCTTGGATAAATATACTGAGGGTCTAGTGTGTTTGTGTGAGAGAGAGATGGTTCTGGATTTGGATAGACTTGAATGTAATAGCCTTACTGGCTCTTGGAAAGGGATAGATTTAGTTCAGTTGGCATTTCTTTTTTAAATGCCAGTATTGTACCTAACCTGAAAAATGAGTTTTGGCTCTTATCTCCGAGCCCTGCCAGTCAGGCTTATGACCCGATGGCTCGATATCTATGTTTGTGGAATTAATTTCCATAAATCCAACTTAAAGCTTTGCTCATCCAGAGCTCCACTGCTTGATTGTTTACTTGCAGCTAATATTTGTGGAGAAGCAGATTAGAAAATCAGTTTTATCTTCCTATTCCATCACAGACTTCAATTTGCTGTGTGTCTCGGTAACAGTTGGATTTCAGACTTTTTGAAAAAGCTTTGTTGTGATTAATGTAGCAGAGATACGTCTTTAGTAATTACCAATGTATTCTTCCCTGACTTGACAGATACTGCATATGCAAAAAACAAACTGAACGGCAAATGGTATTACTTCGATGACAGTAACGTATCTCTGGCCTCTGAGGATCAAATAGTGGTGAGTACTTTTGCAATAGGGTCGTTACCAAGTTCCTACAATTAGCCTTTATGAATTAAAGCTGGAAAACTTTTGAAACATGGGTGTCATTGATAAGAAACAAGAAGAAGTTATAATAAAGTGGGGCTGTGGCTCAAAGCCATTTAATAACCTGATTGGAAGGTCTCTGTACTTGGGACACCTCACACCCTGAGCAATGACAGCGTAGACTCAGAAAAATCTGTATCTGTTGTTGGCTCTTCAGGTGAGGAGGAAAACTTCTGTAGTTGCTGCAGTTAACTAGTCAGAAGAGGATTTCTAGGCTTTATTTGATTAAACCTGTCAGATTGACTCTTCTTATTTTGCAGACAAAAGCAGCATATGTGTTGTTTTACCAGCGTCGGGATGATGAATTTTATAAGGCACCCTCACTCCCAGGTTTCCCTGGCCCCTCAGAAGCAGGGAAGAAAGGAAGGCGCTCCCAGGAGGGGCTGGAGGAGGATGACGTATATAGCATGGATACCAACTGAAACTGCCTGAAGTCAGCCACTAGCTTAAAGATTACCATTTTGATACATCTGGAACATCTCTTGCACTCTAAAAGCTGCCAGATGTACAGACTGCCATCCATAAGGAAAATTCCGTTTTTATGGAACAGAAGAGAAAAAAAAGACCCTGTTTGCTCTTGAGGGTTATGTTGAGAGGCTGAGTTATTATTTTTAAATACAAGTTGTGGGAAAGTTCTGTAAACACCTGTGATACTACAGAGCTGGGGTCAACCGGGTAAGGGCTGGAAGGCTGGAGGAGCCACATTATGATGGGGGAAGGGGTGGGAGGGTGGGTTGTGTGTGTGAAAAAGTGGTAAAGTGTGCTGCTGGGGGAAGAGAATATTTCTCCAAGAAAATCTCCAAAGTAGGTCTTCTTGGTGCACTCAGATGACTTGGCAGTAGTGAGCCCTCTGTATTGATTAGACTGGATTCTGTTGTAGAGTTCTCAGATTTCCACTTTCCCCTTTCTCTTTGCCAGCTGCCATTGTAGCCCCCCTCTCCCACAGGAAACCCCCCCATAAGTGAAATTGGGCACTTTTTGATCTGTCCTTCTTGTACCTCGACACAGATTTACTTGAAGAATTCCTCCTCTTTCCCTTGAAGAAAACGTTCATTTTGATTTCTGATTTGGGATCTCTTTGGTATTTCCAGAAAGAAATGACTTGAATGCAATTGCTTTCTCAGTAACTGTAGATTTTAAATGTATTTGAATCTCCTGTTCTCTCCCCCTAGTGTGGGACAGCTTTAGATGCGAATGACTACTGTATTCAGTGAAGAATTGAAACATTTTGATTCTATGTTCAGCTGGATTTTTTATTAGCTGTAGCTAAAACCCATCTCCCCCACTTTGAGGCTACTGGAGACATGAATTTTGGAATTTTTTCCTCCCTGCTTACCCTTAGGGCCTACCACGAGAATTCCTTGTCATTTGCATTTCTACCGAAAAGGAACCCTTTGGTGAAAGGAAAATTAGTCCTTGCCGGGATGGAAAACACATTTATTTCCCATTTGCTTCCCGAGCTGACACATTATTCCGTTTTGGAGAGGAGGGGTTTCTGATCCACCCCAGATGACCTGTTCTCTTTCCTGCCCTGTTTGGGCCACCCTGTTCCTCCTTTTCCTGATCTCCCAGTGTCCGGCCTGCCATTTGGGGTCAGCCTGGTGAACTCGTTGGCTCCAACTGGCTTCCCCTCCTGGCAGAGGCTGCGGCAGAGCCAAGACGTCCGACTTCTAGAGCGCAGACTCCATTTCCGTGGGTTTTCTTTTGCTAACAAAAGCAGCTGTCAGCATTCTTTCAATTAAGCCTAATTCGGCGCGCTGTCTTCTAGATCGCAAACTCAGTTTCTCCTCCGATGCCACCGCCTTTGCCTTGTGCCTAGGACTGCCAGTGTTGGCCTTTGTCCGCCGACGTGCCCAGTTCTGGCCCTGGCCCCGCTTTCCCTAAATGTGCCGGATCAGGAACTGGTCCCCTGGATGCCGCGGGAACGAGTTTGGTTCCGCCGGTGTAGGAGCCCGAGCCCGCGGCTGGCTTGGCCCCGGCGCCCAGGACGCCTTGCCCATCCCGATGCCCAGCAGCCCTGCCCAAGGCCTGCCCAGCCCTTCACTCGCTGTTAAAAAGCACTGACATTGTAGTTTGTTCAGCTCCCCATCGCTTTGGTGTATGCTTTGTAGACCATGCCCCGTGTTGGGGGCCGGGCCGCCCACCCTGCGCCCCGACCCCCGCCCTGCCGACCCGGGCCCTTTGCCCGCTTCTTGGAGACCGAGCGGCGGCGGCGAAGCCCCTGGGGGCAGCCGGGGGGGCCCTGCCCCTCCTGCCCCTCCTGCCTGGGCCGGGCCGGGGGCTCCGGCAGCTCCACACCCGCCGGACCGGGCCGCCCGCCTGCAACACCGGGTTTTTACGCTAGACAATAAAGGCGAATGGTTTGCACTAAGCCGGCGTGGCGTCCTGTGCTGGGGCCGGGGAAGGGTCGGGGGTCGGGGGTCGGGGGTCGAGGGTCGCGCCTCGTCCCCGCGCCCCCTCGCGCGCGCACAAGAGCAGCGCGCGTGCGCGGCGGCCGTTGCAGCCGGGGAGCGCGCCCGTGAGGGTGAGTGCGGGGGAGGGGGCGGCGGGGGCGGTGGTCGGGGAGGCCCCCCAGAAGCCGGGCCGGGGGGTCGCCGTCACCCCCTCCATCCCCCTCGCTCCGCCGTCCGGGGCCCGGGAAGGCCACGGCCGGGGCTGGGACAAGGTGGAGGCGACGTAACGGCGGCGGGGTGCGGGCCGGGCGGCGAGGGGGGGCCTCGGGCACCCTCGGCAGCCCCAGCCCCCACCGCCGGAGCCTGCGAGGCCTGAGGGAAGGGGGGGGCGGGGGCGCCGGGGCCGTGGTGGGCG
>CM053769.1:6443129-6486691 GCA_028658325.1 Potorous gilbertii
TGTAGTTGCTGGTGACACTGCTCCCCTTTGGCCTTCCCATCTGTCTGGCTGCTCTTTAGTCTCCTCTTCTGGATCTTACGCCACCCAAACCTCATGACCATGGGTGTCTCCCAAGGCTCTATCCTGGCTCCTTTCCTTCCTCTCTGTTTCTTTGTGAATGATCTCAGATGGATTTACCCAGGCCTAACCTCTCTCCTGGCTTCCAGTCTCATGTCACCAAGTGGCCATTGGTCATCTCAACTTTAACATGTTGGAAACAGAACTCATTATCTTTCCTTCTTAGCCCTCCTACCTTCCATATTTCCATATTACTGTTGGTAGAACCATCATCTAGATGGCATGGTGGATAGAGAGCAGGGTCTGAAATCAGAAAGACCTGAATTCAAATCCAGCCTTTGACACTAGCTATCTGACCGTGGGTAAGTTACAACCTCTGCTTGCCTCAGTTTCTTCATCTGTAAAATAAGTACTATTATTATAGTATTTGCCTCCCAGGGGTATTGTAAGGAGCAAATAAAATAGTAATTGTAAAGCAGTGCAGCTCCTGGCACAGAGCAGGCACTCTGTAAACATTAGCTGTCACTGTTACTGTCACCCCAGTCCTCCAGGCTTCCACTCTCAGCCTCATCCTGGACTCCTCACTTACGCTCACCCTACACAGCCAGGACATTCTTGTCTTGTCCTTCATACCTTCGCAGTGTCTCTCACATCCGTTCCCTTCTCTCCTCACCTCATACCTGGGCTACTGAAATAGCCTTCTGATTGGCTTGCCTGCCTCACAACCCTCCCCAATCCTCAGCCACTAAGGGGACCTTTCGAAAGTGCAGGGCTGACTGCGGCGTATTCCCCGACTCAATAAATTCGGATGGGTTCCTAACAACCCTATTTGGAGCCTCTTCAAGTCTCTGGACTTGCTCCAAGTTTTCTTCAATGGCTCAGTCTTTTCGGTGTCTTGAGGCTTTGGGTGCTTCTGACTTTGGGAGAGATGGAAGATGCCAACTTCACTTCAGAATGTTAAAGGAAAAGACTCTAGAAAGAAGTCAACATGAGAGGAGACTGCACAGCTCCCTATCAATGGATCTTGAGACTCCGGTTACACTTCACTACCTTCCATGTACTGGATGGTCCAGCAGCACTGCCCTACTAGTTGTTCCTGACACATCGAATTCCTTCTCTCTGCGTTGTTCATTTTCACTGGCTGTCTGCCATACCGGTTACGTTCTCTGCTTACCTGTGCCTCACAGCTTCTCTGACTTCCTTCAAGACTCAGGTCAAATCCCACATTCTGTAAGAGGCATTTTCCAGTCTCTTCTCCCTCCAACCCTCACCCTTCCCTCTGAAATTGCAGGATGGAGTTGTTTTATGTTGTCTTGTCCCTTAGTTGTAAACTTCTTGAGAGCAGAGACCTTATTTTGCCTTTTTTGCACAGTGGCTAGTAAATTCTTAGAGCCCGTTGGCTGATTATTAAATAAATTTCCATTTTGTAGCCTGGTGCTGGAATTCTCCACCTTGGGAACTTTTAAATTTGATCTTGAGTATGAGATGATTGGGCCACTAGGTGGCAAAGTGGATAAAGAGACAGCCCTGGAGCCAAGAGGACCTAAGTTCAAATGTGATCTCAGACACTTACTAGCTGTGTGACCCTGGGCAAGTCACTTAACCCTGTTTGCCTCAGTTTCCTCATCTGTAAAATAACCTAGGAAGAAAATGGCAAGCGACTCTAGAACCTTTGTCAAGAAAACCCTCACGGGGCTACAGAGAGTTAGATGCAACTGAAACAACTCAAAGAAAGATGAGGTAAGGGAGAAGCACACTTTTAGGAACTCTCAAGCTATGTGCAAGTACATGTTCACCTCTTCTTTGTGCTCCTTCAGGAATTCTACCAATGCCCAAGCTGATGCCATATATAAGTCAGGGAAGTCCACTCTCAGGAACTCTAGTCTACGATCTCCGAGGTCCAGGAGCTCAGTGTGGGTGTTACAGCAGAAAAACATGAACTTTGAAGCTGGAGGACCCAAGTTCAGAACTTGCCTATCTGTCACTTATTACTTGTATGGGGAAAGTCACAACCTCTAGAGGATTCAGTTTTTCTTATCCGTCAAATGAGGGAGTTGGACTAGAAAGTAATCGAAGTCCCTGCCAGCTCTAAGTCTACAACTGCACCAGGTCACCTGAGTAAACACATGAAGCTCGCCATGTGAGCCCAGGTAGGGGTGGGAGAGGAGAGTGAAAACCATTTCTTCTCCTTGCTTCAATTCCTAAGAAGGCATTTTGGGTAGACTACGAATCTCTTTGGACCTCAGTTTCCTTTATAAGGTAGGTCAACTGATAATTAGAGGAGTACCAGGAGCCTTCCTGTGCAAGGGTCCATCCAAATCCTGCTGCTTTTCCCCCAGAAATCCCTGATTGCTACTGCAGCCCAAAGCAAGCCTTCTTTTATTTTAAGGTGGTCCTTCTTGTCACTATACCTTTCCAGCATTTTCAGTCATTTCTTCCTTCCTCCCTCCCTCCCTCTTTCCCTCCCTTCCTTCCTTCCTTCCGAAGTTCATAGACTGGACCACAATAGGTCCCTGCCCAAGCTCCACTTCAGGGCTGTATTTTGGACCCTCCTGGCTCAGAGTGAATGTCAATGGTAACTGTTTCTTTTTGGAACAGCAACCCTGAGGGTCTTCCTCTACCTGCTTGACTTTTTTTTTCTTTTTTTTTTAGTTAAAGGGGTCATCCCTTGACTCACTTCTTAAAGAGGCCTATTCATTGAATGGGTGTTACTTCACTCTAAGTTAGTACCTGTAAAGGCCTTAGCTTAAAATGACCAGGATCTCCCATGGCATCTTGGGCCATCTCCAGTCATCCTGATGAACATTTGGCCACTGAACCCAGATGGCTCAGGAGGAGAAAGTGAGGCTGGTGCCCTGCACAGCCGTCCCTCACTCAAGTCCAAGTCAACTGCAAGTCATGTCATCATCTCCCTGATGTCATGGTCCTCTTCGAGAATAAAGGACAAACACAGCAACCTCTCCAGCAGGACATGGCAAGCATCACCTCTCCCACCATCTGTTCCATTCTTTAGACTTACAAATCTTATAAATTTCAAGGAGAAAGACATTGGGCAACACTAACGGAGAGGGGTGTAGAACCTGATCCATAAGTTCTCTCAAGTTCTAACGATGTATGAATCACCTCCTCCTCTCTTTTATAACTCCTACCCTCTTTGTGGCTTACCATTCCCACTGTTTGGACCCCATCCCTAGGGGTAAGCAGCTGAAAAATGCATCCTTTGGAGTGACTGAAGAAAAAAATACAAATTCCTAGAACTTCACAATTGGAAGTGACCTTAGAACAAAAGAGAGCAAAAATAACAAGATATCGCGAGATCAGAACGTGACGCCCTCGGTTTGAGTCTTCCCTAAAAACAATGAGAGGGCGGATGTCCCTTCTTTCTCTCAGTAGGTGGCACTCTTGGAAAAAAAATTTGCCTCTGAGATCCCTTGGCCTCACTCCCAGAAGGAGCAGCCCGTGCACCACACAAAGGAAGGATAAAACGGAATTAAAATCCCCTGGGGCAATGGGTTTGTGAGGCTTTAGTTGCTCTCCCCTCCCCCACAGCTTCCTGACTAACAGAGGAGACATTGAAACAGAGGTGGCTGATGGGTGAAATGTCTGGATGGTTGACATATCAAGAACTAGCAATGTAATCATAATGGCTTCACTTTCCAAAAATAAAGAGAAAGACAAAAAATATTGAAAAAAGGGGTGATGGGAAAAATATTTTTTCCAGTTTGGATCAGGCTAGATTGTCCACAGACCAGGGGTTAGAAAAATAGCTTTCTACATACAAAGCTTTTAGCTTGATACATGTTCAGAGTTCTAATTTTGCATAACTAAGACATGTGGAAGGCACATAATTGCATTTGAAGGTTAGGACTTCACCACCCCAGGCAGGACATCAATGAGAGAGAGAGAGAGAGAGAGAGAGAGAAAGAGGGAGGGAGAGAGACAGAGACAGACAAAGACAGACAGAGAAAGAGAGAGACAGAGAGAGAGAGAGAGAGAGAGGGAGGGAGAGAGAGAGAGAGAGAGAGAGAGAGAGAGAGAGAGAGAGAGAGAGAGAAAGAGGGAGGGAGACAGAGACAGACAAAGACAGACAGAGAAAGAGAGAGACAGAGAGAGAGAGAGAGAGGGAGGGAGAGAGAGAGAGAGAGGGAGACAGAGACAGAGAGAGAGACAGAGAGAGACAGATAGAGAAAGAGAGACAGAGAGGAGGGAGAGACAGAGAGAGAGGGAGGGAGGGACGGAGGGAGAGAGAGAGGCTAAATCCTAAGTCTCTGAAGAACAGTATAGTGGAGATATCAGCTTAGAGCCCGAGAGGAGCCCCATCTGGAAGGTGCTTCAGGCTCATCCTGTGTAAAATGAAGCAGAACCCTATCGGACGCTTCCTCCTGACCTGACTGAACCATCTGTGACTCTCTGAACCTGTTTCTCCCTAACCCTCAGTGATGCAAATGGCTGAATTGTTCTTCCACCAGAGGCAGACATAGCCATGGTCAATGGGGGAGCAAATAAATGGTGATGAGGTCATACTTCTATGGTGCTTGAAGGCTCACAATGTGCTTTTATGGCCATGATCTCATTTGATATGGGGAACTCTGAGATTAAAATGGGGAAACAGCCAAGGAAGGGAGCAAGGGATTCCTGCCTCACTTTACATTGACAGGCTACACCTTCTGTATAAAAATGATTTACAGTAGGATTCCAGAACACAGCTAGCTCTCCTAGCATCCATTTTATAGAAATCTGATCTTTGTGACACTTTCTAAAGGAAGCACTTTGTGTAAAAGAAGACACCTGGGGCCCTTGTCCCAGGCTTTCACCTTGTGTGTGCTCTGTGTGTGTTTAGGGAGTTAGGCCCAGAGGACCCCTCTCCCTTAAAGGCCACCTGTCATGATAAAGCAGAACCAGGAGCCTCCCTGCCTCTCTAATGACCATCGAACTCCGGCTGCTTTTTTTCTAGGGTCTCCTGCTGCTACTGCAAGGTGAGCCTTCTGCCATCAATACATTTCCAGCAGGATGTTTCACGCAAGCATCGCCTCGCCTACGGTCTGTTCTTCTTTTTAGACTTACAAATCGACTACAGCAAGGAGAAAGACACTGGCAACACCAATGGAGAGGACAGGGGAGAGAGATGGCATGGAGATGGTAAGTTTTCACAACTGGTTATGGGCGTGGTGATGAGGGTGTCAAAAACAATGCCAAGGATGTGAACCTGGGTGAATGAAAGGATGATAGAAATAGGAAGTTTGGAAGAGAGTTGTTTGTTTTGTGTGGGGGATAATGATGACCTGCCTACAGATACATCTACTTTGAAATACCCCATAAGCATTTGGTGATGCAAGACTACAGCTGTGGAGAGAGACCAGGCTTGGAATTATAGCTCTGGTGTCATCTGTACAGAAATAATCATTAAATAAATGGGAAATAAAGTGGTTACCAAGTTAAAAGAGCAGAAGACCAAGGACAGTGTTGGGGGGCACCCATAGTTAAGGGCTGTAATATGGTGAGCCAGCAAAGGAAAATAAGTGGAGGTTGAAAGAGAAATATCACAAAAATCCAGAAAGAGGGAGTAACCAGGAGGAGACAGTGGTCAGTAGTTTTGAATGCTGCATAGAAGTCAAGAAAGAGAAAGACTGAAAAAAGTCCATGTGAGAGGAAGAAGTGATGCTGGATAAAAGAATTATTTGTGGGGATGGAAAAGCCAAGTGAGGGTTTTTTAAGTGTAACTGGGCCAGTCTCCCCATAAGGTATTCCCAGTCTCCATTCCTTGTTCCAGAGAGTGGGAGTACCACTGGCCTTGTATGAATCATTGCTGAGGGGATTGCAGTATGAAATAATGGAGTCCCTTATTAGCTGTGGAGCTACAAGGGAAACTCCATGGCACTGTGGATAGAGTGTCAGACTTTGAGTGAAGCAGACCTGAATTCAAATCCTGCTTTAGACACTTACTGGTTCTGTTACCTTGGGCAAGTGGCTTAACCTCTCTTAGTCTTAGTTTCCACATCTGTAAAATGCGGATAGTAGTAACACCTACCTTGGAAGGGGAGGTGTTGATGAGGGAATCAAATGAAATAATATATGTAAAGTACTTTGTAAGTCTTAAAGTACTCTCTAATATCTATTAAGACCTGATGACTCAAAGGATGTACAGATGGGAGCAGCTAACTCCCTGGCTCTCTCTCCTTTTCCAGGTGTGAATTACCCTGCCTTGTCTTCTTTCATGTTTGCTTTCCTGAGAGATGATGAGGCAACAGACTTGAGATAGAAGTATGCATCTGAAAGGACAACCACCAACCAGAGGGTTATCTTTTAACAGCCTGGTCATTTTACGAGCATACGTGTACCGGGAGTGGTTTGGACAGTGCAATGAAGAGGTGAAATGTAAATTACCGAATCAGTTATCCTGCCACTGTTTTAGGCATTGATGAAGGTTAAGATCAACTTACTGTGATAGTGGCTGTAAATTAACTAAATCCCACTCTGTCAGTGCATGCTTGTGAATGTACTTTTTAACATTTCTCTTTTGCATGAGAATAAATTACCTGTCCCATATATAATTCATATTGTATTTTCAATGTCTTTTTACTCCTCCCTTTTTGGGGGAGCCCCTTAAGTAAAATCATCCCCAAAGTTTTTGTAATGAAGAGAGTCTGAGTTCACTTACCAGAAGCCAGACTTCCCTAGGACTGAACTTAGTTCAAAATGCGTAACCACATACAGACATGCAAGGCAGGGTGTGGCTACAGTCCGTGCCCCCCAAAACCCCACCCCTGCCTCCCATGCCCCCCACCCCCGCCCCAGACCCTGTGGTGATTCCTCTCCAGGGTAAGTCTGTGATGCTAACTTATTAAACATGAACAAACAGCCTCAGAGGATGTGGAATTGGAATAATGCATATGAAATCTCTTCGTTTTTGAAAGGACCTGGGACATTAGGACTTTGTTAAATTCCTGAAATGTACAAGTGTCAATCTCAATAATATCTGATAAACTCTATAAATGGTTTTCTGTAATTTGAACATCCCTATCCCCCACACACAATTTTTGGCATGCTCGACAATGAGACTCGTTTCTGTGGAAACACTGAAATAATATTTAGGTTTGAAAATCAAAATAGGAGTTGGTTTGAGGAGGATTTTGAAACTACGCGTTGTCCGCTGCACACCCAACCCCCCAGAGAGCAGGGCTCTGGCAAGGACCCAGAGGTCCCTGCTTCCTATGATATGGGGCTCTAATCTGACCGGAGCAAGACTCAGGAGTGTCTGCTTAAACTTAACAAGAATTTACTTGTCAAGAGGAAAAGCCTTGGATTTGGAGTCAGGAGACCTGGGAAGTCTCAGTATAGTTTGCACTTGTAGCAGTAGATAGAGGGGGACAGTTGGAACCACATCCAGGGGTAAAAGAAAAAGCTTCTCATTCTGCCTTTGCTCTTACTACCTATGTAACCTTACACTAGTCACAACTCCAGGGTCTCAGCTTTCCCATCTGTAACATGGGGGGGGGGAGGGGCACTATCTCTAAGGTATCTCACAGTTCTCTAGGGCCAGAAATCATCAAGAAACATGATCTCGGAAGAATCAGTCAGGAAGACTTGAGTTTAAATTCAGCCTTAGACATTTAGCTGTGTGATTCTTGGCAAGTCACTTAACCTCTGCTTACCTCAGTTTCCTTAATTGTAAAATGATAAGAATAGCAACTATTTTGCAGGGTTGCTGTGAGGATCAAAGGAGAAAATATTTATAAAGTGCTTGGCACAGCATTGTCATAGTAGCTGCCATATAAATGCCTAATCCCTTCTCCTTCCCTCTGAGTGGTGGGGTTAAGGAAAGCCTGATCAACTTGTTGATATTATAGGATGCATTTTTGTCTGAAGACCTATTGCACCTTGCAATGAAGACATGCCCTCGCACCTTGTGCACACAGTGAACTCCTGTGACTGCATCCAAGATGCCTGAAGAGGGGTGGGAGGGTGGGACAGTCATTGGTAATTTTTCTCAATTTCCATGGAAGTGAGCCTCTTTCTTTTCTCTTGCTGTGTCTAAATGCAAGTAGAAAAGGATGACATGCTGGGGAGGTGTATGGGGAGTCTGAATGAGGAGCACCCAAACCTCTGGTTCCTGACTGCCTTCTTCGGTCTTTTTTTTCCATTTTCTGGGATCAGATCAAAGAGTATAGTTTCTGAAAATGAATTTCTATGCAAGCACTAGAATTTCCAAAGCATCAAACATTCTGAGTTTAATTGTTTGGTCAACAGGCCTTTTAGAAGGAGATTTACTTAACAGTGTGTTTTCTGGAGAAAGAAGAGGGAAGAAGAGTGGTCCATGCAGCTAGGGGATGCGAGCTGTATCACCAGGAGATGTGGACCATGCTAACCCTCTGTGACACTGCTGTGAATCACTTAGACAATGCTGATAGAAGGTTATATTTGCTAAACATCCCCCAAAGTGTTTTCACCTTTGAGTATTCTTTCCTTTCTGGAATTATTCAAAGGATCCTGTGAGTCCTTTGGATTTTATGCTGTGGGTAAAAATAAAAAGACAGTTCCATACCCAATACCCACATTGTATCTTGAATGTTGATGTGGGAATCAGAGATGCTGTTACCAAATTTGGAGAAACCTAGACATGAGTTATACCTAGCCTTTATTTTGTAGATTTTCCTGGAGAAGTCCAGATGGGTGCAGTAACTGGGGCTAATGGCCCCTTGGAGATCAGATACTCCAAACCTGGACTCAGTCCTTGGAGAGGGGCAAGAGCCATGTGCTATGGGATATATTAATGATGACTTCTGTAAGATGTCATGGAAGAGATTATCAAGGACATGTTGACCAGAACAGGAAGTGAACTTGGGATAGCAAGAAACAAGAGATTATCAACCCAACTTAAAATATTAAAAGATCCAGAAGAAGGACTCTAGCATCTACTGTACAATGTGTTCCAGCCTGCCTGTATGAATATAAAGTCCTCATCAAACTCCCAACAATAGCTAGAAGGGTGGGGATGATGGTAGGAAAAGAGGGCTCATCCTCTATCATACCTCAGTGCTTCTAGAGAAGTATCTTTTTATTTCTTTTGTCTTTACATCATCTTTATTTCCAATATATCTCTCCTACACTCCCCAGAGAGTTACTCAGAGAGAAGGAAAAAAGAAGAAAAAAGCAGCAGACAAAACCAAACCACACATCAATCGAATCTGACAGTATATGCAATGTTTTAGACACACAGTCCTCCATCTCTGCAAGGAAGGGAGGGAGCTCCGTGTTCTTATCTCTTGACTGGGCCTAAACTCTGTCATATTCAGTCTCATTTTTGCTGTTGTCATTTTTCCTGTTTACATCATTGGAGGCACTGGCTACACTGTTTTCCTGCTTCTTCTAACCTCCCTCTGCATCAGTTCACATCTATCTTCATGTGTTTCTCTAAATTCAGAATATTAATGATTTTTGTAGTGTAGTAATGTTCCATTACATTCATGTACCACAATTTGTTTAGCCATTCTCAAATCAATGGAATCTACTCTGTTTTCAATCCTTTGTGAACACAGAAGTTTTGCTATGAATATTTCGGTGGATATGGGACCTGCTGGGACAAGCAGGAGTTTATCTGAGAAATACAAAAGGCTTGTCTCCAGGAGGGGCAGGGTCCTACAATGTAAGAAAAGAATGAAATGCAACACCCCTGACCCAGAGACTGGACAACCCAGGGATCAGCTTGGTACTTGGGAGAGCTCTAAACCTTTATAAAGAACCTTCAAAGGCTGTAGAGACTCCTTCAGAGTCACATCAGTTTTCTCTTTCCATCCTCATCCCTGAGATAAAAGTATATGGCTTCATTACCTACTTCAGTTACTTATTCTCCTCTACAGAATATTTAGGTTACTTCTCCCTGACTTCTGACACTAGTGCCAGAGCCAGGAACCCCTCAGGCAGGGTAAAGGGGAAAGATCATGGGTTCTAGAGTTGGAAGAAACCCTTTAAAGTTCGCTTAGTTGAATACTTCATTTACTGAGGAGAAAGCTGAGGCCTGAAATGGAAAATGATGGAATGGGGAGATGATTGTGGTCATGCAGGATGTGGCACACCTAATACTCCTTGCCAGGCTTTCTGATTCCAAAGCCCTTTTCTCCATGAGACCCTGCACCTGGAGCTAAGTATCTCTTCTGTGTGCCCAGGAATGTGTTTGTAGTTTAGGGTATTGTATTTACAGAAATAAACATGTAAGAGGGACAAAGATTTTGCTGCCACTATTACTGATATGCAAGCAAGGGCTAGCAGCTTTGGTCTCTCTTCTCATAACAAGTGTTTTGATGTTTTTTTTTTTAGGGTTTTTTTGTGTTATATATAAGGTTTAAGTAAGTTTGCACAACATGAAGCTGATTATAGGGGAATAAGCATGCAGAAATCCGAAGGGCCAATGGAAAGATTTACATGTGTTTATCCAAGACATAAGGCATGGACAGCGTTGAGGCCTTCTGCTTGCCTCCTAAGACCGAGATGTGGTAAAAAAAAAAAAAAAAAAAAAAGTCCCTCTGTATCCTAACCCAGCTGAGAATAAAGCTTTTAACCTTCTATGGAGAAAGAAGAGGCACTGTTTCACAGCAGCTGCTTGAAGGGTAATTTTGGGCACTACTGGTTATAAGGCAGATGAAGACAGATCAAAGAGTGACATGGCAGAAGGTCCGCAGGCACATAAAGCCACAATAACCTTGGTTTGACTTTAAAAGAGCAATAATGCCCACCTGAGATGACCATGCCTAGAAGAGCCAGAGTAGTAAAGTGTTGGTGTGAAGGACAGGTAGGAGAGCCTACAGGGGCAAGCTGGGAGATTGGGCAGGAGAGAGGTGAGGAGGGCCTGAGCTGAGGTGGTGGCTGTGTGAGCAGAGAAAAGGGGCCAGATGGGAGAGATGTGGAAGCAGAGGTGCCCACGCTAGGGAAAGCACCTGGAGGTGAGCAACAGCATTGAAGGCACAGTCTGCAGGCTAAGCTTCAGTGAGAGATAGGGGGAGAGGTAGCTCTTTAGCACATGACAATTTAGGAGTCTAGAAACTACCCAGAGAGCTGTGCCATTCACACCTCAGCGCAGACCTCCCCCACCCTGGAATTCGAGTATCCTTTAGGTGGGGATGAAGGGACAGATTCGGTGCTTCTTCCCCACTAATGCATTAATGCAAGTGAGAGACTGCTGTTCGTTTGTGAGAGGCAAAGAATGGTTCTGCTTCATGGCTTTCCTTGTATGCTAACATATTTAAACTAAATAATATTCCACTTGTGTTCTGCCTGGTCTGTGAAACAGAGTCAGTACTGAAAGGAGATGGAGCCCAATGATTTCCTCCACACTGAATCCAAATGACACAAGGACCCCAGAGTCTAGCAGGAGACTGGTTAAAAGTCAATCTTTTAAAGGGAGAGGAGGAGGAGGTGGAAGGAAGGAAGGAAGGAAGGAAGGAGGAAACTCTCAATAAACACCCAAACCTGCTAAATGGGTACAACCTAAAATAGAACTGTCCTTAGCAGTCGTTTCCATGGTCAATTCCTCTCCACGAAGAAAAAAAGGAATCATGTCTCTCGAGAGAAATTCTTTAGATGAAGGAAACTCTTTGACAGACCCGACGACCATTGGACACCATGCTGTTGGGAAATTCACTGCTGGTTCCCATATCTAAACTAGATGTTTGTGCTTGACCTTCAAGTGGGGGGGGGGGGGTGAGGGAGGAGACAGGGAGTTAAACATGAACCACAAATACGGGACGGCTGGAGAAACAGACAAACAAGGATATTTAAAGAGGAAAGAGAGACAAAGATATACAGATGGACAGGGAGAAAGAGACAGCAGAGAAAAAGAGAAGGCGACAGAGAGAGAGACTGAACAGAGAGGATTGCATTTACATAGACATGTCCTCAGTTTCCCGAAGGGAGCGATCATGTGGCCCCCTTGAGGAACCATGAGCCCCAGGAGGACTTGGACGAGGTACAAATGCTGGTGCATTGGGAGGCCGCCTAGGTCAGGCCACTGGCCATTAGGAAGTTTTAGTGCGGAGTCCTCGACCTTGATCGGGGCTCAGAGCATCTGGTTGTGTGCCATGCGTCGCGTTTCTAAGGAATAAAGCGATCTGCTCCCTAAGGCGGCCTGCAGCAGCCATCGGGTGGAAGTGCTGGGGGCCCCGCAGCTCTCCCGCAGCAGGGCCGGGACTTGAATTATTGATGACGGCTACTCCAGCCACGGGACTTCCGAGAATAAGTGAAGCATGCTGTGCAATTACTTTCATTTTGAAGGGTGGAAAAAGATGACATTTTACATTTTATCCAAATATTTACTAAGGAAAAAAAACCACGTTTTGTCGATTAAACCCACTTCACAATACATCATCCACACTCAGAAAAGGAGCGCCCCCCCCCCACCCCCACAGGATTTAGAGTAGGAAGGGAAACTCAGAATTTAGTGTAACTCCCAGGTTCCCGTTGGGGAAGGGGCTTGCCTAGGGCTGCCCAGGCAATAGGAAGTAGAGCTGGAACGAAAATCCATGTCTTCTGGGCATCACATCCGTGTTGTTTCCATTATCTCAAACTGCCAGAAAGGTTCCTTTCCTCTATGAGCTGCTACTTTCCACCGGGGTGACTTTGGACAAATCACTTACGCTTTCAGATAATCTTCTGGTTCTGAATTTCTTGACATGAGGATGTCAGTTTACTAAGCTCCAAACAAGATGCAAATCTCATTCCATTTTGGTTTCAAGGTAGTCCCCTGCCCACGTGGGCAATTTTGGCTCCGTGTTTCCCAGCAGCCATCAAAGGAAATTATGGAAAAGAAATGCAAAATGGATGGATGAAAGCATCCCCCCAACAATACGGCTAGTGCAAGGAACTATGCAAATTATTAGAAAGCATCGAGCAGCTGTTAAAAAAAATCCATCCAAGCCTGGTAAGTCTCGAACTGTGTGACAATTAGTGGCCAGAGCACACAATAACAGTGTTGGGTTCCGGATGTGCGCCTGTGGACATCTTCCTACTGCAGATAATTTCTTAGCCCAAACACATTTCTATCGGGCCCCTCAAAACCCTTCACAAGAACGGCACACTGGAAAAATTGAACTCTACGTTGTCTTATCTATTTCGTAAACAATTCAGAAGTGCAAACTCACCTCAAGATAACCTTTTCATGTTTCTCAGCATTTTCGGTTGTCATTGTTTTTGACAGAATATGCTACAATCAGTTCCTGAAGATGAACCTTGTCACATTTAGCATAAAGCAGGATCTGATCGCAGCATTACAAACAAAAGGAAAAACACTGTAGTTGTCTTTCATTGTAATCAGAAACAAACAGCATAATTTTAATTAACCCAGCATCATGAGGAAAGGCTTATCTCTCATTCTACCACAAAAAATAAATAAATAAATAAATAGAAATTCAAGCTTACTGAACAGTAAATTAATCTATCCTTGGGCTTCATTACAACAAAATGAAATATTCATGAAGTAAAGGGTTGGATTATTGATGAACAAATGAGAGAGTGAGGTGTTCTTTTTGGCATTTGAGGAGACGAATGTCACACAGGCTAATGGCTTTTTCTTAATAGGATCCTTTATTTTAAACTAATCCAATCATTTCTTTATAATGCTTCCTGAATAATCCACCACGTCATTCCTTTGTTCAGAAATCTTCAGTGGCTCCTGCTTGCCCGTTAAGTTCAGACCCCTCTGATTGATGTTAAATAGGGTATCATTCTTCCTTTTCAGCCTTCTCCCATATATTGTTAGCCAGCACATGCTGTTGTGCTCCCCAAGACTGAACGGTTTTCTGCCCCCCAGATACATTCCTGGTGCTCTCCCCACTCTGTGCCTCGGCTCACACTGCCCTCCATGCCTGGAATAGCTTGCCTTTCCCTCTGAATCTACTGACTTGCGACCCATCCTTTAAAGTCCAATTGAGATGTCAGCCCCTATCATGAAGGTAGCCCAACCCTGATACCCAGTCAGGGCTGATCTTTACCCTTTGACTTCACTCAGGGATCCTAATGCACTTATCTCATGTAACCTCCATATGGAAAGGATTTTCTTTTCCTTTGGATTTTCTTCTCTAGGACAGAGAAAAGCGGATGAATGCCAGGGTGACCTGCCTGGGCCATTTCATGTAAAAGTAGTTACCTGAAGTTATTCTCAAGTCATACTTTGAGTGGGGGACATCTCAAAAAAGGATCACTGTTAGAAGCTGGGAAGGGAGCTCAGCTGGGGATAAGGGATTAGGTTGGTCTAGTTTTTCAACCTGATTGGGGAGCTCCACCCAGGCAATACCACATGATACACAAAGAAATATCCCAGAGACCCGTAGGAGAAGATGGAAGAGAAGGCCCCTAAGTTGAGGATGAGCTATTGTAGCACTGAACCAAAGAGCTTTTGCTTGCTCTGCTGCTTAGGAGAAGTGAAACGATTTTCTTCCTTTCCCCAGGAGACCTTAAAAGTGAATTCTTGGAGAAGACTTCCCTAAAAAGTCATTTGGTTGCTTCTAGAAAACATCAGGCCAGAACCCTGGCTATAGGAAGTTTTGGATTTCAGATATATTAGTAGTGCCACTCCACAGCTCAGAATTTTAAAAGCAGCATTGTTAATTTTATTTTCACTACAGTAAGGAGCTTGGGGAAACTTCATATGCTGCCCAGGAAGCATCCTCATCACTCTGGAATTCTGATCCTGTACTCTGTTTATATTAACTTTGCTTTATTGAAATATACTCACAGCTACATTGAGCAAGGAATCCTTTAAAATCATGTAAACACTCTCTGGGAAAGAGATCCAAATCCCCATGGGGTGGGGGCTGAGCCATGAGAGATTATACTCCTTGATGGAAACTCAAGTTGAAGTAATAAAAGGAAAGGCCAGGAGCCAGGGGATCTAGGTAGGTTCCATTCAAGCACATGTAATGGGTTTCCAGGCGTAGAGTTATGCAAGTCAGTAGTCCAGGGCTTGGTGCACTATCAGGCAGCCTACAGATGTATATAATACCCTGAGTATTCCAGAAAAATGTAGTGCCAATATAAAGCAAGGACTCTCATGGATGGGAAGCAGCCTCTTCCCCCTTTTACACATGTATCACATTTATCTGTGTTGATTGATATTTTCTCCTATTAGTCTGTGAGCCGACTAAGAGCATGGTTTGAGTCTTATCCAACCTTTCTGTCTCTTACAGGACTTAGTACAGTGCACTATACAGAGCAGGAGCTTCATAAATATTTCTTAAATGAATTTAAAATGACTGGATTTTAAACTTCTCAAAAGTCTAATGCCAGCCTGGGATAATAGAAGATTTCCGATAATACAAAAGCCTCCAACCCACAAGTCTCATGATATGAACTGAGACTTAAGAGTCTCTGAGCAGCAATTCTGCCCCTGGTCCATGGTGCAGAATCATGAGGGGAAGAGGATGGAAACAAAGGGAAGAGGACAGGATGCAGTTATGTGCAAAGCCTAGAAAACCAAGGTCTACATCCCTTTCTGTGCCTTCCTCCTAGGAGTCAGAGGACCTACCTAGAGAAAACAATTGAAGTCCTTAATACTTAGATTCCTACTGATCTTGTTCAGGCAAAACTGACCAAAGGATATTTCTGTTTCTCAAGGGTAAGGTTCATCATTCTTTTCAACAAATACTATCTAGAAGGTGAATAGATCCAGGGGCTCTGAGGTAAGTCCTAGGAGATGTATGGTAGAAGTAGCTTCTCTGACAGCACAACAGGAAAACATTTATTTAAGTCTAAGAAGGAAATGTAAAGCTATTTTTCCTACATGACATGGTTTTCTAACTAAATAACTGATAGCTAACATTCATAAAAGAAATATGGAAATCAAGAATAAATATGAGAGTATTTTGATTCAAATTCATCTTGAGAAGTCTAAATAACAACAGAAAAGACAAAATATGTATTTAGAGCTGCTCACATTCTTTCAATGAAGTTTTAGGACAGTAGTCAGATGTAGCAGAATGAGCAATGGATTTGGACTCAGAACAACTGAGTTCAAATCCCTGCTTAGCTATTTATTATTATGTTGGATATTTAATTTCTATGACTGTCGATAAAAATGAGTTAGACTAGATGCTTTCTAAGGACCCTCCCTACTTTAAAAATCTGTGAAAATAAGAAGAGGAAATAAGATGTAAAATCAGAATTATGCACGAAAGATCTAAGAAAATGAAGTTCAGTATAAATACAGTTAATTGTGGAATATAAACACTAAACTACAGCATTTATGTAGAATATACCCATTTTTATATTTTTGTCAAAGGTTTTTAAATTCCATGTTTTAGATACAATTAACTTTGCCTTGGCTCACAACAATATACAGTGCATGTTTAGATGACAAGCAAATTACCATGGCAACATTAACTACTAGTAGGAAGAAACAATAAAAAACTAGAATTGCAAGCTTAAAAACCTCAGAAATACTTAAGTCACATTTAAGTAAAACATTTGAAAATATGGGATTCCACAGAACAAGTTATTCTTCCAGCTAAGATCATCTCATACTAATGAAACCCTCAATAATAAAACTGACATTAACAATGATGTGTAAACCAAATCATCATCCTCATAACGGGGACAAAGGATGTAGCAGTCAGGTGGTTCCAAGACTACAGTTAACGTTGTGTTTCTAAGGAAGTCTCAGCTGCATAAAAGACACAAACTTCTGGCCAAACTTTCTGGGTACAGAGCAGTCTGAGTGAGAACAAAAAGGCTGAGTTCTTTAGAAATGATTCCAAAGTGCACTTCACTTGGGCATGTGTATTCCAGAATCTTCTGACCCCAAGACAAGGCACAGAATGACATATTTCATCTTGCTCTCCCAGTTAGAAAAAGAGAGTGATCATTCACAGCCACCTCTGCAGAAATGGTCGGTAAGAAGGCCTGGTGGTCAGAAGCCCCAAAGAAGAGTTAGTCTCCATCATCACTGCTGTCAAAAGCAATGACATAAAATGTGCCTCCCCTGGCTCCCACAGCATTAGGGCTCCTGGAGTTGTTCGACTTGAGGTCGCTGAACCACCTCATCTGCTTATCCCCCTCAGTGCTGTTTGGGAAGAGAGAAGAGGAATCACGGAGGAAGAAGCTGTTTGCTGCTCTGGGTGGGGTAGCTGCCTTTCCTCTTCCTTCCACGACAGGCTGTGCAGTTCTGCAGGGAGGAAGCAGGTGCAAAGGTTGCCTGAGATTCTCTATTTGATCCGGAAACACATCTTGTTGCCCCGAGGCTGCAGACTGGGAATCCCCTACTCTAGAGTTGAAAGTAGAGGTACTGCTTGAAAGGCCTGCACTCTTCCTTCTTATAAACGTCCCTCTGCAAACTTTCCGAGGCTTTTTCCTATTTTCTTTTTTTCTTATGCTTATACTCCTGTCTTTCTGTCCAAGCATTTTATTTTGATCATGTGTATTACTACAAAACAGAGCTGCTGGCCGGTACTCTTGCAGAATACATGTGGGCCTGGCCTTAGTGACCAATTCCTTCATATTCACTGATGAAAACTGAGATGTTTCTTGAACCATCAAGTCTCCATTGCAGCAATCCCCGTAAATCTTGCTGCTGGAGTCATGGTCCCCAGACAATCTCTTAGCAGGAGCCTGAGGTTCTAAATCAGTCTGCACAGCTTCATCCTTTACATTCCAGTTTTCCCGGTCGAGCCAAAAAGTCGCTGGGTTTCTCTTGTGCTTGTGAGTTTCATCCTCTGCTTCTTCCTTCTCAGCACCATATTTTTCACAGTGGTGTGATGATGCGAGGGGATTCACATGAGGATGGAACATGGTAGTTTCACCTGTATCTGTTGATTCTGAGATTGAGTCCCCTTTCCTGATGAGACCGGAAGCCCGGGGTAAAGTTGAAAAGGTCTGAGAACCTCCATCATTCACAAGGAAGGGTAACTGAGTTTCTGAACCAAGTGAATGCATTTCAGCTAAGACTTTGGGGAAGTTGAGTTGATCTAACTGGTCACACAGCCTCTGGTGCTGTCTGCTCTGTTCAGCTGCTAGGACTTCAAGATGCTTCAGACTGGATTTCACGTCTAAAAATTCTGCCTCTCTCTGGAGAAAGGCAGAGGAAAATCATTAGTTAATGAGCATCAAAAATACGTGACAGACATAGACAAACAGGGAGCAACAAAAACAAGAGCATTCAATAAAAGGAAAAAAGCTCCAGATGCAAATATTTAATCCCCATGACCTGGTATATAAATAAATCCCTCATTCTAAAGAGATTTAGAGGGAAATAGATAACATTTCTTCAGGAAAGCAGAGTCCTGATGACATCTTTATAATCGCTCTCACTAATGAGCCAGAGCTCCATCTGGAATGGGGTCTAGGGAAGGGTCCAAGGTCCAAGAGAGAGGATCCCCAGCCCCATCACATTGCAGGATACTTCCAACAATGTTAGATTCAAACAAAGGGGAAGTGAACCCTTAGGTTACAGCAGTTCGAAGGGATCTGTCAGTTCATGAGCTGCTGGAAGGCAGGGCCCATGTCACTGTTCACCTTTGGCTGTGGATCCAGTAGGTACATTACCAAAGTTTGGTTGGATCTGAGATCCTGACTTACAGTTTCAAGTTGCTTCTCCATCTCCAGGGCTGTCTGCTCCCTTCTGCTTCTATCTCGTAGGGTATCTAACATTAAGTCACAGTGGGCTTGGGCATTCTCTTGAACTGAAAAAGGAATTTCATAAACAACACTCTTATCTTTCCTGGGGAGACTGAAGACATTGGTTCACAGTTCTACTCAAAACTTCCTAACGGGGCATCCTACTTTGACACAGCAACCAAAATATAGGATTCAGAGTTAGAGAAACCTAAAAAAAAAAATCTCAGTTTATGAAGAAGAAAAAAATATCACCAGAGGGGGAAGTGACTTGATCAAAGTCATTTAGGTAGGATGTGGCAACAGCAAGATTTGAACCCAGAACTTCCTAGACACGGAATCCCCACACTTCAGCACCTCTGCTCACACTAGAACGACTTCCCCCTCCTCATTTTTGCCAACTGAATTTATATTTGTTTTTTACAGCTCAATCTAAATGCCACCTTTATTTCTCACATCAGACTTTTACTATGTTGTAAGACTGTGTAGTATAGCTATCAATGTTGATGTCTCATTGCTAGAACTAGACTATCAACTCCATGAGAGCAAGGACCTTGTTTCTCACCTCCCCAGTGTCTGAGCACACTGTGAACATGTTGGGATTTTAACAAATGTTTATTATCATTCTGATTCCAAGTCTGGAGCTTTTTATGGGCTCCAGAAATATGGCTTCTGCTAATTTCTGTGTGACCACATGCAAAGTCAGTTAACTTGAGCCTCAATTTCCTTATCTGTAAAATGGAGATAATATCTAGAGTCCTTACTTCACAGGGTCATTGGGAAGATCATATATGTAAAAAAGCATTTTGGAAAGCTTGGAGCAGTCTACTGATGGCAGGTAGCAGCTCCACCAGGCTGCCTTCCAAGGGAGAAGGTTTTCAGAACAAAGGAAGGGTCAGTGCTCCTCTCCTGAGGGAGTCTCAGATTGCTGAAGTAAGACTTTTCCTTTCTCTTCAGACAGCCCACGTTCCTGAACACAGCAGAGAGAAGATCCCCTTGGGCCAGATCACAGGCAAGGATGAGAATACCAGCTCTTCCCAGGGCACCCTCCCTCTAACAAAGTGATGGGCCCATTCACTAAGCTTCTCTATACATAGCCCAGTCCATGTAGACCAGAAATCTTCTCTATCCTGATAGGTGTCTGGAGACAAGGAGGCAAGGACAAGAGGAAGCATCCCCAAACATAGGACTAACAGACTCCGGGTCATTTCCCTATTATTTATTTATCTGCTTCTGAAGCAAGGAAGATGGCAATCAATTCTTCACTAAGTAGATCGGAGACATCCAGGGTAAGCTTTCACAGTAGAGGTCTCACTATTTGCTTTGAGATGCACGATGACCTACGCTGAACCTATACTTTATATCTATCTGGTGTGAAGGAATATGGCTCAGCTACCAGCTTCCACTTCATCTTTCTAGACATATGAATGCACACCTAAGAGTCACAGAATGAGAACTAGAAGCAAGGTGAGACATCACCTTGTCCTATCCCCTTATTTTACAAGTGGGGAATGTACATAATGTAAATGGGGAATGGTGGTGAAGCCCCTGGACACCCAGCTAAGTCATGGCCACACTAAGTTTAGACAGATGCAAAACCCAACTAGATAAACATAAAGATGACACATGGAGGGGAGGAGAAAGCCCATCAGATTGGATGTCAGAGAATCTAAGTGAGAACTGTAGCTCTGCTGTTGAATCCCTGGGTGTCTTTGAATCAGCCACATCCCCTCCCTGGGCCTCAAGCTCTGCATGTATAAAATAAGGGGGCTGGACTAGATGGCTGCTAATGCCCTCCCTGCTCTACATCCCACGGTGCTAAATCCTAAATCCAATTCTTTCTCTCATCCTACTCAGGCTTTCTCTCAAAGCAGAAAAGAAAAAGTCAGCCTAGAGGGAGAGTCTGCTTTAATCTTCCTTTCCCTTCCTCCAACTTCCCAGGGGAGAAGCACAACGGCTGGCTTGTAGCTCGGGGGCTAATTGTGCAGGCTGATAATGGGCTGGGGTCGCTGCTTTTAAAATGAGCTGCACAGCTGCCTCCGTCAGATTAGTTTAAGAATTAGGTTAAACGCTAAACTTGCACAGAATCTCAAATGGTGTACCTGAATAGAGTTTAAATGCTTAAAGCAAGGCCGTCATTAGCTGAGTATCATTAAAGCCCATGGAGTTTGATTCAGTGACACTCAAGGTGTGCGGCAGCCGCGCATTACAGCTGAGAGGAGTCATCCAAACCCCTCCTTCTAATATAGGGACCTTTGTCTCCCCTTTCCTCCTTTGCGCCCCAGGGAAGCTGTGAGCAGCCTAACCTTCAATTTACAATAAATGCTGTCTCTCCCACCCCTGCCCCTCCCTGCTGCCTCTACGTGCTGGGAATCAGCCTCTGAGAGCTAGAAGAGATCTTAGACATTTCATTTAGCACACCCTCGAATTGAGAATTTCATGGAGTTCTATTAGAAGGCCCAGCCAACACTTCCCCAGGCCTATGGCTACTGGATCCAGGCCGTTAGTCACAGGTTCAGGAAGGATTCCATATGATCCTAGATTGAGAATTGGAAGGGAACCTCCAGACACTTCTAGTCCAACCCTTTCATTTTGCAGTGAAGAAAGGGAAGGCCAGAGAGATTAAGTGATTTGTGGTTGTTCGGCTGTTTTCAGTCATGGCAGACTCTTTGTGACCCCATTAGGGTTTTCTCAGCAAAGATACTGGAGTGGTTTGTCATGTCCTTCTTCAGATCATTTTACAGATGAGGAAACTGAGATAAACAGGGGTAAGTGACTTGCCCAGGGTCACACAGTTTCAGGAAGTGTGTGAGGTCAGATCTTCCTGACTTCAGGCCCCAGGCTCTATCCACTGTGCACCAAAGCTGCGCCATGGCAGAGGTGAGATTTGGGCCTCTATCTCTGACACCAAATCTACTGTTCAGGGCCTCTCTCAGTGGTTCGGAGCTGCCTTTTCCTGTTGGGAGGAACAAATGAAACACTCCATGTAGTATACTTTGCAAGCCTTCTGTTAGCTACCACTATTATATCTGCCTTCTCTCTTGTTCTAATTCAGCTAAATTTTCCCACTTCCCAGGCCCTGTCCCTCATAGGGGATCTTCTAACTGCTTCATCCTTTGGTGCAATGCAGTGATAAGACAGAGGAAGTGGAGCAGAAGGTGGGCTCCATCAGGCCCCTGGGGAGTTCAATCTCAGGTGTCTGCTGACTTCCAACCTGATGTCCTTCTTCTCTGATATCTGAGAACAAAAATGTGCCTCTGCCTGTCCATCACCAGACCTTTGAGTATCAGAAATTTAACCAAAAGGCTCATCCTTTCCATGCTGTGATGAGCAAACCTTCACCTCCTTCTCTCCTAACCGGTTGCCTCAGAGAAGATCCAGGGCCTTTGCTGATGCTTCCTCAGTCCTAGGTTTCCCAAGTGCCTCACCTGCCCTACCTGCACCCTTTCAGCTTGGCCTCTGGAATCCCCATTTTATTAACAAGTTTCTCTTGTCAGAAGCAGGCCCTGTCCAGAGGACACCACACCCCTGGCTATGATGATTACCTCCACGGTGCAGAATTCTGAAATCCTCTGCCTGATCACAACCTACACCCATCTTTCCCTCTTGCTTCAATCTGCCTGCATCTATTCTGCATCCTTCCTGGGGCTTCCAGTCTTTAACCTCTCCCTGCTCTGGCCTGACCTTCCTTGCTTTTAAGTCCAGATCTAATAATTAAACAGTTGAACTATATATATGTATATATATATATATATATATATATATATATATATATATATATATATATATATATATATATATATATATATACACCCTGTCCTGTACCTTCCTTCCTGATCTTATCAAATTCCAATCCTAGGCCCAAAATGGACCTGATTAGTTTTCCCCTCCCATCCCCAATCTTCTTTTTACAAAGGTTTGTAGCCTTGGAGTAATCTTTGACTCTTCCTTCTTCTTCACCCCCTGAATACAATCAGTCACCAAGTACTGTCAATTTTATCTCCACAACATCCCCTGTCTCCTTTCCTTCTTCTCTACTCAAAGAGTCACCACAACAATTCAGGCTCTCATCACCTCTTGCCTAAATTACTCTAATAGCCTCCTAAATGGCCTCTCTGTTTCTAGTACCTCCCCTCTCCAATATGCCCTCCACATAATGGCCAAAATGATTTCCCTAAAGCATAGGTCTGATCTGTTGCTGCCCACTGTCAAGTGGATGACATACAAACTCCTTCCCCTGTCAGGTAAGGACCTCTACAATCTTGCTCTAGCCTACAATCATTCTGGAGAACAATGTGGAACCATGCCCAAAGGGCTATAAAACTGTGCATACCCTTTGATTCAGCAATACCATTACTAGATCTGTATCCCAAAGAGATCATAAAAATGGGAAAAGAACCTATTTGTACAAAAAAAAATATAGCAGCTCTTTCTGCGGAGGCAAAGAGTTAGACACTGAGGTAATACCCATCAATTGTGGAGCAGCCTAATAAGTTGTGGTATATGAACGTCATAGAATACTACTGTGCTATAAGAAATGACAAGCATGCTGATTTCAGAAACACCTGCAAAGACTGACCTGAACGGAGAAAACTGAAGTGGACAGAATGAGACCATTGTACACAGTAACAGCAACCCCATGTACTAATGATCAACTATGAGACTCAGCTCTTCTCAGCAATGCAATGATTCGAGATAATGGAAATTGTCTCATGGTGAAAAATGCTATCCATGTCCAGGGAAAGAACTAATGGAGCCTAAATGCAGATCAATGCATACTATTTTTTACTTTATTTTTTTATGGGTTTTTTGGTCTGTGTCTTCTTTTACAACATGACTAATGTGGAAACATATTTTACATGACTGCACATCTATAACTTATATAAAATTGTAATGTCTCAGGGAAGGGTGAGGGAAAGAGAGAATTTGGAACTCAAAATTTTTAAAAATGAATATTAAAAATTGTCTGTACATGTAATTGGGAAAAATAATATGAAATAATCTTGGGAGGGGGTGGAGCCAAGATGGCAGAGTAGAAGGATGGACCTGCTCTAACTCTCTCCCCATAAAATACCTGTAAAAAATGACTTTAAACAAATTCTAGCACAGTAGAAACCACAAAATGACAGAGTGAAAGAGATTTCCAGCCCTAGATAGCCTGGAAAGCTGACAGGAAAGGTCTATTGCACTGGGCTCAGAGTGGAGCACAGTCCAGCCTGGGCCACGCATCAAGGACAGGACTGGAGCAGGCTTCAGGGCATGGAATCACAGGTAGCAGCTGCGATTATCAGATTTCTCAACCCACAAATACCAAAGATAGCTTCAAAAGTCAGTGAGAAAGCTCTTTCCCCTGGGTGAGTGGGGTGTGCCGTCTGGCCCCAGCCCTGGCCCCAGGGTGGCAGCAGCCACTGTGGCAGCAGCGTCCACTTTTGGAGCCCGCAGTCTAAAGACCCTGGAGGAATCGAGTGGCAGATCTGGGTCTCAGTACTGAGTGGCGGTCCTGGGGTGAGGAGGATCACTGGTGTGGTAGAGCTGGTGGAGGCTCTCGAGAGGGAATCTTACTCGCAGTTCCAGGGCAGAAAAGAGTGTTTGTGGTTGCTCCCAGACCAGAGCACAGGCCAGCAGAGAAGTAAACTCCTCTCCCTTGATTGTGCCACCTTGGAGAAATTGAGAACTTAGAGGTCTCTAGAGTACATCCTCCACTTGACAAAGGACTTAAAATAATCTTGGACACTTCTGATGACAGTTAAAGATAGAAACAAAGGTCAAACGTATAACAAAATCTTCATTGCACTACTTTTCGTAGTAGCAAAGAACTGGAAAGAATTAGCTCTCCATTCTTTAGGGAATGGCCAAAAACAACTATGGCATGTATGTGAATATAAGGGGATATTATGTGTGCATTATGAAATGATGAACATGAAGAATACAAAGAAATATGTCCAAAAGCATTTATTAAGCACCTAATATGGGCCAGGCACTGTGCTAAAGGCTTGGGATGCAAAGAAAGTCTTTTAAAGAACTCACAGTTTAATGGGAGAGACAACAGGCAAACAACTATGCACAAACAAGCTTATACAGAATAAATAGGAAGCAACTAACACAGGAAAAGCACTAGAATTAAGAGAGACTGGGAAAAGTTTCCTATATAAGGTAAGATTTTAGCTGGGACTGGAAGGCAGGGAAGCCAGGAGGCAGAAATGAGACAGACAGTCAGTGATACCCATAGTCCTCAAGAGATGAAGTATTTTCTCTGAGGAACAGCAAGGAAGCCAGTGCTACCGGATCACGGCTGGGGGAGGGGCAATGTGAGGTGTACGAAGCCTGGGAAAGGGTGACAGGATATAGGTTGTGGGACACTCGCTGGTGAAGGTCTTTGAAGGCCAGACTGATACAGAATGAAATAAGCAGAACCTTGAAATAATATACATGATAACTACACAATATAAATGAAAAAGATAACTAAAAGGGAGTTGAATTCTGAGTACGTGAAAAACCAATGAATGTTGCTGAGAACAGAAAATGAAATGTACCTCCCCCTCAAAGCAAAGAGGCAAGAGAGGAGCAGGCCAGCATGCTGTCAGATGTACGCTATTGGATTTTTTTTTCTGAACTTTTTTTACTTTGTCACAAGGAAGTATTCAATTTTAAGGAGCTATGATTGAAATGACAATGATTGCAGAGGAACAAAAAGACATCAATAAAACATTTTTCCAAAATAAAAGTAAATAATAAAAATTTAAAACAAAAATAGGGATGGGGGGGACTCTACCTCTTTCAGTGTTTATTCTTGAGGAGGTTAACTTAAATCCCATGGGCAATTTTCACCATAACATTGCTCCATGGTCATATCTTGCCTTGCTCTGCCTTGATGCATTAATTTTTTACTTTTAATTTGTTTTTTATATTCACTTCATTTCCAAAAACAAAGAATTTTGAAAAAAGGGATAACTAAACAACACATCAACCAAATCTGACACTTTATGAGGTATTCTACATCCACAGAAAGTGAATTCTTACAACTCTTCTCTGAGGCCTAGCTTGGTCAATAAAATTTCACAGCATTCAGTCGATGTTTTTTTACAGCTGTTCTTTCCATTTTCATCACTGTAGACATTGTAGACCGTTTTCCATCAATTCATGTTCTCCCATGCCTCTCGATATTCTCCAGTCATTATGAGCCCATTAGTCACGGAGCTTTTGGGGCTCAGGGTCTGGTCATTTGTCTCAGCTGTTTTCTTCTTAACAGCCACCATCATAAGAAGGGAACAGGTTGGCCTGTGACTAGGGTATCGGCCCTGCCTCAAAGCAGACACCATAGCTACCCACCAGGGTGGCCCTGCTGCCTTCCTGTCTCTGTCTTCTTAATCATAAAGCTCCTAGCATGGGTCAGTTATTTAATTCTTAGCACAGAGCATGGCACAAAGTAAGTGCTCAACAACTGTTTTTGCTCTTCCTTCCTTCCTTCTTTCTTTCTTCAGAGAACTGTACCTAGTCAAGGGGCTTACAGTCTTGGCCCAATATGATAAAGTTGAAAGGTCTAAGCCCTGTTCACTGAACTACAAACAGTCCCTCCCCCGACAACCACTATACCCTCCCACTTACCTCTCACCTACTCGGAGACATAGAAGAGTGAGGGATGGGGAATATAGTATGTGTACAAAGAGCACCAGAATTAGAGGACCTGAGTTCAAATCCCATTTTTTATATTTACTACCTATGTGACCATAGGCAATTACCTAACCTTCCTGGACCTCAGTTTCTTTTAGAGAAAGATGACCTCTGAAGTCCCTTATCCTACTGACTTCACTGTGCTCTAAGTCATATAAGTCTTCTCATTTTTTTTTGTATTCTTCATATTTATTGTTTCTAATGGTGCTATAATTCTCCATTATATCCATGAACCACAACTAGTTTAGTGGGCCCAGTTATGGGGAACCTACAGCCTCTAGGCCACAGAACAAATCTCCTTAATAAAAGGATTTGTTCTGTAAAACTTAGATTCAGTCAAAGGGCTGCACTTGAGGACCTAGAGGGCCATATGTGGCCTGGAGGCTGCAGGTTCCCCATAGTCAATGGGTCTTTTTGTTTCTAGCAGGGAATATACTGAGCAGTGGGATTTCTAAGAGGTTAGAGGATGTGGACACTTTAATATGTCCATATTAAACATAAATCCTTTCAGAATGGCTGGACCAATCCACAACGCCACCATCATTTTAACAGTGGGCCCATACAACACCTGGAGAAGGAAACAGCATGCCATGCCAGTGCCCTCACCAAGAAAGCCCCAAATGGGGTCATGGAGAGTCAGACATGACTGAAAACAACTGAACAACAAATATAGCACTTCCTCTATGCCAGGTACTACGCTAAGCAATTTACAATTATTACGTTATTTGCTCCCTCCAACAATACTGGCAGGTAGGTGCTATTTGTTATCACCATTTTACAGATGAGGAAATTAAGGTAAATATCAATTAAGTGATTTGCCCAGGGTTATACAACCAGTGCCTCAAGTTGTCTTGACTCCAAGCCCAGTGCTCTATGAAACTGTTTATCATCTTTGCCAATTTTCTGGGTGTAACGTAAAATCTCAGTTGTTTTTGATTTGCATTTCTCTCATTGGTGATTTGGAATGATGTTTCATAAGACTGCCTTTTAATAGTTTGCAATTCTTCTTTTGAGACCTGCTTGTTCATTTGGCCACTGGGAAAACCTCATCTTCTATACCTGTGCTAATCTCCTGTATATCTTGGATATGAGACCTTTTATCAGAGAAATTCAATGTAAAGACTTTGCCCCAAATGAGTTTCCCTTTTACCCTAATTGCGTTGATTTTGTTTTTACAAAGATTTTCAATTTTGTACAACTTACATCTTTTTTTTTCTTCTTAATAAACTGGTTAATAGCTCTCCTCTTAGCTACAGCTGTAAAAGATACCTGATCTGTTTTCTCTTCTGTTTTCTTATGGTGCAACTTAAATATTCAGGTTATCAGGTCTATTCTGAGTTTATTGTGGACATTAGTGCATTTCTATATCCCGTCCCTCAAACCTGAAATGGCTCTCACTTCCCACCCCAAGGTGAACCCCTTCCCTTCCTTCAAGGCCCATCTCATTTCTATAAAGTTTTCTCTGCTCATTACTCCCTGAGGAAGCAATCGATTGATCATTAAGCCAGCACTTATTAAGTACTTACTCATACTGATGTCCTAAGTCCAGCAGTGCAGAGAAAAAACCTCTGCTCTTGAGCAGTGTACGATTTATAGGGGGAAGAGGGAATGTACATAAATTAGTCTCTTCAAGATAAACACAGGGCAGAGGGAAGGGAGTTCTCAAGGGGAAGCCACTGGCAGCTGTGAGGATCAACAAAGTCCTAGAGAAGGCTTGTCAGCCTGTGCCGGACTGTGGGAGCTCAGAGGTGAGTCCCTGAAGCCAGCAGTCCCGACTTTAAGCTAAAGTGGTACTAAAACACTAACCACAAAGGTGACTTCGAGTACAATGGAAAACTTTGGAGTACCTATTGGGAGGAGCAGAAGCAAAGAAGGGAAACTCAAAAAGGAAAGGAACACGGTTCTATGGATTCTCAGATTTACAAGGGCTCTTATTTAGTCTTTGGCTGTTATTTATCTGCTTAAAAACCTTCACTAGCTCCTTATTGCCTCACAAGGAAGGTTTACGTTTTTGTTGGACATTCAGGAACTTCTACAACTTGGCGTCATCTGACCCTCATCTCTGTACCCAGTCAAACTGGACTCTTCTTTGACCAATTGCCACCAACAGGCCATATGCACAGGAGCCCTGAGGTAGAGGGAGCACCTGCCAGACCACTGGGCCTGCTGTCAGCCCCACCTTTCCAGGTAGCACCAGGGGAAACAACTTCTATGAAGCAGGGGTTAGCCAGCTATCCCCCACCACAGCCTCCCGCAGGACAGGGGAGCCAGCTGAGCTGAAGAAAGCATCAAGCAACCCTGAGGAAGAGGCAGGGGGTAGGGTGTACCAGACAACTCAACCTTCCTTCAACACCCTGCCACTATCTCCCTTCAGACCCTAGGGTAGGCAGTCCAGGGCCCCGACCTCGAGGGCCTTGGGAACAATAAGGCTTCCAGCACAGCCCTTTAGCCATCATCCTGGAAAGTAATCAAAGTGGAGATGCAGCCTAGCAGCTACTGTAAAAGCAAATACTGCAGCCACAGCTCCTGGAACAAAAAGATCTTACCACTAAAGTCTTTGGCACTGTCAAACAATTACATAAGAGAAACGGATGTGACTTTGCCAGTATAAAAGACAATCAAGAAGAGGTAGTCTATCTGCTTTTACTCTGTGCCCTCAGGCCCTTGGGACCTGTCCATCTGATGTGCAGCTGAAGTCTTCCATATAGGATGGCTCCCCCATTAGAATGTAAATTTCTTGAGGGGAGGCACTGCCTTTTTGATTTGTATCCCCAGCCCTCAGCCCAAGGCCTTGCACATAGAGCAAGCACTTAATAAGTGCTTTTGAAAATTCATTTTCTTTCATTCATTCATCCCTTATCTCTTCCATCTATGATTTATCCTATAGGTGACTACCAAAAAAAATCTTCCTGAGGCTCAGTTTTACCCTATCATTACCCTGCTCAAATGTTTGTTTGTTCCCTTTTGTATCTAAGTTAAAATACAAATCTCTGACATTTAAGGCTCTCTCCATGACCTGGCTCTAACCTCTTTCCAGCCGTATTTCCTTATTACTCCCTTTCACAAACCCTATATTCCAATTAAACTGGACCATTAACTGTTCTCTGAATTCAAAGCTCCATCTCCAGACTTTGCCTTTGTCTGAGCTATTTCCCGTGCCTATCATGTTCTCCCTCATGTATGCCCATCAGAGTCTTTTCTTCTTCTCCCAAGGCTAAGCTAAGGTGCCACCTCCTCCATGAAGCCAACCTGGATTTCCCCATTGTTACAGCTCTCTTTCACTTCACATTTTCCTAGAATACTCTGTATGTTCTTTCTTTGAATCTTATTCTAACAAGTTTCTCTAACGTACTCTACTGACTGACTCCACCGAGTAGACAACCCCATGCTCCTTGAAGACAGGGATTATTTTTTTGTTATTATTTTCCAGTGTCTAATCCAGATACCGAGTAGATGTTTGTGAACTAAGTGAGCAGTTTATCATCCACTATCAGAACTTAAGTGGACGTTTCCTCCTCATTTTATAGATTAAGAAAATGAAGCTCTAAGTGGTCAGGTGATTTGCCCGAGGTCCCCCTGCCAGTCAGTGTCAAAGCTAGGACAAGAAATGGAGTTCTGACTTCCAGTCCGGTAGTTTCTATAGCACCATAATGACTCTGCACATTATGAAGCACTGCTTCATCATCTACTGGGTGGGTCTACTCCTGAGCCTCCTGCTGACTCTGTAGAGGGACAGCAATCCCAGGGCCATAGCCTCAAGCCCTTCCAATGTGGTGGTAAATGAGTAAAAGCAGCACCTGTTCAGGAGAGAGGCCAAGCACATGCACAGCCACTGAACAGAGGCCAGGAGCAGATGTACTTCCCTCCAGCCTAGCAAAGGGCCTTGACTATATTTGGCTTTCAATATTTGTTAAATGAATCAATTAAGGAATGATAAATCAAACTGGAATTGTGAGTCACTGGTATAGAGGTTACTTTAAAAAATGAAATTTTTTTTTCTCTTGCCTTCCTTCTCTTGAAAATATGCCAAAGACCTTGCTGGGTTGATTAATTGCCCCATTCTAATAATTTAGTCCACTTTATTTCTTGCAATCTCTGCTAAAAAAAACACTTAATGGTGAAACAATTCTCCCTCCCCACTAAAATCCTCCTTATTTTATAATCGAGTTTACCCAGAGTTCTCAAAGGCTATACTTAATGCAGTCTAACTTCTGAAAGACCCTATGAAGATAGAAAGGCAGACAGAAGAGGCCCCATGAACTTTCCATCTGTTTTGAGAGGGCTAGCTTAGCTGTGGAGAAACTTGGTGTCAAAAGGTAGGTCACCAGGAGATGAATGTTGTAGTCCCGGCAACTCTTTGGCAGTCTGGTGAAGTCAATGGGCCCTTTCTCAGAACCATGGCTTTAAATGCATAGAATTAAAAATAAATTTTTCTTTGAGGCTTTGCTTCTAACTGCTTTGACACAACTGTCTTCTGGGTTTGTGTCTTGATCTTCCCTATCACTATTATAACTTGTCATGATCACAGTTCTTTTTTTGCTCTTTGCTCATTTTTTTCCCAGCCTATTTCTTGATTTTCCACTTTATGTTAAAGTTGGTCTTTGCTCCTGGAGGGGATATTGTCCTAAGCTTCAAGCCTTTCTTACTGCTGTTTTCAGAGCTAGATCTGGGGGTCTGTAGGTTTCCAAGGTAATATGATTTAAGGAGAGGTGTGCTCAGTTCTCTTCTGGTCTGTGCTCATCTTTACTCATCTTTACCCAGGAACTTGTACCCTTGAAGGCACCAGCACTAGCACTCCTCCTGTCCCTGGGGCTGTGACCAGTTCTCAACTCTCCTGCAAATGCAACTGCAAATGCTCCCCTCTCTCCTGGAATTGAAACCAGGGTCTCTACTCTTCCATGAGTGACCAAAAGCTCTCCTCTCTGCCCTGGAACTACAACATGGGCTCTTGCTCCACTGTGGCTGCAACTGCTATTGCTCCTCTTGCCCCAGGACTGCAACCCAGAATTGTGTATGAGCAATGCAACAAGGTCTTGAACCCAGGTCCAGCAAAGGGTCCCCTACAATGTCCTTGCAACTAGTTGTCCATGCCCCGCCCCCATCCCTATCATCCTGGCCTGAGAGCTCCTAAAGTTGCTGCTGGTACTGGTGCCAATGCAGCTGTGCATGGTCCGCACTGTGTTCTGGGGCCTACCACCCCTCTGATGAGACAGATCTTTCCTGTCAACTTTCTAAGTTGTCTTGGTCCGGGAAACTGTTTCACTTGACCTTTTGGTGGAGCTTGGTTGGAGACATTATTTTAGAGTTTTTGGAAGGCAATTTTAGAAGAGCTTGGCTAAGCGCTTCTCTGCTCCACCATTCTGACTCTCTCTCTCTCATCTCATATTCACTACTTCTGCAAATGAGGAAATTAAGGCCCAGGCTCACAGGGCTAACTAAATATCTGTGGTTGAATTTGAACTCAGGTCTTCCTAAGGCTAAGTACAGCCCTCTGACCCCCAATGTCACCCAAAAGAAGAAAAAAGATTACTGGTCCAAGCTGGTTGGTTGGTTGTTGTCCTTCAACTTTGAAGAGGCCCAGAACGATATCACCATTGTAAAGTGAAGTTTCAGTGTATCCGACTGTGGCTGATCAGATCAATATGAGCTCGGAATGCTCTACCATAGGTTGGGCACAGATAGTCCATATGAATATTTGGGGTGAATATCCCAAATTTGCGTATCCTGAGTTTGCTTTGTGCTGTCTCAATTCTGCTTTGCTCAAAGAGCACAGTACCTTTTCTTATGTGGGCATGCCACGCTGAGCGGTCTTGTGCCAGTGTCTTCTATGTTGAACGGTCAAATCCAAAGTTCTTGAGAGAGACCTTGAGAGTGTCCTTGTATCGCTTCTGGCCACCATGTGATCACCTGCACCATGCAAGTTCTCCATAAAACAGTCTTTTGGCAAGCGTACATTTGGCATTCAAACAATGTAGCCAGACTATCGGAGTTGCGCTCTCTGAAGCATAGTTTGAATACTTGGCAGTTCAGCTCCAGCAAGGACTTCAGTGTCTGGTACCTTATCCTTCCAGGTGATCCTCAGAATCTTTCTAAGACAGTTCAAATAGAAACAATTCAGTTTCCTGGTATGGCGCTGGTAGATTGTCCATGTTTCACAGGCATACAATGAGGTCAGCACAACGGCTCTGTAGACCTTCAATTTGGTAGTCAGTCTAGTACCTCTTCTCCTCCAAACTTTTCTTCGGAGCCTCCCAAACACTGAGCTAGCTGTGGCAATGAGTGCATCAACCCCATTGTCAATGTGTACATCCCTGGAAAGTACACTACCAAGGTAAGTGAACTTATCCACAGCATTCAAAATTTCTCCATTTGTTGTAATTGATGGTTCCACATATGGATGGTGTGGTGGTGGTTGATGGAGCACCTGTGTTTTTTTGGTGTTAATTATTAGGTCAACATTAACACAGGCAGCAGAGAATTGATGCATACTTTGTTGCATCTCAGCTTCAGAGGCTGCACTGGGTGCACAATCATCTGCAAACAGAAAATCATGCACCAACACTCCCTTTACTTGGGTCTTGACTTGTAGCCTTTTCAAATTGAAGAACTTACCATCAGTACGGTAGTTGACCTTGATTCCGTGTTCATCCTCATTGAAAGCATTTGTCAACATGGCTGAAAACATCATGCTAGAAAGCATAGGAGAGAGCACACAGCCATTTCACTCCATTGGTGATTGGGAAGGCATGAAAGCTTTGTCCATTATCCAGAACCCGGGCAAACATGCCATCATGAAATCGACATACAATATTGATGAACTTCTCTGAGCAACCAAATTTTGACATAATTTTCCATAAGCCTTTATGACTCATAGTGTCAAAGGCCTTGGTCATATCTCCAAACATTGTGTACAGACTTCTGTTCTGCTCCTGGCATTTCTCCGGGAGTTGTCGGGCAGCAAACACTATATCGGGCTGTTCCTCAGCCATTTCTAAAGCCACACTGGCTCTCAGATATATGACCATCTTCCAGTTGAAAGATCAGCCTATTAAGGAGGACTTTAGCAAGAATTTTGCCAGCAATAACGAAGAGAGAAATCCCTCTGTGACTGTCACAGGACAACCTATTCCCTTTACCCTTATAGAGATGGACAACGGAGGCATCCTTGAACTCCTGGGGGATAACCTCCTCTTGCCATATAACCTGGAAAATTTCAGTCAGCTTTTGTATGAACAATGGTCCCCGTACCTTGTAAATCTCAGCTAGAATAGAATCAGCACCAGGTACTTTGCCACATAAAAGGAGCCTAATGGCTCTCAAAACCTCTTCTTCAGTTGGAAGTTTAGCTAAGGAGGGACTGACTTCAACCTGAGGTAAACAGTCAATGGCCTCAGCATTGATTGATGATGTTATGTTAAGAACACTATGGAAGTGTTCAGCCCATCTCTCCAGGATCGTGTCCTTATCACTAATCAATGTGGCTCCATCAGCTCTGAGTAGTTGTGATGCACCATAGGTTTTTGGTCCATAAATAGCTTTCAGGGAATCATAAAAGCACTTTGGATTGTTACTATCAGCATAAAACTGAATTTCATCTGCCTTCTCACTGAGCCAGGAATCCTGCATCTCTCTAAGCTTTGCTTATACTTTCCTTTTGATGGAATTAAATGCTGCCTTCTTAGAGGTGGATGAACTATCCTGCTGGTAAATCCTGTGGAGATCTTGTTTTTCATTTAGCAGCTTCTGAATTTCCCCATCATTTTCATCAAACCAGTCTTGGTGTTTGCGAGCGTTCTGACCCAGATGAGCAAATGCAGTGCTATACACCAAATCTCTGAATGTTGCCCACTCCTTTTCTGCTCCACTACTGCCAACTGTGCGTTGGCTCAATTTTCCCTCCAAGTCAGCAGCAAACAGTTCATGCTCAGAGAAGAGCTCTAATTTGTTGACATTAATTCTTCTGGTACTCATTTTGCCTTGGGGACAGCGCTTTTGATGAATGTGAATATTTAGCTTGGAAAGGACAAGTCTATGATCAGTCCAGCATTCTGCACCACACATTGCCTTTGTCACTCTCATATCTTGTCTGTCTCTTCTCCTTATAATCACGTAATCTAGTCCAAGTGGATAGGGTATAAATCAAGAGAACTACAAGTTACTTGACAAAACTATCCTGTACCCCTAGATGAGAATGTAGAAAAAAGTAGTATAAGGGACAAATCCAGGAAGATATTGGGAGGGTATCTTCATATGATCAGTTTGTAGTGATATGGTAGCTCAAGGTGGGATGCCAGATGCATTTGTGCATTCTTAATGACTGAGCTAGTACAGCTCCCACTTCAGATACCATCTGGTAGTTAAATGGCACCTCCAGTAGGTGCTCCAAGTGGCACCTTCCTTGTGTAGAAATACTTTTCACTGGAGACCCAAAATATCTCTGGACAGTAGGGGGAAAGTGTTGCATTGAAATGCTGCTTGGGACTATGGGACAAATGCATAATTTTCAAGAATTTTCATCAACAGTTGACTGAATCTAGGACTACTGAGGGTCTCTAAATGAACAGAATCAATGTAAGAAGCTCTGGAGGTTTAAGAGAGAACGCCTAATAAATACAGGGAATGGAATAGGGCTGTATACTCAAGCAATAGTCCTATAAACAGTGTGTACAATTGGATTTTCTATTCTTCGGAGATGGGCATGATCATGTGCTAAAGCCTGCCCCCCCTTTTAAAACATGTTTAAATTTTTCTTTTTATGCCACCTTCATTCCTGAATGTATTCTTTCCTATGCAGTGAGCCATTCCTTATAGCAAAGAACAAAAAAGGGAGAAGAAAAGAGTTCAGCAAAATGAACCAACGTATCAACTGTGGTGATGATAGATATAATATTCCACACTCGTAGTCAATCACTTCTTCAAAGGAAGGAGGAGCTATATTTTCTCAACTCTTCTCCAGGGAGAAATTTAGACTTTCCTCACCACATCATAAACAAAGCAGCTAACAATTTCTGAATTTGTCTTAATGATAACTTAATCCTTCAAGAAGGCAGGGGAAGCTATAAGGGAATCTATTTTGGATCTAATTTCCAACAAAAGGATGAACGAGTTGAAGGGGGGGAAATTATGGGAATTCTAGCCTTATTCAAGTTCTCTCAGTCTCAAATTTCTCTCCCTCTAATACGTATACTACTTGCCTATCAAGGTGATTCTCCTAAAGTGTTGGGCAGACCATGTCACTCCTGCTCAAAGAGCTTCAACGGCCCCCTATTACGTCGAGGATCAAATACGCCCTCCTCTGTTGGACATTTAAAGCTCTTCATAATCTGGCCCCTTTCTACCTTTCCAAACTCCCACTCAGCCTATACTCTTCCATGTACTCTATGATCCAGCAGTGCCAGCCTTCCTGATGGTCCTCAAACACGTGTTCTCCAGCCTTTGCACTAATGGTTCCTAGGAGGCCATCTCTAGTCATCCTGATCTATATCTTGCCACTGGATGCAGATGGCTCTGGAGGACAAAGTGAGGCTGGTGACTTTGCATAGCCCTGCCTCACTTAAATCTAATTCACTTGCAAGTCATGGCATCATCTTCCTGATGTGATGGTCCTCCTTGAGAAAGTGGCTCCCCATGCACAGAAGGCTCTGCCCATTAATCCTGGTCTCATCGTTTTCCTGAAATTCTTCAGCTCAGCTCAAATGTCCCTTTTTGCACCCCACCTTTCTTAGCCCTTCCAATAGCTAATGCCTTCCTCCCTAGGTTTGCTTGCCACTTACTCTGTTTATATCTGGTATGTACCTAGTTACTGACATGTCGTTTTCTCCATTAGAATGTCAATTCTGCAAGGGTAGACTCTTTTTGTCTGTTTTTGGATCCAAGGGCTTAGCAGAGTGTCTGGCACATAGTAAGCACTTAATGAATGCTTGCCGACTGACTGAGTATTGACTGACTGAGTGCCTAAATAAATATCCCAGTCATCTATGATATTTAGTATTTTTATCAACAACTTAGATAAGGATCAATGGACAGTATGCTTACCCAATTTGTAGCTGTCACAAAGTTGGAAGAGAAAGCTAATAAATTGGGTGACAGAGTCAGGATTTTTAAAAATTTTTACAGATCTGGATGTTAGGCTAAATAAAATGAGAGTAAATTTAATAAAGTCCTAAACTTGGGTTTAAAAAAAAATCAATTTTACAAGTTCAAGATGTGGAAGGCATGGCTAGAGTGCAGTTCATATAAAAAAAGATCAGGGGTTTTAAGTGGACTGAAAGCTAAATATAAGTCAACAGTGTCAGACAGATGCCAAAATAGCTCAGGCTGTAGGCACTTAGGAAGGCACAGGGCCATAGCATATAAAGACTGCATAAAGGAGCTAGAGATATTAGGCCAGGAGTCATACAATTATCTCCAAGTATCTGAAAGACTGTCCCATAAGAGAGAGATGGTCCTTCTTAGTCCCTCAGACCTAGTTACAATGAATAGAAGTTACAGGGAAGCAAAATAAATATTGATGTAAGGAAAAATAGGGTTGGAACAGGTTCCACAGCAGTGTGACCCAACACTTTGGTCTTGCAAAATTAGGTATACTGTAGAAAGCTGACTTTCTTATCACAAATACCTATAAAAATCTACCCAGAATTCAGAAAAAAAGTCTATTTCCTTCTGTTTTAAGTACTAACCCTTAAACTCAGAAAGGATGCTCATTATTCATATAGTTTCCAAGACATCTATGAAGATATTTGCAGCATAGGATTTAATTATAAATTATAGAAGAGTACCTAAATAGAAATGTTTCTTAGCAACAATGGACACATAAACTCCAATAACATCACCACATAACAAAAGAGGGCAAAGTTTCCATTCTAGATTCAATATTTTAAATGCGTCATTTTGTGGCATGATTCCATTCCATCTTTGTTTCTTCAGATGATTTATGATGTTAGTAACATATCCTTTCTAGGCCCTTTCTACTTGGAAGATATTTGTTAAAAACCATCAATTTCAATGTATCAACATTTTTCTGGACTTGTGAAATCCATTATCTTAAGACTCTAAAACAAGTGAACTATACAGCCTACTTTCCTGGCCCTCGCTGAATAAACCAAAACCAATGTCCTTTTGGACCAAGTATCAAAGGCAAAGTTAGCTGGAGAAATGGAGAAATTACAGGTAATTTAGACAAAGCCAGAAGCTTTACTAGATCCAAGGATACCAATCTGTGGCCCTGAATCTACGTCTTAGTAGGAAAATAGAAAGTGGAGGAAAAAGGATGAAAGAGGAGAGAGGGACTCTACTAATATTCAAAGAAAAAGAATTCTATACTTCTTCCTTACTTTGCCAACCCATCTTCAGAATACTGAAAGCAACTCAAAAGTACTAAAAGTGAGTCTATCCTTTCCTGCCCTGCCCTGCTCCTGTTGAAATCCCTCCTTTTCTTCGAGACCTAACCACAGGTCCTTCCTTCTGCATGAGGCCTTTTCTTGACTCACTCTCATCATCTAGGTAAAAATGATATCTTGCTTCCCAGATTTCTCAGAGCACTTTGACTAGACATCTGTTTAGATTTATGTTTTCTCCTCATTTAGTATACAAGCTCCTTGAGGAGTTTTGTCTTTTCATCCCTGGGCTTAGCACAGTGCCTGACGCATAGTAAACACTTAATGATTACTTGTTATAGTCTCTGCCTTTACACTATCTCGCTCTCCTCTGCTTTTGTGTAACCTGCACCTTTGCTTTACCTTTTTTATTTTAATTATAATTACTTAACCTTTGAGCCCATAAAGATGACTATGAGACTAGCAGGACAATTTCTGAGGAACTCCAAAGACAGGAAATTGTACAACAGAATGGAGGAGACAAAATCTAGATCCTGATGTAGGGACTGGCTGCTTTTCTTTCTCAAAGGACTACAACACTGCTAAGGTACACTATGCTCAGCTGATGCCATCCTCCTGTGGAAGAGGCAGGGAGGCAAGACTGCTTCCAGAAAAGCAAGATGACATGAAATGGAAGCCCTCTACCCCTGATTTGGAGCATGTGCAGACACTTTGTAAATGTTCTTGTCTGCTAACCACATGATGAAGAAATGGATTGTTGATGGGCTGCAGAGTCAGATGCACTGAAGAAATACTAACTGGTCATAGTGAGGCAGGTCCTTGTGCCTGCCTTGATGTGTTTGAGCAAGGAGGCAAATACTAAGCTGTAGGTAGGGAAGAGAGTCCTGAGGCCTAAGTGAAAGAAATAAAAGCAAAAAAAAAAAATTTTTTTAAGAGAAAAAAAGAAGTAAAAACACTGAGTCTCCAAACTGGTAGCTCTTGAGAATCCTCACAGTCCATGAATAAGGTAGCAAGAAAGATTTTTCCTTAATGATCCTCTTTCTGCTTTCCTCTATTATTGTCTATGAACCTGAGATAGAGACCAGGACACCTTTCAGATCTCTTAACCCTTCCTAAAACTTGTCAAAATGTATGGATTGGGAATTTCCTTAGCGCTACCTGAAGCAGTGAAAGGGTATCCTGGAGGAAATCTTGGGAAACTGTAGGTAATGAGAGGTAGATGGCTCCATGGAGGATCATGAAATCTCTTCCTTCCATTTTTGCCATGTTCATGTGCCCCATCGAGGTGTGTAAGTGTGGCGTTGTCGTCACTGACTGCGAGGACAGCTACCAGGTGGAAGGCAGGCTCTAGAGCCATAGGTTTCTAAATTTCTTATTTTTGAGCAATGTTCCATATCAAATTATAAACCTTATAAATTATAAGCCGGCATGATTTTAAAGTTGTCATTCAAGGCCCCCATACCATAGAGGAGTGAGTGGGGTGGCAGAGAGCAGCCTGAGTGCCCTCTGGCGTATGGTGGAGATACTAGAGTCTTTCCAAATCTTGACCCACTCAAGTACCAGAGAGGAAAATGTCTCAAAGTGCCCTTGGTAGATAACTCAGTTATTGTATTCCAGTTAATAAAATGTCTGAATGCAATGAAGACAGCACATAGATTGATTTAGACTGTTGCCACTGCTATGGATTTAGTCATCTAGGGTAGTGTCATATTTGTGTTAATTACCTTTTTCTCACCATTAGAATATAAGCTCCTTGGAACCGAACCTGTTTGTTCAGTTAAATTGAAAGTAATGCAGCCACTTGAATAGTCCATAAGTAAAGTCTTCCAGAGGAGCTCAGAAAATTTTAGGATAAAAACAGCTTCCACTTCTCTGGAAGGGACACCTACGGAATAGGTCCCAAACAGATCTAGTGCCAGCCATGCCAGCCATGCCAGCAAATAGCATGCTCAAACACAAGTAAGAAAATAATAGAGATTCATTCACCAACCTCAGGTAAGACCTTCATTACAGTAAACATCTGACAATCTGACATCTAAAATCTATAGGCAATCAGCATAAACTTATTAAAAAACCATTTTTTCTTTTAACTCAACATTGAGTACCTATTATGTACAAGCTATTTTTCAACAAACAAGTAATCCAAGAATAATTTTCAAAAGAAGAAAAGCAGAATATCACCAGTGCTCATTAAAACCACTAAAAATTGGAAAAATACAAACCAAAATTACTTTGAGAAATCAAATCCATCAAAATCAAGATGTAGGGAAATATGGGAAATTTTATTTTTACAGGAGTTATATAAAGGTTAAATCTCAGACAAACAAATCCAATGCTGGTAAAGTCAAGAACTGGTCTAAACTTTGTGGAAAAGAATTTGGAATTATGTAAGATGAATTGCTGTGTTATTCATAACCTTTTATCTTAAGAGCCCACAACTGGGTTTCTATACCATGGAGGTTAATAGTAGCAAACACAAAAAACAAAAAAAACTCATATGGATCCCCTAAAATTTATAGCAGCATTATTTTAGTAACAAAAACCTAGAAATAAAATCTATTTTTAAATATTGGGAAATAGGTTAAAAAACTGGCATGAGTATAATGGAACATTATCGTACAATTAGAAATAATATATAACATAACATGAAGAGTTTAGAGAAACATGGAAAGACATGTACGATGTGATGATACAGAATGAAAAAATCCGAGTCAAAAGAGTGATATCCACACGATGTAAAAGGCAACAAAACTCAGGTCAAAGACAAATGACAATTTTGGTTTTAAACGATTAAAATGAAAGCGCAGAGTCTTCCTTTCTGTTAACAATCACTGATAGGACAGCAGGGCCTAGTGAAAAAAGTGCTGCACTTGGGCAGCTGACAAGCTGGATTTCATTCCCAGTTCTGTAAAGTCACTAACTTCTTGAGGCCTTAGTTACCTCATCTGTTGGTTTGTTTCTCTGATTATTTTTATATCTATTTACTTTAAAGTATGTCTAGACGACCTCTACTGTCTCCTCCTGCTATGTCTATGATTTCATAATCCTATGACATGCACTATCAGTCACAGTCACTCTAAGTAGTTCTGTTTAACTCATTCAGAAAACATTTTTCCAGGAGGGGAAGGATCTTTGTTGGGTAATGTATGCTGTGTCAAAATAAAATGTGTCCATTAAATTTTTTCAGAAGCCATATTTTCTGATTTTGTAGGATCTACTTCTCTTTCATTTCCCTTAATCATCCTACTACTTGTTCAGCAGCGATAAGGATAGGACGAGCATTACTGTGGCTCAAGCTGTTCTCTGACTAATCAATTCCATGGCTCTGAGGAACAAAGCTGTCCCAGTGCAAGGACTAAAATGCCATTTACAGGGAAGTGATTAAATCAAACTTCTTAGAGTGGGGAAAGGAAGATTTTACTAGACAAGTGTTCCAGCTATGGAACAAAAAAGCCTAACGTTTCTGAAGAATATCTCTCTGTATCTTCCCTTTGCCTGAATAATGAAGTCTGAAAACAGCCAGGGCAGAATGACTAGAGGTCAGAAAATACATAGTTAGAGTACTGTATTAGACTGTATTTAGTCAATAGAGAACACGCCAGAATTCTCTCTGAGAGAACTGAACTAGATGATTTCTGAGGCTCCTTTGGGATTTCAATCCTACCAACGTTCTGCATCTGACCAATAAGAAAGCCAGCAATCTGGGCTGGGCCAAATCTTTCATCTCAACAGCCCGGACTATTCTGTGCTTCTCTGGCACAGCTACCGAATGATGACTGCTACTTCTCTGTCTCACCTGCTGACATTCTTACTTCTACTTCTTTCGCTACTTAAATGAGAACAGCCTTCTGTGCAACTTGAGACAGTTTTCTCCCAATCTGACATTACTTAGCTGTGTGACCAAACTTCTTCACTTCTCTGAATTCCACAAACTACTAGTGCCTTCTTCTATGAGATCACCTCCCCCTGACTCTGTAAAGATCTTGCATAATCTAGTTATTGACATGTTGTCTTCCTCATCAGAATGTGGCCCCTCTGAGGGCAGGGATGTTCTTGGCACTCTTTGTGTAAAGGGCAGGGCTCAGAGCATAGTAAATTTGTTGACTAAATGGGACTTAGTTTCCCATTACCAAAGGAGGAAAATTGGACTGGAGGGTCTCTAAGGTCCCATCTAATAAAAAAGAAATGTTACGATCTTTTGCCTTTGCCTCCTCTCCATGTCTTTCCTACTTAAAATGGATGCCTGCTATATTTTTATGTACAGGGAAGTAAAACAGATTTAGATTTGTTTTTTGATTTTCATTGAGTCAATCATAACACCTTCCTGAATAAGTAGGTGTCTAAACAGATGTGCCGGTACATTATACTAGCATCAAGGTTTGAATTCCACAGATGGCATAATACTACTCTGCAAACAGATGGGAATTTAGTTGTCAAACTGCACAAAAGCATGTTTTGTAATCCACAGGCAATCTATCCCATTGTATTTGGATCATGTGAATCTAATTTGCATTTTTAAATAAGCATATACATGAGTTATGTATACAAACACATATACACGCATATAACTAAAACACAGATCACGTCTGCAAAGGGTCTTCTATCTGGCTGGCCAGCCATTTAAGAATGAACAGGCCCCATCTTACATGTGATTGTTCACTTCTTTCTCCTGTTAGAACTCTTTCTAGTGGTTCAGGAACAATCTATAAATTTGGTAAACAGAGGTGGGCCCAGGTAGTAGAGTACATGGAGTAACCCTGCTAAATTCCTCCAACATTCCCCTTCAAACAACTTTAAAATAACTCCTCAAATCAAATTTTAGAGTGACCGAACCAACCAAAGGCCAGGGTGAGACATTTTCCCAGCCTATGGGAGGAAGATGGCAGAACAGGTCTACTAAAGGAAAGAAGGGGAACCTGATCACTTTTGCAGGGCCAAAAGGAACACTAGCGTTTATATCTACAGGGGACCAGGGTCCTTCCTCAGCAAAAATCAAAACATAGACCAGGAGAGTAGTGACCATACCTCTCTCCATCTCACACCACCTTGGAAGCACTGGGAACTTACAGACCCGCAGAACTAGCTCTAAAAACAGCAGTACTAAAAAGCCTGAAGCTTGGGACAGCTCCCCTACCCTATCAGGGGAACAGAGTTCAACTTTAACATAAAGTTCAATGTCAAGAAATAGGCTGGGATTGAGGGAGCCAAGATGGTGGAGTAGAAAGACTCAACTATGCTAGCTCCGAAACCACAGCACATGGATTTCCTCTGAAAAGAACTCCCAACAATTTCCGGAACAGTGAAAGCTGCACAGCAACACAGTGAAGGAGATTTCCGTTCCAGAGAGCCTTGAAAAACCAACCCCAAAGGTCCCTCGTGCACCGGATGGGAGAGGAGCCCAGCCCTGCCTTGGCTGCGCGGCATTGAGAGGAGTGAGCAGATCCGAGAAGGCTTCAGGGATGGAATCTCCAGCGGACGCGAAGGTCCCTCCACCCACAGAAACACAGGTCAGTGAAAGAGACGTCTGGATGGGCTGAGAGGGGAGAGGGGTGTCTCCATGACTCGGGCCCCATCGGGAGGAAGCAGCAGAGGCAGCAGGTGGCCAGAGGCTCCTGGAGCAGGCAGGAGCTCAGCAGTAGCTCCATTACAAAAGGTCTCTGCATAAACCCCCTGAGGGAACTGAGCCTGGGAGGCAGCCCTGCCCCCAGCTGAGTACCTGATTTAATCTTACCCTGAATAGCAACCAGGCCTGCCACTGAAAGCCCTGAGGCTGGGGAGCAGCATTTGAATCTCAGACCCCAAGCACTAGCTGGGTGGATCTGGGCGAGGGTGGAGAGGACTCTCAAAAGTCAAGTAACTGGCTGGGAAAATGCCCAGAAAAAAAATAAGACCATAGAAGGTTATTTT
>CM053769.1:6487191-6505016 GCA_028658325.1 Potorous gilbertii
GATATATATATATATATAAAACCTGATTTATATATATCTATAACCTGATATATATATATGAAACCTGATTTATATATATCTATAACCTGATCCCCACAACAACCCTGGGAGGTTAAGTGACTTGCCCATGGTCACACACACAGCTAGTGTCTGAAGCCAGATTTGGACCCAGGTCTTCCTGACTCCAGGCCCAGAGCTCCATCCACTAAGCCACCTACAAGATACATACAAAAGTGAACTTAGAAGGAAAAAGCACTAGGAAATAGGGAAACCAGGAAGGGGCTAAAGAGTTTGAACTTTGACATGAGTTGTGAATGAAGTCAAGATCTAAAAGGTAGAAGTCAGGAAGGTTAGCATTCCAAGATGGAGGACAACCAGTACAAAGACAGAGGCCAGAAATGGAGAGTCACATGTGAGGAAGAGCAACCAGGGCAGTACGGCTAGACAGGAGAGCAAGTGAAGAGAAGCAGTGTGAGAGGAAACCAGAACAACATTAAGAGGGCCTGGGTATGAAGAACTTTAAATACCAAACAGAGGATTTTAAATTTGATCCTGGAGGTAATAGAGAGCCATTTGAATTTACTGGGTACTGCAGGGTTAGGAAACTGTATGAAAGATGGATTGGAGTGGGGAGAGATGAGACCAAAAAACCAAGGAGGAGGCTCTTTTAACAGTCCAGGTTAAAAACGATGAGAGCCTAAACATGGGTGGTTGCTATGTGACTGGAGAGAAAATGATGCATCCAAGAGATACTGCAGAGAAGGATTTGGCAAGAGATTGTGCGGATGCATGTGTATATATTACATATTATACTATACGTGACACATATTATGCTATGTATAAATATATATTATTTATATATAGCTTATATATCTACATATAGGTGCATTTATCTACATCTACAGACAGATAGATAAATAGATACAGTGTGAGTGAGAGTGAAAAGCCAAGGATTGCTCTGAGGCTATTGGACCTGGATGTCTGGAAGAATGGTGATGCCCTCAGTAGTAATTGGGTTCATCTGGAGGGCATCACCTTCTGGCTGTGCTCATTTTACTTTTATGTAAACTCCAGGAGCCAGACTTGATCCCACAGTCTTCTGTGTCTAGGTACCTACAGCAATGTAGAAAGACACTCCTGCCTTATTTCCTGATCCACATGAATAACACAAACATAACAAAGCAATTATCACTAACACTCAATAAGCAATCATCACTATGTGAACTGAATTTCATAAGCCCACTGTCATAATGTCACTAGTGGATGAAAAAAATGGAAAAGATATACGTCATTGTCTCTTGTCAAGTGTGAGAAGATGTGTGGTATGTGGAGTAGATCAGCAGCCTAAACAGCTTAGTGGAAAGCGCACTAATAAGAGAGAGGACCTCAGCTCAAATCTCAGTTTGGCTGCTTATGGTTTATGTGACCAGGGAAATTTAATTTATGTGGGTTTCAATTTCCTCATCTATAAAATAAGAAGGTTGAACTAGATCATTTCAAAGGGCCATTTTGAACTCTAGGGACTGTGACTGTATGTGGCTGAGACTACATCTTAAAAGGTAAAAAGCTGAAAATCATGACTGTCAGGAGCTGGCTGTCAATACTGGGCAAATGACTTTCTGCGCTCTGAGCCTTTAGCTTCACTCTCTATGAAGTGAGTTTAAGGGTTCTAATTTACCTCCTAAATTTAATCAAGATGAAATAACCAGATACAATATCAACCACTTCACAAAGTATGTCAATGGACCTTCAGGTCTTTTTCACAAAATCCCCAATTTCTCATTGGGAAAATCAGCAATGAATATATTCTTGTGCTTTACTGAAACTCTTCAGGAAATGCAACTCAAAACCCTTCACTTTTAATTTTTCCCTAGAATAGGGAGCCAACTGTATGCTATTTCTCATGGGAAAGAAAATGGATGTATTTTTCAGAAGAAACACAAGCTATAGCTTGCATCTACCATTTCTTTCACAGGAAGTCCTCTAGCATCCTTTTCCCGAATGGGTAAAAAGTCTCATAATCCATCCTACTCCCAAAGCTTTAAAGCACAGGGCACATTTCACCAAACTAAACAGGACATGGAACAGGAAGACATATTCCTTTTCCCATATGTGGCAGATTTAACTAAAGCCTTTAATGTCAGTCATTTTCTTCTTCCATCCAAAGAAATGAATTATCTTTTACTTGCCTGTCTTTGGTACATTTTCATACCTGTCCTGTTTATCTTGTGCTCTCTTCTTATTCTCCTCAAACTGCTCCAAGACACCTTTGGATTTTCCAATAGGTAAATGAGGAAGAAGTAAATTTCCATCCTTTGGCTCTCTTCCAAACAGCTGGGGTTTTGCCTGATACTTTGTGAAAATACTAGGTTCACTCTGTTGGAAATAAAAAAGAAATCCTTACAGCTACTCAGATACAAGGTACTTATAATATCTCCCTCAGTCCTCTGCAAAGTAAGAGCATTTCCACACATGACATGATTCTAAACGTGTAATTTTGTAACTTTAAATACCTCATTTTAGTATTAGCATAACAGATTCCCCCTAAAATAAGTGACATAGCCTACTGAAAATAAACGTCTTGGAGGAAAAAATCAGTAATGGAAGAGAATCATGAGAAAACATCCCAAAATTTATGAGATGCAGCCAAAGCAGTCTTTAGAAGAGAATTTATTTCTCTAAATTCTTCCATCAATAAAAGAGAGCTAGAGTAAATCAATGACTTGGGTATTCAACTAAAAAAAACTAGAAAAAGAATAAATTAAAAATCCCCAATTGAGCATCAGATTGTAAATGCTGAATCTGACCTTTTCAGGTCATTGGGCCTCAATTTTAGCACTGAAATCCTTCTGGAGGGTTTAGCTTATGATGTAGGCCCATAGTGACTAAACTTCTATCAAATGCAAAGGTGAACCTGCAAAATATTATAATAAATTATAACTCAGATTTCTAATGACTTTAAAATTTACAAAATACTTTCCTTGGATCAAGGAGATAGTAGAGCAAAGAACTGAACCCAGGTTTCCTGAAACCAAGTCCAGTGCCACTTCCATTACACCATATTCTCTCTTGCTCTCTCTCCTTCTCTCTCAATTTAATCAGAGCAACAGTAAACACTAGGACAGCAGGAAAATAGACTAATTAACAATGATTAAAGACTTAAGAGATTTAGAAGCTATTCCTGGTATAGGTTCTGAGTCACAAAATATAAATGGGCAAATCTCTGATTGTGCTATGTCTTATTTGTGTTCTTTGAACATTCACTTTCTTTAAGTGCATCTTTTAGAAGGAGGCATTAACTAAGTCTACAGATCACCTGGAGCTTCTTAGAAAATTTTGCTGTCAAAATGAAAAATGTATATTATGATGTAGCTAAACACAATAAGCCTTTTTCCCTCTGCAAATCTAATAAGCAAAATTACATTACTGGTCTCAGAAAAAAATAATGCAAAATTTGATTCTCCCCAAGAAAGGTTGAAGCCCAACCATACTTGGCACAATTTCATTATTAACTATTATTTAAATAACAAAACAACTGCAAAAACAAATTATTTTCCCATTACATCTAAGCAAGCAAGTCACTCATTTATTATAAACTCTCTACAAGTATTATCCTTTGAGCTATCCAGCTCCTAAAACATATTTAAACAGTTTTTTTTAAAACATCCTACTTTTCTTAAGAACAGTGAAATGATTTCAACTCATATAAATCACACTTACCTCCTCAGAGTTCTGTTGTGAAGTTTTGGTATGTCTCAAGTGGGCACTGAAGTCCAAAGATGCTGAAAGTGATTGTGAATTCTCTGGACAGAACTGGGACCCAAAGACGAGCTGGGAATCAGTAAGGCTGGAGTAATCATTAAGGTTATTATTCCAACCAGATGATTTATTGGTCCTGGAGTAATGTAAAAATGAAGAGTAATATGCTTCAAGTCAAGAGGTATTTTGAGGCAATTAAATTCTAGAGTCACAGGATTTAGAGATTGTTGAGTTCGATGCTTTATTTTATGGACTATGAAAATGATTTATAAGGTGAAGTACCTCACCAGAGGTGACAGAATGAACGAACAAATGAAAAGGTACTTATTAAGCACCTGTTATGTGAAAAACACTGTGCTAAATGCTGTAGCAGTATAAATGGAAAAAAAAAAGCAAGACAGTCTGTTCTTAAGGACCTCACATTCTAATGCAGGTGATAAGGTGAACTCTTTCAGGATCCAAATTTAATGCTCTTGCCAAACTATTATATCTTCTATTTGTCCTTTGTTCTTGAGGAGGACCATGACATCAAGATGATGACATGACTTGCAGATGATTTGAGTGAGGGAGGGCTGTGCAAGGTTACCAGCCTCAGTTTCTCTTCCAGAGTCTTCTGGGTCCACTAGCTTGATATTCCTCAGGATGACTGGAGATGGCCCAGGACGCAATGTGAGACCCTGATCCTTTCAGGCTAAGGTCTTACCACATTCTCATTTTGAGTCAGATACACCCATTCAATGAATAGGCTTCTTTAGGTAGTTACGTAGTTACTAGAGGGATGGCCCTTTTAACAAAAAAAAAAATCAAACTGGGAAGGGAAGACCTTCAGGGTTCCCAGAAAGAAGAGAAACAGTGACTATTTAGTAATTGCCTTTCTAATTTACAGACATTTCAGTCTTTGATTGTCACACTGCCTGCTATCACACTTAGAATGGTGTCACCAATATTCTACTAGATGTCAGTTAAGACTAAACTATCTGCTCTGACTGCAATAAATCTTCTTAATAAAAGATCAAGAGAATTCCTGGTACTATGGTGGAATAATTTTCTTGACAGACAAATTTAGTTAGTGCTTCTAGTAACACCAGCATATCTTACATGAGCCCATCTCCAGCTTTGAAAACGTGGCTCATACATCTTTAGGGACTAAAGAAGCACAGTACACGATCTTCTCAAGATTTTCACAAAGCAATGCTCTGCTCCTACATTGGCTTCTTGTTTCTTGTCCGTTTATCATAAGTGACTCACAGATTATAATACTGTAACAGCACACTAGAATTCAAATGGTTTTTTTTAATTTTTATAAATAAATTTTGCTCTAACTTAGGATAAAGTACAAATGTTCAAAAATATGAAAAACCAAAGGAAACTGGTTCAAAATAAAAAAAAAGATCAAACCTCCTTCCTCCAAATACAACCTCAAAAAACAGATAATAACAAAAACAAATTGTGGATGCTTGGACATCTGTGATATTTACTGACTTTTAAAGCCTCTACAACCCATCATTCTCCCATATTAAAAACTTTTGTCCTTGTATTTTTCCTGTCTACCCACCTCTATTTTGCATAGCATACACACAGCTTTCAGATGGGACTACAGACATCATCTCCTCCAAGCTTCTCATTTTACAGAAGAGGAAAGATAGCTGGCCAAGGAATAACCAGTTGTTGAACCTGCATCATTTCCTGTAGAAAGTTACAGCATTCGTTACCTCTGCTACGCTGATGTGGGCACTGGTATTCACTCTCTTAACTCTTAGCGTGGAGTGAGCAAGATCAGCACAGGGGCGATACATACTGGAAGTCAGTGGAGCTGAGCTGGACACCCTGGTTCCGCCACAGGCAAGCCACATAAACTTTCCACGCCTCAAGTTTCCTTTACTTATCTAATGGAGATAATACTTGTTCTACCTACTTCCCAGGGTTGTTGTAAGGAAGATATTTTGTAGACCAAAAAGCACTAAAAAATGTTAGCTAAAATTAATGTCAATTCCACATAACAGACTGCATCCTACATAGGTCAAGACAAAAGGAAGAACAAGAGCGTCAAATTTAAGAAAAATCCAGACAGTTCGGCCTAAAGAGTACACTCAAACTGTTTTAAAAATCAGTAGCCCAAGAAATAACTCACAAAGATCTTTCACCTTCAAAGTATAAAATTTAAAATAACTGAGTAGTACATAAATATAATACATATCCTAAGCAATACATATCCTTTTATGTCATTAGTGAACAATAATTATAAGCTACAACAAAAAGGAGAGGATGATGATTCTTATCTGGACTCACTACTAGAGCTTTAAGCTGAATAAATTCAAGGACGGCCCCTCCCCCACATACCCCACTCTGGAAAGATAGAGATATAAGTATATATGGGTGTATATACATATGCGTACACATACATATATATATATATATATATATGTATATATGAGAAGCTGAATCATAATAGTTCAAAATAAATCTTTGTGATTTCCTTCCCCTCCCAAGACCACAGTGAAGAATTAGTTTGGCTACAAAAAAGACAGATTAGTAAACCAATTTGAATCACACTGTATTTCCATCTTAAGTAAGTTTTGAAATTAATGAAGACCTTTAGTTTTTTTCCATACTCAATACTAACTACAATTTTTTAAAAAGAGAACAAAGCTCCAGGTTTCTGCTAAATTAATAATGAACCTTCAAGAAAGTGTTTGAAGAAAAGAAGGCACTCGGTGAGCAGTCATACAGGAAGACAATTAGAGTGATTGTAGAACATTTATAAATAAATAAAATAAAAATAAAAAAAAAAAGGAAGACAATTAGAAATTTCTTAAATTTCTTCCTCCATTTCTATTATATCCTCTTACCTATCACCCAAACCAGAAGCTAGGAAAGGTTGGTAAAGTACATAGCTGGTAGATACCAATATGTGCTTAGGGTTAAATTACTTTCTCTAAGTGGGCTTAAAAATTTTCCCTGGTCAGCCCACAAGCTGGGATAACTGACAGGACAACACGTATAATTTAAAGCTATTATGAACTCCTACAGTACTCAGAGTTTGTGCCACATAATTCCATACAACTATATAACTATATTATGATGCTATGTGCTAACTGTTTTTGTGTATTTATATCTATATATACACTTTATGCTCCGTAGTACTTAGTACAAGGCTGGGAACAACATGGGTGTTTAGTAGATGATAGGTGAATGAAACTATTTCCTCAATTGTTTTCCCTGTGACCCTGTCCTCTGATTGATGAGCTTTCACTTTCTCTAGTCCTGTTCCCAGTTCCCACATCACTTTCTAGCAATTTCCAGCTGTATTGTCTTCCTCTATTGGAATATAAACTCCATGAGGACAGGGATTGCCTTGCTTACTTGAATCTGTGTCACCAGGGTACATGACAATGCCTGGCAAATAATAAACTCTTAATAAATGCTTTCTCATTCATTCATTACATTGATTTAAATCCCTCAATATCAGAGACTGTATCACACTTCTGTATTGTTCGTAGTGTCTAAGCCAGAGCTGGACACAAAATAATTATTTAATAAATAAATTTATTGAATTAAATTGTTTCCCTAATTGGACTATAAAATATTTAAATAAAATGGGCCTTGTCTTATACTTTTTCCATCTCTGCCCACAGTGCCTAAAACAATTAGTCATACAATAGGTGTTTAATGAATATATTTATTGAATAAATTTTTTCCTCAAATGCATTCAAACAAGTGTTTATTGGTTGATTTACTGCTTCCATATATGAAATACAGAACTTCAGGAAGAGACTAGATAGGGTGAAGAAAGGCCTTGTAGGCTTGAGTGGCAACAGACTGCAGCATCATTAGTGGAAACCTTCTGCTAGATAAGTGGATAGGTAACAGATAAATGCAGTCACAAGATCTTCCTTAATCGAGACAGGATGTACTTATGAAAACTTACCCTGGGTCTGGGGGAACACTGAGCTTCTCTTTGACATTCCAGACGTTAAAGTTCATTTCTTAAGATTCTATTAGAAAGAAGGAAAGTACATTAATGAAGCCAGCTCATAGAGTGAGTTTTTAAAAAACAATTTACAAATGCCTATTCTGTGGAAATCAGGATGTTCAGATGGTAGTATCTACATTATATTTCCATCAAGATATTTTCTTTACCACCATAACAAGGACCAACCTTTCCTGAGGAGGCATTTTTATGACTGTGTATAAAGGTACAAAGTACTCTAATTCATTGTCTACTAATTCAGTCAAAATTCCGTTATTTATTAGCAGGGAAAACAATTGAAGAAACAGTTTCATTCAGGCCTATATTTGAATTCTGGCTCAGTCACAAGCCAGTTATAGGACCTTGGACATGCCAGTTCACATCTTTGGGTCTCATTTTCCTCATTTTTAAAATGAGAGGTTTAGACCAAATGATCTCTGTGGTTCCTTTAGCCCTTGATTCACGATCTTCAAAGCCCTGTGAGACAGGTTATTTTCATTTCAGTTGAGGAAACCAACATTCATAGAGATGATGCGAAGTCACAAAACTAGTAAATGCCTGCAGTGGGATTCAATCCCAGGTTCTTTCATTCTTTCCCTTACATCATGCTGAATACAGTTTAGTTCTGGCCATCAGAAAGCATATGTTTTAGTAAGGGAGATTCAACAACACACAAAGAATTATAATGCTAGGAGAATGTGACAGATCAAAGAAAGGTCAGAATAAAATGCTCTGAAAATTCTAGACTACACTGTGTTCATTTTGAAACTAAAATGCCAGTCCCTTTCCCCACTGAATCACATTAATTGGAAGAAGTGGTATGTTTCTTCAGACCATACCACATCTGTCAAATAAAAGTTACTTACATTTATTGAAAATTCCTATTTCTGACAATGTTGCAAAATGAATACCCAGTCAATTACTCTCTTGAGTTTCTAATTAGAAGAGCAAGCTAGTACTTTAATAGTAGTCTGTAGAATTTTACAATAGTCTATTCACTTTACTTTACAAAGCAGTACAAGTTTGTACAGGATTGTAGAAGTAGTTGATTTCCTTAAGAAAGTGAAAGATTCTCCAGTTGTGGGTGCTTAAGCTCAAGTCATCCAGGTAGAAGAGAGATTATATTGAGAAAGAAAACATTCCACTCATCCCATGAACTCACACACCTAGGTGGCTACCTAATTTAAATACTTATACCATACATACTGATACTTCCTCAAACACCCTTATCTCCCAGTTCCTCAATTTGCTCATTTCCATGACCTCTACCTCATCTCAGTTACATGCAGAGATGGTCACACTCAATTTTGCTATCACCCACAAACACTCTGCATCCATGTATATGATCTCTGAAATTTACAATCCATTGTCATTTTATCCCTTCCTCTACTTCCTAACCCAAAACTCAATTCTTTATCCTCACTGTAACCTCCAATCCTTTGACTCTACTTTTTTACCAAGCCATCACCATGGCACTGATGATATTCTATACCATTCCTTATTTTGACCATTTAGTGAACCAGTTCAACTCTACAATGTCATCTTAAATTTCTTGTCCATTTTATCCTATCACTGATCTTGCCTGGTCAAGTCTCAGTCCTGGATTACTCCCACCATCAGTTGACTTCACTTGCAAACACATTCTGCCAAAGGAAGCTGGAGGAAATTCTAAAAAAAACATGCTGATGATCTATTACAAATGTATGTTGCATAATCTCAACTGGGTCCTCACTGTTGGAAGGCAATCCTTTCTCCTTCTCCCTAAATGACTCCCTATACCACTCACCACAGCAGTGTTTCCAAACATTTTCCTCCTTCCTCAAGCTCCCCCCCATAGCCTCCCTCTCCTCTTACCTTCATACCTGAGGACCTTGTTTCATATTTCACTGAAAAAATTGAAATGAGAGGGAGGGGGAAGAAATCTAAGATGTAAGGAAGTGATTAAAGAACACTGAAAACAAATAAAATAATTTTCAAAAAAAGAAAAAATTGAAATCACTCCTCTAGTTTCCTCTTCTCTTTTCTTCAACTCAAATTTCCTAAATGCCTTCTACCACTATCTCCACTTTCACCCCATCTCCTATATTGAGGTGGTCCTTCATGCTAAGGCAAACCCTTCTATGTATACAAGTGATTGAACCCATTCCATCCTGTTTTTCCCAATAGATCGTGCCTGTCATAATCCCCACTGTCTCACTTATCCTCAGTCTCTCCTATTCTACTAGCTGTTTCCCTACTGTCTATAAACATGCCCATGTCTCCCACATCCTCAGAAATCCCCCATTTCATCCAATCCATGGCTGATAGCTCCTGTCCCATATCTCTCTTCCCTTTTGTTGCTAAACTCCTTGGGAAAGTCATTTACAGTAGGTGCCACCTTTCCTCTGAACTCTTTTCTTAACTATCTACAGTCTGGTTTCCCATCATTATTCAACTGCTCTCTCAAAGTTACTAATAATGTCCTAATTCCCAAATCTAATGGCCTTTTCTCAGTCTTCATCCTTCTCGATATCTCTGCAGTCTTTGACACTGTTAAATCACCTCATCTGCTTAATACTCTTTTCTCCTGCTTTCTGTGACACTACTCTCTCCTAGTTCTCCTATGTATCTGATCACTCACTGCATCTCTTTTGCTGTATCTTCACTTATGGGTATCCTAAAGGACTCTGTCCCAGACCCTCTTCTCCTCCCTTTCCTGCTGACCTGCAGTCTCTTATCAGCAAATGAATATTAGATCTCTCAAACTAGATGTCCCATGGACTTTTAAACTCAACATTTCTAAAACTCATATCTTTCACCTTCACACCCCTTTCCTTCCTAACTTCCTTATTACTGTTGAAGACTATCACCATTCTCCCAGGTCCCCAGGCTCATAATATGGGTATCATCCTCAATTCCTCTCTCTCTCTCTCTTTCTCAAACCCTCCCCTCTCCCATCCCTAACAATACCCTCCCCTCTCCCATCCCTAACAATCTGCTGCCAAGGCCTGTCAATTTTATTTTTGTAGTATCTGTCCTAGATGCCATCTTCTCTCTACTCACACAGCTGCCACCCCAGGGCCGGCTCTATCACATCCAGCAGGCCAACGGGTCTCCCTGCTTTGTCCCTCTTCATTCCACACACCCTGCACTCCAATTCCTAAAGCATAGGTCTGACCATATCACACTTCTACTCAATAAACTCCAGTGTTCTCTATCACCCTCAGGATCAAACATAAAAACCTCTGTTTGGCATTCAAACTTCATAACCTACCCCCCTCTCCTCTACTCCTTTCCCAGTCTTCTTACTCCTTAAACATCCAGTCTCCATATACTATGAGATCCAGTGACACTGGCCTCCTTCCTTTCCATGCACAAGACAATTCTATTTGCAGACTCAGAATTTTTGCTGGCTGCTATCCCCTAGTTTGAAATATTCTCCTCCATCATCTCTAACTCCAGACCTCCCAAAAGATCCAGCTAAAGTCCTACCTTATACAGAAAGCCTTTCCTGATCCCCCTTAATACTAAGACTTTCTCTGTGTTGATTATTTACAGTTTATCCTGTATAAAATTTGTTGGCACATAGTTGTTTGCATTTCCTCCACTAGACTGTGAGCTCCTTGAACAGGAACTGTCTTCTGCTTCTCTTTGGATCCTCAGCTCTTAGCACAGTGCCTGGCACACAGCAGGTACTTAATAAATATCCACTAACTGATTTTAACTGATATAACCCTGATTAACACTGACTCCAACAAATGTGTAGGAGATATACAAGTACTGAGATATAACACCCACTGAAGCAGGAATAGTCATTTCTTTGTTCTTCAGTCATTTCAGTCATGTCTGACTCTTCGTGACCTTGGGTTTTCTTGGCAAAGATCCTGGAGTGGTTTGCCATTTCCTTCTCCAGCTCATTTTACAGATGAGGAAACTGAAGCAAAGAGGGTGGAGTGACTTGCCCAGGGTCACAGAGAACACTAAATAAACACTAAACAAATACTGAAACATTTGAGAGTAAATATTAGCATTTATATTTTATAACACCTACCTTTATTTTGGGAAGACAATAATACAGAAATATAAACAGTTTTTAAAAACAGATCCAACACAATTGGATGTTCAGAGCCTGTTTATTATCCTAGAATGGCAATGCAGATCAGCAGACTAATGCATTATTCAGAAACCAAGAAGCTAAAAGGTCTCAGCTTTGCAATTAAACATTAGAAGAAAATGGTTACGCACATCGCTTTCCCCTTTTCCTACATTTCCATCATCTAAAAACCAGCTCGTAAACATTTGGTGTTCACCATACTCCATGCTCTCCATTAGTTCTCCGACTAGTGACTGAAGAAGTCACTTAACCTTCTGAGTACATCTCAGTTTTCTCAGAAAATGGACTATGATCCTAATATCTTAATTAAGCAAGAAAGATAACTGAATTGTCTATATCCTTTGACCCAGGGGGTTAACATTGGACATATACCCCAAGGAAATCAAAGACAAAAACAAGGATTCAATATACTAAATATAGCAGAATCTTCCTCATGGCACTTTGTGGTAGCAAACTATGTGCATGTCCATCAAACGAGGAATGACAAAATAAACTTCAGTATGTGACTGTAACAGAACATTACTATGCAGGATGAGGAATGGAAAGAATTCAGAGAAGTAAGAACATTTATAGGAACTGATGCAGAGGAGAATAAGCAGAACTAAGAAAATAAGAAAATAATGACTACAACAATGAAAATGAAAAGTCTTTGTAATAGAAAAGTTCAGTTAAACTCCTTGAGAATAGACAACGAAACTTACCTTTCCCTTCTCACCCAAAGTCAGGAGGACAGCTGCCTGGCCAGGGCGTCGTGCAGGGTCTCAGATTTGGTATTTTTCTCAATTGCTTTTCTTTGTCCCAAAGAAAGTTCAGTGAGAGAAAGGTGCTGAGAAAAGTGAAGTAAGGACAAGTAACAATTAAATGAATTAAAAGTGAAGTCTATGTTCTAGTTTGAGTGATTATAATTTCAAAGACTTTACCGTGCACTTCCCTCCTCTTTTCAGAGATGGGAGACTGCAAGAATAGAGAAGCACTGCATGAACATCAGATTCATTTGAGGTGCTGGTTAACTTTGCTGAACTGCTTTTTTCTCTCTTATTTTTTGTTATAAAGAACGGCTCTCTGGGGAGGGGAGGAGAAGAAACGTATTTGGAAATGAAAGTGATAGAAAAGCAAAAGATATACATAAATTAAAGACTACCCTATAAGCTACATTTGCCTTATCTGAAAAAAGAAACAGTTAGTTACTATTAAATACTGCAATTAATTAATCTGTTTCAACTTGTGTGAGTACAGGGATATATTAATTTCCTCTTTGTAGTCTACTTTCAAAGGAGTCCACTGAAAGACTCTTCTTACAAAGCAAATAAATGAATAACATAGCAAAATAAGATGAAAGTGGGAAGCACAGATATATTTTTAATCAACTGGCTCCATTCAAACATTCTTTAAATATCTCATACTTGACAGAATCCCAAAGTTCAAAAGGCAAAAGCAGTTCAGAAAGAGCTGAGCCAGTGAAACAGAAAAGGTCAAGAATGATGGCTGGAATTCACTCAGACTCCTACCTGTGCTTAGGCCATAGTCCCAGCTCCTGAGGAGGCCCTCCTAGACTCCCCAAAGACAGTATCTAAGCTCACCAACTCCTGACAGATTGACCGCTGGCATTTAACTTATAACTCTAAGGTTATAAACTCATCAATAATTAGAACTGTGGTTCTCAAATCTTGCCACAATCTTACCTCATTGATGGACCTCCTCCCCACAAAAAAGTTTACAGGCACATGTAAGAGATATTTTACATACCTCACCCCAGCCCCAATAATTAATGTAACTAATAAAATGGTCTACACTCTAAGTCTATCAGGTGAAAATGGAGACTACTTCATTCAATCAATCAAATCTATAAACTGGGTGTGAACAAATTCCTAGATATCCCCACTGAATCAATTAATCAAAGGTATAAACAAGGTGCAAGCACTGAAGTGCTTCAGGTCATTAGATGAAATCTTTGTGATCCCATCTGAGGCTTTCTTGGCAGATACTGGAATGGTTTGCCATTTCCTTCTCCAAATCATTTTAAGATGAAAAACTGAGGCCAACAGGACTAAGTGAGTTGCTCAAGGTCACACGGCTAGTTAGTGTCTAAGGCAAGCTTTGAAATCAGGAACATGAGTCTTCCTGACTCCAGGCCTGGCACTCTAACCCCTGCACCACTGAGCCATCCAACTAGAGGACACTGAATTAGTTGGAAGAATCAGATACACCTCTGCACATACATCCACATACACACATATATGTATGCATATATTTATATAAATGCTCCCAGTCTATATGCTTTCCTTCTTGAATCTCTTCACTGATATGTATATATGTGTGTACATATATACACATATGTCTATACATGCACACATGAAGGGATTCAAGCAGGAATATAGGAAAGTAGGAATGTTGGGGAATTTTTTGAAGACTCTGACCCTTGTACACATGGTAACCACAGCAGCAAAAGGGAGGAGATAAGCCCAGAGGGAGTGTCAGCCTCCTCCCATTTACCTGGTCATCAAAGAGACTGGACAAGTAACAAACAATGCATCCATCTGGGAGCTGAGAGGTCAAAGTGGACAAAGGTCCAGCATAGTGCCACACACAGCTTAGAGGAAGGAACTTCATCAGCTCTCCAGAAAGGGAGAAAAGGACTTCTGTTCCAAGGAGGAGCCGGGAGTTACCACTTTTCTGCATGTGCTCTCTAAGTGTGAGCCCATTTCACTGTGGAGATCATACCAGTTTTTTGGGGTGAATGTTTATGCCAACCATTCTTATTATAACATCTCAGTAAATACCCCTTTCTAAAATCTAATTAAGTCTGGGCGGTTAATTATCATCTGGGAGTACATCAAATGGGAACCTGTGAGCAGTAACACTAGAAAAACAACTTCAGTCCCTCATGGTTATTCTGAGCAGAGGAGAGTCAGCTGTCCACCAGGGACCTACCTACCAGTGTTTGTGGGAGTTGGGATAGTGAGAGGGCCCAGAAGGCATATTACACTCAGAGCTCCAAAATCTAACCAAATCAGAGGACACCATCAAAATTTAAAATTCCATTACAATGAAGGTAGAACACAAAGTTATCTTTAAAAACTATATAGCTATGCAAGAAAGACAATACAGCATAATGGGTTTCAAATCAGATTTCAAGATCAGAAATATTTTGAGTCAGTCAGTCCCTGACACACATGGACCATGTGATCCTAGGTAAGTCTTAACCTTTTGATGGCCCAGGCAACTCTCTGATCACAAACTGCAGAATAGCTATAGCTCTGAATTTGTAGAAGAGAGTTTCCTTACCAGGAGTTCTTGACCCTAATGATGTCACAGATCTGAAACAAACAAAAACCCCTGGATATGTAAATGTAATGAACTAGTCAGTTTGCAAGATAAAAATGAACCTCATGAGATGTTTTTTGGAGGCAAGATAATTTAAAATTAAACTGGCTGATGCCAAGCTGATTATATGGATGGATTGAAAAAGGAACTAAGTTTCTGAGAAGTAATCAACATTTTAATGGGTAGCCTTCTAAGCTATGTTGCAGGTGTTATTCTAGCATCTGTAAAAAAGAATTCTATTCATAAATAGCTAATACTTAATTCCCTAAGGACACCCTACAAGAAATGTGATATTTATTTGTTTTAAGCAGAGTAATATTCCAGTCAAATCATTCTGGTTAGTGGACATGAAAACCACTTCAGATTTTCCTATCATTTTTTTTTAAATATACTACATAAATTTCACAAACTCTGATCAATAGTCATTCCTTCCATTTTTTTCCTCCACCCTCTGGCAAGCACCTTTCTCAGTCATGCAATCATGTCCTCCAGCCCTTTCACATTACTTGAAATAATTAAGATAAGGAAAATAAATTTGTTGCTAGTTGTAAAAAGCCAGTGATGGGGTGCTTGGGTGCATGTACTTAGACCCCCAATTCTAAAATTGCATTTCTCTTTAAAAATCATATTTCTCCCTAGCCTCAAAATACTGTCTTAGGCAATTTCTCCCCAGCCCAAGGACACAGGCTGCCCTATCTCCCTTCCTGCTACAGTAGCCAGGTGCACCTATAGAACGCATTAGTTTGAACCAGTGTGTACTGGCTTAATAGGGTGTGCCCTGGGTCATAACGACATTTACTACTAACTGACCAATCCTATGTATCCTAGACTTGGACAACCTATACTCTCTTACATTTATCTTGTCTAACAAGACATTGATGAAAACAACCTGTTTTTTCTGAACCAGCCCTGACCGCTGGTTGACTTAGTGGCATTTCAGGCCTAAAACCACACCTCCAGGTAGTCCCCCCCCTCCCCCTTGGGCTATTTCTTGATGAATTTTGGATAAAACGATACCAAAAGTGCGTGTTCCTTTAAGAATGGACCACTCCTTAGCCACTCCCTAATCCCACCCGAAAACACCTAGTTAGCATATTTGGCACAAGTGATACTATAGAATATCCTATATAAACTTCCTGTACCCTCTAAGGCTGCAGGTTCCCTAAGAACTCTTGCTGGCCGAAAACCTAATAAATCTTTATCTTGATTTCAACAGTGCTTGAGTTCCTCAAGTCTTCTGCAGACGACCTGCCCGTGGTACCCTCGTCTTTGTGGGGTTCTCACACCCCCTTTCCAGCCTTCATCACCAACATCAGCTCATAGTAAGGCTTCATGAACTTTTATAACAAAGTATCTACTATAAACTCAGGAACAAAATCAGAACGGTGGAGCACATGGTTTTGTCACTCCACAGATGTGGGAGATTACATTTTCCCACTAAACTACACCTGCATTGCCACACAAGACTAATCAAGTTGAAGGAATGGTGGGTGTATTTATATAAATGCTAGATTCCCAACTGTCCTGTTTACTCCTCACTTGGATGCCTCCTTTCCCCAGACAATTACAAATTCAGAGCTAGATACACTTCTTATATTACAGTGCTCCTCTGTCCCTACTTTCCAATCTGCTATCATCTCTTAGGTCAGAAAAAAAAGGAGAGGAGGAAGGGGGCATGCCAGGTCACAGCTTTTACTAAACTGGTGTACTGAGAGACTGAAGCTGCATGGCACTTACCTTGTCCTCTCCTAAAGGACAGATCTGCTACCAAACTTTACCTGGATGTGTATACTCATTGCATACTAAAGTCTGTAATGAAATATTCACCTCAGTAATGGCAGGTCTTCCCAGAAGGCCAGGATCTGCCTGCTTGCCAGATGCTACATGCAAAAAGGTACTCAGTAAAATGCTTATCCAGCATCTATACAGCCATAAATTAAATGTACTACCTCATCATTTCTGCTGCTATTATACTATATACGTTAGAGATGCATACATGTATGTTAAGATATCCCTATACATACATGTATTCATGTGAGGTAAAGTACAGAGAGGGGTGTGCCTACACGAGGGGCAGAAGGGCTAAAGCCTGTCCGCCTCTCAGCTGGCCTCTCCCTGGCCCGGCCACGTGGAAATCTTGGCACCGCCTCTCTAGGTGTTGACCACCTAGCCTTATTAAGGAGGTGATAACACACCTCATCCTTATTACAGACGAAGGAACTGAGGTTCTGAGAGGTTAATGGGTTTGCCCACACACGCGATTAGCTATAAAGTGTCGTTTGTGGGATCTGACCCCAGGTCCCTCCTCCAACCCATAACGACTGAGAGGACACTGCGCATGTGCGGGGGGCGGGGGTAGCTTGGGTCGGGATCTGTGTGGCTGAGGAGGGGTCTGAAGTAGTGGGAGGCGGGAAGGCGGCCTCTGGTTTTACGCACTCGTTTTAACTGCGCCGAAATTCGAAAGAGGACCTGCCCTCACCGAGCTTACACCCTAGGGGGCAGAGGCAGAGGATGGGGGAGGGGCGGAGCCCGCGGGGGGAGGAGGACGAAGGGCGGAGCCTGCGCAGCAGGAGTGGGGGAGGGGGGAGGGGGATGAAGGGCGGAGCCTGCGCAGCAGGAGTAGGGGAGGGGGGAGGGGGATGAAGGGCGGAGCCTGCGCAGCAGGAGTAGGGGAGGGGG
>CM053769.1:6505516-6566992 GCA_028658325.1 Potorous gilbertii
GGGGATGAAGGGCGGAGCCTGCGCAGCAGGAGTAGGGGAGGGGGAGGGGGACGAAGGGCGGAGCCTGCGCAGCAGGAGTAGGGGAGGGGGGAGGGGGATGAAGGGCGGAGCCTGCGCAGCAGGAGTAGGGGAGGGGGAGGGGGACGAAGGGTGGAGCCTGCGCAGCAGGAGTAGGGGAGGGGGGAGGGGGACGAAGGGCGGAGCCTGCGCAGCAGGAGTAGGGGAGGGGGAGGGGGAAGAAGGGCGGAGCCTGCGCAGCAGGGACAGAGGGAGGGGGAGAAGGCGGCGGCAGTGGGCGGGAGGGGGGAGGGGAGGCGCCAGGCCCGCTTCTCCAGGGCGCCCCACCCCGCAATCCGTGGGGAGCTCCTTTCTCACAGAATGCATGGGAGGGAATTACTCTAGGAGGCTGCCCCATCCCCATTCCAATCTCAGAGCCCCAGGAACCCCGCTCGGGTCGGAACCCTGACCCCTAAACATAGGTACCTTCATACCCTGATGGGGGGGAGGAGGGAACGGGAAAATACAGCCTCACCCTCTTTGTGTGACACCTCGCGCCTCGCCTCCACTAGAAGTCCCGCCCTCCTGCCGCCCACGTGACCAAATCCCACCACCAATCAGAGGCCAGCATCGAGCACGTGGCCTGGGGCGGGCCTGGCCTGCCGAAGGCCGACGCGCGCCTGTAAGGCCTGGTAGCCCGACGCTGGGGCAGCCTCGGGTCGGCCTTCCCAGCTGGCATCACCTCCACGACGGGTGGGAGACACCCAGCCCTGGACCCTCCCGACGATCCGCATTTCACTGTGTGGTTAACGAAAAACCCCAAACCCGTGGAGGACCGGGGCCCCCGTGACTGTCACGGGAAGCTGAAAGCTGGACGTTTGTGGCCCCCAGCCCGCAAGCCCAGGGGCACTGCCCGCGCCCCTTCCACGGGCGGTGCCGAGCTGCCTCCCCAGCGTCGCCACGATGGAGCCCGCCAGCTGGTGAAAATGGCGGCCTGGTCCTTGTGACCTAGGAAGGGATCCCTTACTGGCTGACTTCACCGCCCGCCTCCCAGCCACCCCCCGGGGAGACCCGGCGGAGGCTCCTGAGCTGCCGGCGCCTCCTCCTGCCCCAGAGGGCACACAGGTGCCAGGCCCGGCCCGTGCCCCTCACCTGCCGCCTGTGTGCCCCGGCTCGTGCCCCGCGGCCCTCTCCCTGCTCCATCACTAAAGCCCACGCTGCCCCGCGCTGGGCGGGAAGGCAGCCCCGCACAGCGGAGAGCGCTAGCTTGGGGACAGGCCACCCGACTTGGCGCTGCCGGAGGCCTTCACTGCCCGTGTGATTTTGATCAAGTTCCTCTTTTTTTAAGGAGATTTTATTTTCCGTCCCCAGTATGCCCAAGGCAGCAAAGAATACAAAGTCCATGGCAAATATGGAGTCATTCAAAACAAATTTCCACATTGGCCATGTTGGGGGGTGGGGGGGAGGCAAGAAAAAGAGAAAAAAATAAGCTTCCATTTGCCTTCTGAGTGTTCTCTCTCTGGAGGTGGATGGCATTTTTTCGAACATGAGTCCTTGGGCGTTGTGGTGGGTCACTGTGCTGATCAGTTTTCATGTCTTTGACAGGTAGTTATTCTTACGCTACTGCTGTTCCTGTGTAAATTGTCTGATTCTTCTAACCTGGCTTTGCATCAACTTGTATGGATTACCAGATTTTCTGAAACACCATGCCCTTTGTCATTTCTTAAGCAAAATAATATTCTATCACAATGATATATATATATATATATATATGTATATATATATATATATATATATATATACCATAATTTGTTTAGCCATTTTCTAGTTGATAATTTAATGTAATTTTCATTTCTAATTCTTTGCCCCATGATAAGAGATGCTATAAATATTCTTGTACAAATGGGCCCTTTTCATTTTTCTTTGTTCTATTTGGGGTATGGACTCAGTAATGGTCTCTCCTTGGGTCAAAGGGTATGCACAGTTTAATAGCTTTTGGGGCTTAGTTCCAAATTGCTTTCCAGAATGGCCTGACCAGCTAATTCACAATTCCACCAATTAATGTACCTGTTTTCCTACTGCTCTTCAAACATTTGTCATTTTCCTTTTTTTGTCAATTTTTGCCAGTACCTCCTAGTTTGTGTTGATTTGCATATTAGTGATTTAGAACATTTTTTCATATGGTTGTTGATAGCTAAGATTTCTTTGTCTAAAAACTGCCTGTTCATCTCCTTTCACCATTTGTCAGTTGGGGAACAGCTCTTATTCTTATGAATTTGAATCAGTTACCCATCTGTCTTAGAAATGAGGCCTTTATCAGAGAAACTTGCTGCAAAGATTTTTTCCTCAGTTTCCTGCTTCTCTACTAATTTTAGTTCCATATATGAAAACTTTTAAATTTTATGCCATCAAAATTTTCCTTTTTATCTCCTGGGAACCTCTTTGTTTCTTATTTGGTCATGAACTCTTTCCCTGTCCATAGATTTGGACTGGTGAGTTCTTCCATGCTCTAATTTATTATGTTACCCTTTATATCTAAGTCATAATGCTGAATTGTCTTCATAATATAGCCTTATGTCTTGAACTCAGTTCAGTTCAATTATTTTCTGCTTTTGAATCTTTCCCTCCCTTGTCTTCTCTGCAACTCATGCTTTGTCAAACCTCCTCCACTTTGAGATCTCTTCCAACTCCGAGTCTGCGATCCTATCTTGTTTTCTCCACATCCTGAATGTTACTGAATGTTACTAGAGAAAGCCACAGTGTTGTGAATGGACCCATTACACATGTGTGTTATCTAATCTCAGCAGAACTCTACCGGGTGTGGAAACTTCTTTGTTCTTTCATAACTGACTGTCTATGTTAATTACCAAAGAAAATGTGCCAGATGTTTTTCTTCTTTCCTCAAACACCCAACACCATCACCTCTTTATCCCTCTCCACCGAAAACCTGGCTTCCAAGTTTCTCTTCGGAAATTGAGGCCATTTGTTATGCACTCCCTTTTTTCCCTACTCCACATCTCTAAGACTTTTTATATCCTTCCCCCATATCATCTTCTTCTGCTTCAGTATCAGAGAAAGACAGAACCTTTTTTTGCCAAAACCAGCCCCTCTATTTGCACCAACACTCTCTATTTCCTCTAACAAATTGCCCCTTTGATCATTCCCTCCCTCATCTTTAATCTCTACTTATCTACTGGCTTCTTCTTAGCTGTCCACCAATATGCCTCAGTCTCTTCCAGCCTTAAAAAAAAAATCTTAACTTGACAGACACCCTCTTAAACCATCCTGTATCCGTTTTCCATTTCAGTTAAATTTCTAGAAAAAAATTCTCTACCCCCTATCTTTGCCCTTTGCCTCCAATTTGGCGTCAGACTCTCACCATTCGAATGAAATAGTTCTTTCGAAAGTGACCATGATTTATAGTGTGAAACCTGTTGACCTTTCCTTTGTCCTCTCTGCAGCTCTTACCATACATTGTCAAGCACCTCTCCTCCTACATGTTTTCTTTTTCCTTAGATTCTTTGAAGCTACTTTCTCTTGGTTTTCCTAGTTGTCCAAGCACACTCTTCTATGAGATCTTCATCTTCCAACCCCTTCGCTGGGTTGACCCTCAAGTTTCTATCCTAAGCCTCTTCTCATTTTATAATCTGGCAGAACCAACAATAAACTCTGCTATATAATATCTTTTTTTGTTTGCTTCCCTAATGTCTGGTCTCTTTAGTTCTTTATACCTGTTAATAATATATATAAAGATTTCTTGGCTATTCAGGATTTGCACAACCACAAGTTCCAGCGTGTCTTCATAGGGAGATAAATTGATATTGCTTGATAAAAAATAACATATTCCTGCATATTGGTAAAATGAGGCCTTTTTCTCCTTTACATTAGAATTTAGGGGACGTTTTCCCCAGTACTCTATCTCATCAGCTTTCGTATATGGAATTCAAGGGGAATACTGTAAATCTTTAAAGCAGAGGCTCCTTTTCATCTTTGAAGAACAAGTCTCCTAAGCCTTGGTCAAATTAGAAACAACAAATTTTTCAAGATTCTTTGCTTTTCAAGCACCAGTCCAATTTCACTGTTTTGATTTCTATCCTAAACTGTTAGTAACATCTCTTCCTGTTTTCAGAATTGTGAAAGTGAAGTAGTTTTTTGAAGCTCCTTTTAGTTCTTAATAGATAACAGATTTTGCATCCTACACAGAGATAATGGGATGAGCCCTTCTGAGCTGAGCTGATCTAATAAAGGTGCTTTCACTGTCTCATTCAACCAATAACTACCTATTATCCCCAGGAAGTAGAAAAATGAAACCCAGGATTGTAAATTTGCTGGAAAGGGATCTCAGATACCATCTAATCCAAACTTCTCATTTGTAGATGAGGAAACTGAGTCCCAAAGAGGTTATGGGATTTGTCCAAAGTCCCACAGGTAATAAGCATCTGGGGTATGATGTAATGGTAAGGGAGTGGGGGGATCTTTGCTGTCCATCAGTAGGCCTGTGTAACTTGCTTTGAGCTCAGGCCCAGCTGACTGCAGTGATGTAGTCTGAGTCACATGGCATGGTGAGAGGAGCTCTCCAAACTGGGGGAGCAGAAAGTGAGAGCTGAGGCAGAGCCGCTAGTGTGAGTGAGAGAGGGAGGGATATTGCCTAGAGGCCTAATGGAAAGAAGGCTTGGGGAACTAGTGTTCCCTGGAATGGTGAAGTGTATAAAGCTTATTTGTTACTTTGGTGGAATTGGCTTTCTGGTATCTGAATAAATATCTTGGTTTTGTCTCTGAGGAAGAGAAATATTTATATTTTGTGAATTTACCCTGGAAATACACATGCATGTTCATAGTAGCTGCTATGGGGTATCTCTTTGGTGTTTTAGGTGAGATGTCTATTATGTGTCAACCATGATCCTGTCTGTCTAAAAAGGGAAAACTTGTGAGCCATCTGGTAAAGGTTATGAGATGCTACTGGGCAACCCCAACCCAACTAGCTGATCTGAGACAAACCCTTTCGCCCTTTTCACTCTGTAGTCATGTAACTCTCTTAGAAACCCTTGAAGTTACCACCATGCTCCTTTTGTCTTAACCACATCTTCTTTCAACTATATTCCTTCCCAAGTGGCTCATTTGAGACTGTAAATCTATTCAGAAAACTGGTAAAGACTCAGTTCAGGACACAAACCTGTGGTGCATCTCATTTATATTAACTTGTTCAAAGACCTATATTTTACATCTAAATTAGTAAGTTTTATGCATTTGGCTTTTGTTTTTTCCCTTGGGCATGACAGTCGATCACAAATTACTCATTTAGAGGGCAATTATCTTTAAAACTAAAGAGGAAAATATGATAAAGTCTTCTCTTCACAATTTCTGTGAACCCCAAGAGTAACCCTGACTTATTTAGTAAAAGGAACAAGGCCCTAAAGCATGTCCTCTCTGTGATCTTAGCAGCTCATTAATTCAACATCTCTCTACAAATGACTACCCAAATCAAAGCTCATCCCAGTCTCCTTTCCTGAACTCCAGTTGCATAAAACCAGCTGCACCCTGGGCATCTGCATCTGGATGTCCTACTGGCATCTCAAATTATTTCTCAGCATCTCTTACATACATCCCTTTTTCACTACTCATACAATTACTATCCTAGTTTACTCACTACTAATTAGGAATGATGGGGAGATTTTAGTATGGCCGTACTTGTGATGGCTGACTGGGGTTAAACTAATCACATTCAAAGGAGAACTTGTCTTCTCCCCTAAGCCCTCCAGACATCCAGATTTCTGCTGCAAGAACTGCTGTCCTTCCAATCCCAAGTTAAAAATTTTTGTGTCATCTTCAACTCATTATTCTCCCTCATCACTCTCTATATTTAATCCATTGCAAAGCTTGTTGATTCTGCCTTTTGAATGAGTGAAGAAATATTTATTAAACACTTATTATGAATAAAGCAATGAGGATACCAGTAGAAAGATGGAGAGAGTCCCCATTCTCAATTTCACTCTAGACTACCACTCAAGACTTAGGGAAGAAAACCACCAATTTTGTGCTGGTCTATATGAGACTTGTGTTGTCCAGAACATAACACAAATACCAGCAGTTTTGTTGTCAGTTGATATTTATAATGAAGGCAGGAATGTTGAAGAGGATGTGACAGAACCAAGAACCTTGAGCAGTTAGTTACTAGAAGTAAGGAAATCCAAAGACTTGATTTCGTCTTAAACTTGACCATTCTGATGGCCTTTGGTGACTACTTGACTTTTAGGTATGATGACTATGGGTCCCAGACTGGAAGCAGGGCCCTCAGCTAAGCATTAGAATAGTTTTAACTCTCCCGGGCCAGATGCACAGAAGTGATGCTCAGTCTGAGCAATATGCATTCTTGCTGAAGTTGAGTTTTCCTGAGTTGTTTGACCAATATCTTTTGAGTGGTCTTGGATCAAGTCTTATAGTGTTCCAGGGTTTGATGCAATAAATAATAGATAAATAAAACATAATGGACACTTTAAAAAAAGTTGAATTGAAAGGAGGCCAGAGATGCGGAAAAAATACCTTTGAAAACCCTAACACACAACACAAATTTACAGTATTTTTGTATAGTGTGATATGTACAGTATTATTACTGTACTAAGTTCTTAGAATTGCTGGCTACAGGAGAAATAAAAACATGTCCCCTGCCTTCAAGAAGCCTCCCCATCTGAATTCTTAGTTAATCCCTATACTAAAGGCTGGTGCCACAGCTTTATCTGCATTCCTCTCCTCAAATCAAAAGTAATGTTTTTCACCCAGAAAGAGAAGACAGAAGAAAGAACATTTCTACCATATGCTCAAACAACCAGAAAACAGATGAGCTGATTATTTAAGCAAATAACGGTAGCCCAGGATCCATCCAAAAGCTTTGGCATCTCAGCTCAGCCAAAACATTCAGTTATGCATTATAAGAATCTTATACTGGATTTTCCACTTGCCTGTAAAATGCTGTATTTGGACAGCCTAAATATACAGCAGATCTCCACTGAAGAGCACATTCTTTACCTGATTCCAGCTGTCCCATCCACAGGAAGAAATCGTGAATGAGTTTAGCACTGCATATTGCAGCTACAAGGATTTTAAAAGTACACAGTCTATATAACCAAAGGAAAACAGACCTCCATTTTAACAAAAATAGAAATCTTAATCAGAGTCCTACCTGGAAATAAGCCAGATTTATTTTTAGTAAAAGCGAGAAAAGAGATAAGTACTGGGCTCTCTCTCTGGGAATCTTAACTACCTAATAGTGAAGACCTCCCCGTTTCACTTCTCTTGCTTGTGACCTAATCCCCTTTCCCCTCTGAAACTTTATCAGGAAAAAATTCCTTGTAAAAGCTAAGAAAATCCAGCATTTTCAGGGAACTACAGAAGGGAAGTTAATCCACTAATGGAGAAGTAGTGAACTATCTTCTGACAAATTGTGGAGTAGGAATTATGGGTAAGATTCAGATAGGTCAAAAGGACAGGAAGAACAGTCCATTCAACAAATATTTAAAGTACCTACTGTGTGCAGATCACTGTATTTAATGCTTGGAAAAGAGAAAATTTAGAGCATGCTTAGGGAGGTATTAAATCACCTTATTTTGTTCAAATCCAGACAAGAACCAACATGAAGTTAGGAAGGAGCATAGTCCATGGAAAATATATGGGGAACATTCCTACTATGGTTGATGTGGAATGAGCTTTTTGAGAAACTGCTTCATTTTTTTGTCTTTATATATCTAGTATCTAGCACAATGCCTTACAGATGATTGTGCAGTCATTTCAGTTGTGTCCGATCTTCGTGACCCCATTTGGGGTTTTCTTGGCAAAATTACTGGGGCAGTTTGCCATTTCCTTTTCCGGCTCATTTTACAGATGAGGAACATAGCAAGCATTTAATAAACAGTGAATGAATTCAAGATGGGAAGCAGAGGAAGATGAAATTGTAAGGAGTTTTTAACATGATACTGCAACACTTGCTGGCCAGGTTTTTCTTTTCCTTCCCATTCCATTGTATTTTTCCAACTCTAACCCTAACCAAACCAAAGTAGGGAAGTATCTTTGGCATTTGTACAATCTTAGGATTTAAAATTAAAAGTTTTTCTATAAGGACATTGTCCACTACAGAAGAACATTTAAAACCAAGAGAGACTAGACTGATGAAGAAGCATCATGGGTAAACTTAAAATGTGATTTCCTGGGGGTCTGGACTTTTTAGGAAGGAAGTGTCTAAGAAATCCATAGTGAGTTTCAGCTTCCAGTTTGCCCAGCATCCATCAGGGAGCAACAGCTGCCTCTACAGGAGTCAAGTATGACTGCCACTCAGGACAAAATGGTATATTTTACCACTTTGTGACTGATTTGGGGAGGGGAGCAAATGATGACTCTCCTCTGCCAACATCTCCAGGGAGCATTTGTTGCCTTGGCAAAAAGCAGTTTGTGAACTGAATTGGGAGTTCAGACCTGCTGGAAGCAGCAGGCTGCCAGCTGCTTGAAAAGCTTATTTATATTGTATCTTTTAAATTCTGATTTCATGCAGAAAATGTATTTTAAACTATAAGGCAAGTGGTTTTTTTTTTTCATTTTGGGGAAGTTGAGAAGGAACTAAGTACCTTAATGGGAAATGGAGCATTGAGCTGTATTCAGAGATTGTCCCAAAGGGCAGGCAAAACAATTTGTGATAAATTTATGAATTATCATATGAGAATACTATAAAGCCTCGACCAAATTGAATGAATCCTGAGTCAAGGCACTAGGAAGAAGGGATCCAGAAGAGATTCTAGATAGTTATCTCATCTGTCTCCCCCTGTCCCTCTATATAAGAGATAAATGCTTCCAAATATAGGAAATTTTCTGTTCTCTCTGCAGCAATAACATTAATTCTTTATACACAGAGAGGCTACCTAACCCTTGTTAATCAGACCCCTTAACATCTTCTCTACCTGGGCTCTTTAACCATTTTTAGGTTGTGGACCCTTTTGACTGTCTGGTGAAGCTTAATGGACCTCTTCTCAGAATAAAGGTTTATTATCTACGGTCATAATAGAAGGAAATGTCCAATTTTGGTTTAAAAAATACTCATTTTTCCATCCAAACTCATGGAGCCCCCTGAAACCTATCCATGAGCCCTGAACATTTAAAACTTAGGAACTCCTGATCTTTATATGATTTTTTTTCTTCAATAAACTTAGAGCACTTAAAAAACTTTTTTTTTTTGGAATATAGGTTACTATTTTCTTCTGTTTGAGAGATAAGTAAAACAAAATAACAATGTTTTCCACACCAGGCAGATCTAATATTTAACAAGCAGCCATGGAGATTGGAATGGAACTTCTTTTATCAACAGTGAATATTACTTTTTTTTTTTTTGGATCAGGGTTAAGACCAGGGTCACACATCTAGTAAGGGTCTCAGACTGGATTTGAAGTGAGGTCCTACTGCCTCCAGGGCCAGTGCTCTATCCACTGCATCACCTAGCTGCCTCAGAATATTACCTTTTTAGGGTTCTCTTACGCTTTCAGCCTTCACTTGAACTTCATTAGCTTCATACCTGAACAGAGTTTGGACATGGGGATGTTTGCTTGTGTGCTCACGGGGGGATCCTGAGAAAGTGGACTTTTATTTATTACTGAAGAAGAAAAAATTTTTGAGAGCCCAGGTATGTTTTTTTCTTTCCCTCCTTGGTAAATCTTTGTTATTCTGATGCTTAGGAGGAGTAAGCAGGGGTCAGGAAGGGAGGACGCATAGAATGATAATGCCTGATGTGATTAAATTTCTGTCTCCTCCTCACCCTTGACCCCTCACTCTTACCTCTCCCCCACATCTAGTCAGTTGCCCAGTACTGTCGATTGTCTTCACATCTCCTTTCATATATGACCCTGCTTTTCTCTGACACTGCGCACCGCCTTGGTGCAGACCTTTGTCACCTCATGGGTGACAGTCCCCTGCTCTCCTGTAACACCTGCTGGTGCTTGTCCCTGCCTCGAGTCTTGCCCCATTTCAGTGCACCAAAATATTATCAAAATGGTCAGCCTGACCATGTCATCCCCCATTCAGTAAACTCAAGGGGCTTTTCTTCACCTCCAGAATGAAATCGCTTTTAAAGACCTTTATAACCTGGCAGGCCCTTCCTACCTTTCTAGTTTTCTTGCACTTTACTTCCCTCTGTGTGTTCTATTAAAATCCAGTGATAAAGCCTCCCTCCATCTCCAGACTCCATGAATTTTCCCTGGCTGCCCTCCCTCATCCCCATCCCTTGCCCCATGGCTGGATTTTTCTTCCTCTTTGTCTCTGCCTTCTGGTTTTTCTAGTTTCCTGGCTTGTCCTCAATCCAGTCTTAGTCAATATCCCACCTTCTTTAAGAAGCTTTTTTCTAGTTGCCTTTAGTGCTAGTATGGTATTTCCGTAATTTTCTCCAATTTATTCTGTATTTAGCTTGTTAGTATTTGTCTGCTTGTTGTTTCTCCCATTGGATGGTAGGCTCCTTGAGGGCAGGGGACGATTGTTGCCTTTCTTTAGGTGGTTCAGTGGATAGTGTCAGGCCTGGAGTCAGGAAGACCCGAATCAAATGTGGCCTCAGACACTTACTAGCTGTGTGACCCTGGACAAGGCATTTAACCCTGTTTGCCTCAGTTTCCTCATCTGTAAAATGACTTAGAGAAAGAAATGGCAAACCACTCCAGTATCTTTGCCAAGAAAACCCCAAGTGGAGTCATGAAGAGTTGGATACACTGAAAGTACTGAACAATGATCACATAGCCCCAGAACAAGTGCTCATAAATAAATGCTTGTTAACTTGACTGTGATCTCTGACTTCTTGGAAGACAGGCTGGCTAATAACAGAAACTCACTATTATATTGCAGTTTTATTCTTTTAAAAACTACCCATCCCTTTCAACATTTCTTCTAGCTCCCTTGGAATTGTTTCTAAAATTAGCATCCCTGCCTATGTAAGAGGTTGGCTTAAAAAATGCAAATTTTTCCTAGTTCTTTAATATTTAAGTGAATGGAACTCAGACATTACTCTAAGTTAGATATTGCTCTTAATTTCATTTCCTCTATACTACCTATATTTATATAGAAGATGTCCTTCCCAGGACAGCGTTCTTCAAGAAAATTATCTTGCCTAAAGGGGAAATGAAAACACTAAGGAAAACAGAGCAAAGAAAGCCATCTTTCATTCCGACAATCAGTATTGTGCAGTCACAACTCATTCGGTATCTAAGCAACAAGGAGCTGACCACAGAGCATTTGTCTTTTCAGGCTTAATAGTCTCAAGCAGAGGAAATAGCAGCTACTCCAGCTGCTTCACCTTACTTCCTTGGGAGATGACGAAAAGTGCTTTAGTTGGATCTTGGGTAAGAGCCTATCTACAACCAATTAGCTACATAATTGCCCTTGTCCTTAATTCTGTGACTGTTCTACTAATTGATTACCTGGAACCTGAGAGACTCAAGAGAATTAAATATAAATAGAACCTAAAGATTATAGATTCTGGGCACAAAGCTTCAACTAGACATTCTAATACCCCAGCAAATCCCCAGAAGTTAGTCTGGGGTGAACAGACTATAGGAGGCCTCAAATTAGCTTTTCAAAAATAAATTTAGGTAAGAAAACTTTTGTCAGAGAGAACTTGGACCTCAGGATAGAGTCTGGAGATCCTAGGACGTGATGTGGATGAGAGTAATACATGGGGAGGAAGAACCAACTGATTCCTTCATATTTTAACTAATTATTCCTCCTAACTAGCTGTCAGTTTCCAAGTTCAGAAACACAAGTGTTTTCAGCACCCTCTAAATGTTAGCAAAGACCCTAATAATTACAAATCTGAATACAGGATTTAGAGTTTGGAGGGGACTTTAGAAGTCATTTAGTCCAATCTACCTTTATCTAAAAATGAGGAAACTGGAAGTCAGAGAAGGGAAATAGTTTGCCCAGAATTTCACAGGTTATATGCCTTTGTCTACGGTGTGAGCTTGTAACTCGATATCAGCTTGTGTCCATTTGGCACACCCCAAGTTCCCAGAGATAAGTTCTGTGTTCCAATGGGGCTACCATAAGAGGAGCAATCAAGAAAAGAAGGGACTTATTTAATTAATACTAATGATAGGATGTTTTCTGTTGATGGGGGCAGGTATAACAAAATATAAACATGAGGCAGTGTAAATCTTTTTTAAAAAAACTTATAAGATTCTGTCCCCAAAATAATCCATGGATATCTGCTGACAATCCTGGAAAACTCTTCCTTGCCTGTTGCCTTATGCTTTCCTTCCTGAGGTCTGAGGTCCTTCCAGGCAAAGGGCTACATGAGAAACAATTTAGGATCCTAAGTGGTCCATTCAGCTCAGGATTTTGACATAATATGTTTGCTCTCTGACATTAATCTTATTAAAAAGCTAAGGTAACATCTATGATCCTGTCATAAATTTATCAAAATCTTTTTTGTTTGCATTTCTATTGTTTGCCTATACTAATCTAATAAGTTTGCTAGTGTCTTATATGATGTACCTGTCCTAAATGTAAGGGAGGCAGCATGGTACAGGAGAAACACTCTCAATCTGCAGGAGGCCCTAGGTCCATAGCTGTGGGTGGGATTTTGAGCTGGGTCGCACTTACCTGCTCTGAAAAAGGAAGGAATTGGATCAGAGGACCTTTAAGGTCCATTTCGGCTCTAGGTCTATGATCCTAGTGCTGTAGCAGCTGACATTTACAGAGCATTTTATGATTTACCAAGTACTTTACCCACCTTATTTCATTTGAGCCTCCTAAGCTCTGATAATTGCCGGCTGTGTGATACTGGGCAAGTCATTTAACCTCTGTAGCCTTAGTTTTTCATCTATAAAATGAGGGGATTGTACTAAATTATCTCTAAGATCCCTTTCAGCTCTGTATCTATGATCCTATCAAAAAACACGAGGCCTATACTACAGGCAATATTGTTCCATTTTGCAGATAAGAAATAAAAGTCCTAGAGAAATTCACTTTTCTCAAGGTCACACAATTGGAAAGTGGCAAAGCTGGAATTCAAACTCAGGTATTCTGATGCTAAAGTCATGGCTTTTTCTACTCTACCACAGCTGTCTCCCTAATATCATTCATTATTCCATCCCCCTACAACCATCCTTCCCCCCCACACACACACACATACATTCATGTGGTATTTCCATCATTTACTGTGTAAATAAATAAGGCTATGTTTCTCTTATCCAGACTACTAATGAATCTGGATTTTGATCATATCCCCTCTTAGTCTGAGCCTTTCAAACTTGAGCTATTGGTTTGCAGGGTAGGGAGTGGGGAGAGGAAGGATGACTAAGGAGATATGAGAAACAATCCACCCAGGAGCTTGTGAGCATGCTGTATCTCTGTATAGTCAGGCTCCAGTCTCTTGGATTCCCTCAGGACAAATACAGCTGCTTGAATAATAGTTCTAACACCAGGGAATGCTGAACCATCTTCTACAGCCCCTCTACTGGTCCTCTATAATCTTCCCAATCAGAGATGGGTACCTGACCCCATTCCCCTTCCTCCCCTTGGTTCCCCTTGTTTTGGAAAGCTGCACATGTTTTAAGTTCTAATTACCCTAAAATAGTATCTCTGAAGGTTTTCCCCTAAGAGCTGAGGTCAGAAACATTCCCTGAAAGGTTTGAACTCCAGAGACCTGAATTCCTTTCAGAGATTTACTTCCTCTCAGATGTGCTGCTGTGAGCTCCATTTGTTCAAAGGCATTGCCTACCCTGGAGCCTCTGTGGGTTGAGAGTCCCCTAATGACTAGGGCCTTGGAAGCAGCCTTAAACTGATACCCTTAGGCCTAGGTACCCAGGGAACAAATCAAATTCATTACCTTTCCTACTACTTATTACAGTACAACAGTGGTTTCTATGGCCACTACAGAGGCCAATTCAAGTGTGAACTTGCTCAGGAATATCGCCTGGCAGCCAAGCCCCAGCCTCCAGCAGTGTTCCTCCAAAGAATTAAGGTAAGAATGGAGGGGAGGGCGCCACTGGCTGTAGGTCCTGGGAAGGCAGAAGTGAGGAACCAAAGCTAGATCATCTCTTTGGCCTGTAAATACTCTTCCTGTTCTTGATGCCTCCCTCTCACAGCAGGACCAGAAGTTCAGAGAGGAGAATCATTTGCCCACAGGTGGACTTCTTGGCTCTCCCCGAGTATGAACTACCTTAGATCTTGAGGCAGCCTTTCTGTTCTAAGGCAGAGATTAAAAACAAACAAAAACAAACTGAAAATGTCCATGAGAAAATGGGAAGGAATCATTCTGTAATTAGAAGAATGATGAAAAAGAAGGGGAAAAGAGGGTAATTGAAGCATTAAAACACACACACAGACTAGAGATCAGCAGGAGAGTTTGGAAACAAACACGCTTTTTTTTTTGTTAAAGCTGGCTCTCATAAAGATTGCATATACAGTACTCTTTCTGTTATTTCTATTTGGAATGTTTGTTTTAATTTGTTTGTCAAGTACAGAAGAACAAAAAGTTTTGTATTTTGTTTTAAAAAGAACATTGGATTTGATGTTAGGAAACCTGAGTTCCAATCTGAACTCTGCTGCTTCCTACCTGTGTGACCTTGAGCAAGTGATTTCCCCTCTCTGGGTCTTAGCTCTGTCATCTGTAACATATAATCTTAAAGGTCTTTTCCAGTTCTAGGTCCTGTGAGCAGTGAGAGAAGCTGAGCTGGGTTCCCAAAAGATCAGGGAACAGGAAAAGGGTACAGGATCTGCTATAATGAGCCCCAGGGTTCAAATCCCAGCTGTGCTGCCACCTGTGAAGCCACTTCTCCTTTCTGGGCCTCTGTCTTCTGGTAAAATGAAGAAGCTGGATGAAGGTCCTTACCAGCTCTAAGTCTAGGTTTTCAAAGGTCCTTAGGAAAGTAGGAAGTTAGCCTTAAATTCTGCTTTCCAGAAGGAAGCTGAGTCATGGCACTGTTCAAATCAGATAGACCCCTGTGGATCCACTGACATTCATTGTTTTCTCATCTTCCTATATGGTGTGAAAGGCTCAGTTTCTTCCTCTAAATCAGTTGATGACTCGTGGCTAGCTACCTAACCAAATGCTCAACAAAAGTCTACTGATGGTGGTACTCATTTTCTCAAGTAGAGATGCCCAGAGCAGATAGCTGAAGTATCTTTGGAAGAGGGGCTAACGCTGAGGAAGGGGAAGCGTGAATCTTGCTAGGGCCATGTCCTTAATCAGGCCCCCAGTTGGCACAGCCTGGCTGAGCCTCCTCCCCTTTCCAGAAGGAGTCAGGTGGCATGGATGACCAATTCTTCAGCCACTAGTCCCACCGTATTCAGTCACTGAACTGAATAGCTTATTCCTGGTAGGCAAATGCCACTGTATATTTACCAAGAAGCCGTTCGGGGTTTCACTTAGGTTGCCTAAGCAGCGGTAGGAGGAAAGCTAACACTTCTTTGGCTGTCCAAGAGCTCTAACTTTCTTGTATCAGATTTCATTCTTCACAAATCAGACCAGTTAAGGATATAATTTATTTTACTTCTCTGGCCCCCTCTGATTCTACCAGATAAACCACAGATCACTGTCAGACATCGCTTCAGATTTACCTGGATAGCTACGGTTCCACTGGGCAGATTCTTACAGTCCTTGATTTTTCTCTGATATGTAATGTATTGAGACATAGTAGTACTAATACCTTTAGCTGTTATATAAAATATATAAGCATATGTATTAACTATATTAAATATGTACTGTTAATTAAATATTAATACTATATTAAATATTAAATAAATATATAAAATATATAATATATAAAAACTTTCATGTTTGCAAAGTACTTTACATACAGAGGGTATCTCTGTACTAAAGCTTTGGGACAAGCCCATATTATTCACTCCTTACAGCAACCCTTCAAGGTAAAGGCTACAGATATCATCATTCTCATATTACAGACAAGAAAGCTCAGGCTCAGAGAGGTGAAGTCATATGTCCTGGGTCCCAGAGATAGGTGGGTTTTTTGAAGTGAGATCTGTGTGCAAGTTTTAATATTAAATTCACTGTATACTCTTCTGCCTTCCCTAGTACATATTCTTCCCAACCTAGAACAGATGTCATAATCTCAGAAGACAGGGCTAGGAGATGCTTCCATCTTCCCAATTTTCTCAATGAGCCTTGCAAGACTGGATATCTCAGGTACCCATGCCCTATCACTCAGTTATCCTCCATACTCAGAGTGAATAATTTCTGTATGAAAGTCAGTAGCAAAAGAGTTTCAAAGCCCTTGGAATTTTTAGCAAAGCTTTTAACAAGAGCTAATTTGTGACTATTTCCCAAAGAATCAATGGTGGAGCTGCAGCAGTCTGGGAAAACGGGGATTCATTTCCCTGGGTACTTTTCCCTAGATGTACCAGCTCAGAGCAGAAGTTTACAGAGGGTGAGGGAGGTCATGTCCAAAAATGCAGGACATGGCTACAACTCCTGACTTAAAACATCCCTCAGGACTAGGGAAAAGCATCTAGTCTGCAACTGGAACATAAATCTGAAACCATCGAAAAATCAAAAGGGCTAATATGGTGTGTCCTCAGTCTATGTATTAATGATAACTAACATATGTATGGGGAGTTCAAGTCGGCAAAGCAACTTACAGATGTCATTTCATTGGATCCTCAAAACAATCCTGTCAGGTAGGTACTATAGGTATTTTTATCTGCATTTTGCAGATGAAGAAACTGAGGCCTGGGGAGGGCAAGGTTGTGCCCACAATTACATAACTAGTCATTGTGAGAGGTCTTTTTTTACTCTACGTTCAGCACTTTTCCAATTGTACCATGATGCCCCTGAAGAGTGCTTGGGTATCAGGTTTCTAATGATAAATTTTAAATTAAATTTAATATTCTGATTGGATAAAGATTAAAAAAAAAAGCAAACCCTTTTTGTTTTAATTCTTGCCGTTGCTGAAAACCTTTCTAAAGTGTCTAAATTCCCTTGTCTGATTTAGCAAGTAAAATCAGGCAAACACCATGGCAGCAGTTTTGGTTATTTTTTTGATGATTTGAATGATGCAATTGCCAGAGGATCATCCTTAATAGTGTACAATCCTATAATTGTAAATGAAGAAATATATGGGCATTGTGATGATTCTGCCTTTAACACTAGCCATTACTTTTTCTTTTTTGAAGTAAGACTCTGTGATTTCATCAGTCAGTTCTCCTTCCACCCATTGTTGTAGATCACAAGACCTCAGAAACTTCATCGCTTGGGACGCTACTTTCTGGTAACTTCGGTGGTCTCATACTTGGATGACAAATACACAGTTTATTCTTAGGCCTCTATTTGAAATGTTTAGCATGGCATATGATCTAGCAGAGCTTTGCTCACCTGACAGAGCCTTCAGGAATCTAGAGTCACTTTCCTGCTATAATGAGGCTTTGGAAGAGGGCTTTAATCATACTTGATGTATGTTTGCACTCAAGAAAGGTAGGAATGGAAGACTGTCTCTGCCTGGGAGTGCAGGGTGGCTTACTGTAAAAAGTGTTAGAGTTGCTGGAAATTCAAGGACAAAAATGAAAGCGTCTGTCCTCAAGAGCTTGCATTCTATTGGTAAGACAGACATTATAAATAAGTATATACAAGATGAATGCAAGGTAAATTTGGGAGGGAAGGAACTAGCAACTTGAGGGAAAAGAGGAGGTCTCTTGTAGATGGTGGCACATGCACTGAGCTCTGAAGGAAACTTGGGAGTGCATGCCACTGGGAAAGGGAGGCAGACAATGCAAAGGTATGGAGGCGAGTATCCTGTGAGAGAAGCCACAAGAAGGCCCATTTGGATAGACCGTAACATACATGGAGAGGAGTAAGACATCTATCTATCTGTAATATATGTGTGTGACCATATATATATGTGTGTGTATGTGTGTGTGTATGTATGTATGTATGTATATATGTATAATATACACACACATATAAAAATAAGTCTGGAAAGGTAAGTGGAAGCCATATTATGGAGGGCTTTCAATACCATATGAAGGAAGTTTGTATTTGATCCTAGGATCAAATATAAGGAGCCTTTGTAGTTCACTGATCAGGGGAGTGAAACAGGCTATTCCATCACTTTGGCAGCTGTGTGGAGGATGGATTAGGGAAGGCAAAGGAGACTAACTAGGGCTAAGCTCTTAGGTCCAAGTGTGGTAATAAGGGACTGAAGTAGTAAGGTGCTCAGTGAGTGGAAAGGAGAAGACATATGCAAGAGATGTTGTGGAGAAAGAATCTACAAAATTCAGCAACTGGTTGGATATAGAAGGTGAGAGCAAGTGGGTGACAGCAGAGCTGTAATCTAAATGAGTGAATGGACTGTACAAAAGAGAAGTTAATGAGTTGTGCTTTACATATGTTAAATTTGAGACATCTATGGGACATTCAGTTCAAAATATTCATTTTGGTGACAAGACTGAGCTTAGGAGAGAGACTAGGGCAGGATACATAACACCAGGGAGTTACCTATGGAGAGATTATTGAACCCAGGTGAACTTATGAGGTCCTCAAGTGAGTATATAGAGAGAAAGGGGCCCAGAATCTTGGGCCATACCCACTGGACTTAAGGGTATAGTAAATGGGTGATGGTCTTGATCAGTTTACGCAGAACCCAGAACTCTGCTCCAGATTTCCCAACTAATGAGCATGATGTATGAATTTTTGAAAACCAATAAATTCCTTAAACAGTAAGAGATACATATGAAAAGACATCAGGAGTAGGTACATCGGTAAGTACTTTAAGAACCATTTGCATTTTCACTGAATTTAACAGCCCATTCCTGGTAGGCAAATACACTCAAGATCAAATTTGTTCATTTGTTGAGAATAGATTTAGAGCAAAGAAAGTTGGATGTCCCAAATTTCTAACCAGTTGTATTATGGGATATTTCTAACAGGTCTGATGAACTGCCCTTCTCAGTTCAAGTGATATTTTTGCTTAATATCTAAGAAATCATGAATGTTGTGTCGAACAAGCAGTATGATGCAATGAACAAAGCCCTGGGTTGGAAATTAGGAGACCTGGGTTCTAGCTACCCTCTGTCACATCATTCTTCCTTTCTCTGAACTTTCATGGCAATTGACATGGTCCAAGTCTACACAATCATTGGTCACATTAAAGGAGGGAGTTGGCTTCTAAATATTATAAAGAAGGGCATCTTCTACATCTCATTAGAAATGCCTCTAAGTGTATGAGTTTCATCTGAAAATATTCCTGAAGATGCTGATCTTTATTCCAGGTGTATGGATTCTCATTAGCCTCAATATCAGAGGGTAGCATTTCCCAAATTTATCCCAATGTGAAGAAGCTACATGATTTTGGAGTCCATAGCAGTCCTTTCTCCCCTAGTTTTCTTGTTATTTGCCTCTCTCTCTCTCTAAAAGTTGACTGCAGAGAAAACAATTCCATTTTTCCGAAAACTTTGGGTTAGGTATTCTTGTATTGTGGTACCATAAAGTAGGGGAGGGAATCTCATCCCAATTTTTATTTTTTTTCAAGGAACCACCAAGAAAACACTTATTCTCCAAACATGACAATCGTGGTATCTTTGATCCAGTGAGTGTTGGAGGAGGGTGGGAAGGATAGCTCCTTAGTCCCTTAGTTTTATCCAGATATCATTTTGTCTATAGTAGGGTCATTGAGGGACCATTAGGTGTTGGGACCTTCCATTCTCTGTTCCTTTGCTCCAAATTAGCCTTTCAGTCAATTAGGAGACTGTCTTAGTAATGGAATTTTAGAGGCACTGGAAAGGCTCTGGTGTCCTGCCAAAATATTTCTCTGCCTGACACCATAGTTTTCTGCCTGACACCTTAATAGGTTAACTTATTAAAAATGAAAGAGTTACACTTTAAGTGTTATCAATCATTTATGTCTCCGAATAAATCTAAGAGCAAAGTTTGAAAGGTGGAGAGGAGAGGAAAACAGAAAGGCATTAAGGGATGAGAAAAGAAGCTATAGATGGGAATATGGCAGATATATGATTTTGCTAGGGATGGGATGTACTCGTGTGTCCCTTGGGGCCAGGCCCAGCTCTTCATCAGTTGAGTAGGCTAGGTTGAGCTGACAAGCTCAGCGGGAACAGTAGGGGAGGGAAAGGCAAGGCCCCAGGGGCATAGCCCTGGGCCTGGGATCAATGAGTTGTGACCCTCTCTTCTGTTATATAGGGAATAGGGAAACGGAAAGCTTGGGAGAAGCTCAAGAAGAAATGCAATGTTTTCAACTGGCCTTCTGATGATGAAGCCCAGGGCCCCCTTGTTTCCAGTTACCAGAAAGACTACTACCAGAAGCAGTCAAGTGGGGGCATGCATGGGCCAGTTTTTCAGCCACTCGTCCACTATATTCAGTCTGGAGGAGCCCCACAGTCCCTAGACTTGAACCGAATACCTAGCACCACCTACCAGCACACCTTCTGCCATCAACTTGGAAGCCAGATGCCAGATGAGAAGTTTAAAAAGGAGGTTTCTGAGACCAGGGAAAAACTGGGGATTTCCCAGCTTTCTGAGTCCAAGGAAAAACTGGGGATTTCCCAGATTTCTGAGCCCAAGGAAAAACCATGGATTTCCCCTTGCCCTGCCCCAAGTTCTTTCTCAGAAACTCTGCCAGAGCTCCCTGTTACAGTGAATCGTAAGAAAGCAGAGTCCTTCCTGCACTTCACTGTCTCTGACAGCTTACGTTGGCTCGACCCATTAAAGAAACTAGGTTAGGCTTCATCCTTTGCCAGAGCACCTAGCACGCCAGACTGTTTTTCCTCCTTTTCCAGCAGGATCTTTCAAAGAAACTAGGGATTTTTAGCCTGGAGAAGAAAAGACTTATTGCTATCTTCACATATTTTGAAGCCTGCCATGTGGAAATAGGATTAGACAGACTTTTGTTCTATTTGGCCCCAGAGGGCACAACTAGAACCATTGGGTGGCAGATTTCTTCTTGATGTCAAGAAACTCTTGGAACAATTAGAGCTCTCCCAAAGTAGACTGAGCTGCCTCAGATATAGTGGGCATCCCCTCACTAGGGATCACAAGTAGAGACTGAGGGAAATGTTACAGAAGGGAGTCCTGTTCAGCTATGGGTTGGCCCAAATGTCCTCTAAAGTCCCTTCCAAATTTCACATCCTCCAATTCTTCGAGAAGCTTGCCAGCAATGGGTCCAGAGCCCAGCACATTCGGCACAAGCTCCCTTTTACCCAAGTTTCTGTGCCTAAACTGGCACCAAGTCATGCTGTAGGTGACATTCAGTTTTTATAGATGCTCCCATAAGGAATGTCAAGTCTACACTTGACCTATGGTAATAGGAGTTGGGTCCAAAGGGAAAGATTAAGCTACTGCTGGGGCAGTACCTTTTACATGAACCATTCTCGTGATGGTGCTGCTGGTGGAAGGGCATGACTTAGGCAGGAAGGGGTATGACCAGAAATCTGCCCCCAAAGAAGGAGTTTGGAATAAATAAAGGAATGTGGAGTGTTACAGACAGCAATATTCAGTGGGCAGGGGCACTGCCAGAAGCAAGTTAACACAGGATACCCAGCAGCACCCGCTGGTGGTTCTGATTGCTCTGCCCCTGCCTCGTACATGAAACAGCTATAGGAAAAGCAGGACTTTCAGGAACATCTGAGATCAAGGGGAAGACAGGAAAAATATTTCTTAGGGGTGACCAGGCCCCCTTTACAGCTTAGACTTTCAACCTCTGCCCATTGGGAGGAGAAGATGGAGGACGAAAGCTTGACCTAGGGATCAAACATGAGGCTGTTGACATGTAGTTCATGAGTAGTCAAGCTAATGTAGGAAGACCATTGGGTTTCCTAGGCAAGGGACTATGTTCTGTCTCGCATTCACAGTCTCCTTCCCAAATTTCCTCCTCTTTAAAAGGGGGACCAGGGTCCAAAGATAAGAAACCTCAAGACTGTCCCAAAGAGTCACTCTAAGTTTGAATTGCAAAAAGCTTTTCCATCCATTTTCCCATGGATCTTCATAACATGCCTATGTGGTAGAAAGGGAAGTTATTTGACATCTGACAGATAAGAAAACTGAGCATCTAAAAGGTTGGTAGTGCCCAGGTTTCCTGCTCATACTCCAGACAGCCTTTACAAATAAGGTGACATTATGATGAAGGAACATAGCATCACAAGACCCATGTGTCAGAGAATACCTTCCTTGGGACAGAACACAGATGGCTGCAGCAGTGTGACAAGCCATCATATGAGCCTCTTGCTACCCCACTGTGTTACTAAGCAAGAGAGCTGGTCACTAGCCTTCTAGCCTGCTTGAACGGAGTCCCTGGCTGAGCACAAAGCATTAGGAAGAAGCGCCATGCCATCCATGCAGGTCCCAAGACTTGAACCCTAAAGTAGCAGGAAACAGGTTTGTGGTTCTAGCTATCCTCCCCTTGCTGGATCCTTGGGAGTGAATGGAGAAAGGCAGAGTTTGCAGAATGATCAACACCGTCACGTACTTCAGTAGGTCTCCATATTTCATGTGATGACAGCCTTGAGCCTCACAACAGCCCTGTGAGGTAGGTAGGTAGGGCAGGTTATTATAGATCCCCATTTCATAGATGGGGTTAGCTGAGGCACAATGAGCTCAAAATCACCCAACAACTACTGGTGGAATGGGAAACTATAACCAAGGTCTCTTAACCAGCTCCAAGCCCATCAAGTCACACTTTTCTCTATCTTCCACTAATACTAAGCAAAGAGAGGTCTTTGGGCCCCCAGAGCACCCCTCCCCAACCACAGGTCTCTTGTTCCCTCAGCACAAACAGTTCCACTGAGTGTTGTGTGTTTACAGTGTTGTGTTTACAGTGAAGGCCAGCTTTATTCAGGAGGTGCAGGTGTGCCAGCCCACCTCCTTGTAGGCACTAAACTAAGGAGGAATTCCTATTGGGTTCCATGGGCTATTCTTGACTCTTGTTCAGCTTAGGCCCACTGGGTTGGTACAGCTACTAAGGGCCACAGCAACCCCATGCTGCAGCCTAACTGGGTTGGGACCACATTGGGGAAGGGCAAAAGAGTGTAGGGATGTAGAGGAACCTGTTGGTCTCCCACTCCTAGGAAAGTTGGAGCCCTAGAGCCCTGGTGCTCAAGATGTGTTAATGCCAAAGAGAGCTCAGTTCCTGGGCAACCAGCTTGATTTTCTCTCACCTCCTCCCCTACCCACCCTACACTCTTAGGAAGGTAGTGGGCCACTCTCACCACTGGAGCCAACCCTTTGGCTGTTGTTATACGTTTCTGAGGGGCTTCTCTGTGTCCCTGTGCTACTCCCTACCTCAGAAAGCCAAAGTGTGTTCTGAAGATGGACAAGGAAATAGCATCACTGAGCCAAGGGTGGTAGTACACTCTCCTCCCCACCCCTACCACCCAATCTCTGCAGAAACCGCCATTGTGGTCTTTGGTGGGCAGAGCTGATCAGGTGGGTTGTGCCAGTCTTCAGACCCCATCCCGTAGGCACAAGGCCTCCACAGCTCCACTGGGGCTCTGGGCCACTCCACCAATGACAAAAAGCTGTTGCCCGGCCTGGAGACTGGAACAGGAACATCGAGCTGTTGGCATCGAGGGCAGTGCCTCCCATTTTCTCTTTGCCAGGCTGAAGCCTTCTACAGAGCCCAGGGGACACGGTTGGTTGCCTTTGAGAAGAGAGATCCAGTATGATGAGAAGAGTCTGAGCCTTTGGCCCAGGGGTAGCCCGAGGAAGATAGGCTACATGGCAGCATCTGACCTCCACCAACCCTGACCAGGTCAAAGAAAGAATGTTGGCTACAAGGGCCTTACAGGTCACCTGGTCCAAGCCTCTTGTTTTATAACTACTTTTATTTGATGCCTTAAGGTTTACAAAGTACTCTCCTGAACAACCCTGTTGGGGTAAGCAGCAATTATACTGTCGACCCTATTTTACAGATAAGGAAAGTGAGCCTCTCTAAGAGGTTCTGTAATTTGTCCACAGTTACACTTAGTAACCATGACTCCTAATCTTGTGTCCTTTCTACTATATCATGCTCTAATCCTGCACCCAGAGGAGCTTCATTAATGCTGCAAAGTATATTCAGTTCCTTCAGAAGATACCTCTCTTAAAACTCTACCACAGCTAAGATCCCTAAGAAAATATATTTCATATTTGAGTTTTTAAAAGTCACCATTATGTCATTCTCAAACCACCTCTGTGAAGTTGGTAAGGCAATTAACCACACCCATTTTACAGGTAGGTAAACTGAAGACCCATTGAATGTCTTTGTACACCAAGGAATACCAAGAAAGTGGAGGAGACAGTATCTAAACTTCAGATGTAATCAATGTAACTCCATGTAACATTGTTATCACTATAACTCCTGGGGTGAGCTCATTTGACTAGTGGTCACTACTCCCACAACCTTGCCCTCTCCCCACCTCAAGTCCTAGAGATAGAATAAACAGGGTTAGGGCTCTTAAGGATACTCACCAAGGCCTCCCACTGCCACGACTCGGCCCCCAAGGTAGCCAGTCACAAAGTCTGCCCTCTTTTCCCTCATTCGAAGGGAACGAGGAAGCTTTGTCCAGGCACCTGCAGGAGAGACAGCACAATGTCTCTATACCATCAAATCAGAGTGAACTCTCAAACCCATTGCTATGGCTCCCACATGAGAACTAAAACGACCTGAAATCCAAGTTTAGACCTGCATCTAAACAAAATGTCCATGCCCTCTGGCCAGGGGAAAGAATTAAGGTCTTGGCACTCAGACTTTCAGCCCTCAAGGGACCTGGCACTCACCCTGCTCAGAGTCAAACATTTCCACGGTGTTGACAAAGTGTGGGCGGGAATAAAAGTTGTGTGGTCCAGGCTGCTGCAGGCCCCCCAGGCTAAAGAAGCTGCCCTCTGCCATGGCACAGCTAGCAAAGGCTCGCCGGCTGGGCACACTCGGGTACCGAGTCCAATTCTGCATCTCAACATCAAAGACCTCAAAGGCAGTTACAGGCAATTTTCCCTGGCGGCCCCCTGGAAAATATAGGGAAAAGATTTTACAAGTCATTCAAGGGCATCCCTTCCTTCTCTGCCTCTTAGCCCTCAAATTCCTGGCCCCTCTCCTCATGCACAAATCATACAATTTCCAATTATTTGCATCTTTCTCTGCTGCCAACAGAAGAAAATGAAAGCAATGCTTTTGAGGACGGGTTTTTCTGGCCTCAACCGGAAACTGTGCTGTCCCTAAAACTAGTCACACAAACCTGACACCTGGAGCTACTTACCCAAAACAAAGATCTTATTCCCTTGAAGGAATGTGGAGGCCCCATAGCAGGGTGTGGGCATGGAGGGCAAGGAGAGCCATCGGTCCCTGGAAGGTTCGTACATCCTCACCAGTGCTTGTGGGGCTGTATCTGAACCCATGCCACCTAGAGCATATACCACACCATCTGCCAGAGAGAGGGGCAGCTTCAGTCTTTAAATTCCTGGAGATAAGCTTGCCTAGGCTAACCCTATTTTGGAATGGGACAATCCTCAGCAACCATTTTGGTTAGCCTGAAGCTCCCCACAGACCAAAAGAAGTACTTCGGGACAGGGGTACCACAGCTGGTAGAGAAACAGGAGATGGAACCAGCATCAGCAGGAGGTTATCACCAACTCATTCCTGTCTGAGATCAATCCCTGCCCCCACAAGAATGAGGAGGGAGATTCCCCACTGTTATCTGCTCCCTGGGTCACTAACAGGAACCCCCACCCCTTGGTTCTCTCAGTCAGAGCACAAAGCGGGGGAATCTAATTATAATAGCTGGCACAGTCTCCCTGGAGACTCCATAGCAACCAGTCTAGCATCAAAGCCTGTAGTCAGTCAGATCCACAGCCCAGAGGCCTCCCCAACCCCAGGGCATACGTATTGTGGGTAGAGGCATTTGAGTTAAGTAGGGGGCTCAGTCTAGGGCAGGAGGATTGTAAGGGAACTAAATAAAGATAAGTTGAGAGTTCAGTTCAGGAAGGAGGGTTCTGAACGGGAGTGGGGGGTGGAGAGTAGGGGAAGTGGTTACAGGAGAGACAACCTGGGGCAGGGGCTAAATTGGTTAAACCTGAGGAGAGAGTGCTCAGTGTATGATGTGGGGAAGAAATCGATGAATAGGAGACTCGATGTGGGGGCTCAGGTTGGGGGCAGAGGGTGGGTATGATGTCTCAGTGCAGGGGTGATGTCAGGGAACGAGGGAACATAGAGAAATTAACTATATATGGAGGCTTCTCTGGATTATAGGATCCAAATTAAATAAAGAGGGAAAATAAAACAGCTGTGGGCTGTATCTTAATATACTGATCAGACTGAGGAGTGGGGGAGAATTCCTGGATACCTCCATTATCCTTAGCCCTGGCCCCAGCTGACCAGGAACATTATCCTGGACTCCAGCTTAGCAATTTTTGGAAAGTGAATTCTGGTTTCCAGGAATATCCCTCCACTCCTTTGGCCCCATTAGTAAAGGGAAGGCATCGTAGGGGACAGAACAGAGCAGGAAGAGGAGGCAAAGGTCAGGGGTGAGGATGTGCAGATGCTCCCATGACAATCACCAGGGGGTCTACAACTCTGGTGCCTGGTTAGAACTTTTATCTAGCCATATCTCCTTTGCCCCCTCCTCCCTTAGTAGAAGGGTAAAGGTAGGAAAGGACATCAGCTAGGCAGGAGGTTTTCCAATTTCATTACTCAAGGCTTTAGACAGGAATCTTCCACTTAGCCCATCTCCACATTTGTTCCCCTCCCTCCCAGCCTATTTATAACTGTGGGAGCCACCGCTGTCTGCATTCCCAGCCCTTATGTCTCCTAGGATGAGTAATAAAGGTTTGATTTTTCTTTTTTTGGGGAGGGGGGGAATAGAGACTCAAGCCAACTCTAGGAGGGAGGCCCCCCTTCTTCCCTTCAATGGAAGGACTGCCCTCCTTGAAGCTGGTCTGGCCTCCTGGTCACCCAGAAATGGCTGGAACCTCACTCTCTCCCCACCTTCCACTCAGAATACTAGCTCCTGAGCTAAGTGTGTGGGTGGTGGGTGTGGGGAAGCCTGAGGGTGACATTTGGTAGGGGTCCAGCTATCAGGGAAGCTTATGTGAGGGCTCTAGTTCACAGCACTTTAGGAGTTCCAGACTCTTTTTCTCCTTACTCCCTTTCACATTCTCTTTAAGTTTCAGTTACACTGAACTGTTGTTGTCCACACGCAGAATGCTTTCTTCTCGGCCATTAAAACTCTTCAAGACCCAAGTGCTGCCTGCCTTGTTCAAGAAGCCTTTGCCTCACATAATCCTATCTTTTATAACATTTATTTGTATACATGTATAAGTTTCTTGAGGGAAGGGGCAGTGTCATTTTCCTTATTAGCAGCCCTAACACAGAGCAAGAGTCTTGACCATAGCAGAGGCTTAATCAATAGTCACCAATTTTGATAACCAGGTCAAAATGCCTTGTCTAGAGGGAAGCGGCCTGGAGAAAAAGCAGAGAAACAAACCAGAAGAGAGTCAGGGACTCTATGCAGTATGCTAGGAAAAAGACAAAAAGATTGGGAATGAGGCATGAATTAGGGGTTGGAAGAAGTTCCTCCCCCTTGAGATCCACTAGGAACCACAGGTCCCTCTTTCCCCTAAAGAACTCCTCAGTTACTCTCCTAGGATCATTGATTAAGAGTTACATGGGACCTTAGCCATCATCTAGTCTGACTCCTTCATTCTATAGAAATGAAAACAGATCCAGAAAAAGAAAATCACTTGTCCAAGGTAAATAGGTATTAACTGGCAGAGGAAGAAGTGAAACTCAGGTCTTTTGACTGCAAATTCAGGACTCTTTGCCTTCAAATTATCTGGTACTAGTTCACACTCCCCCATAATCTTGAAATCCAAGGGTCACATTCTATCTCCCTTGAAGATCCAGCAAGCCTTTAACTCTTTCTTCAGAGTCATGCCCCTTCCCCCAGATCACCCCTCCCACCCCCAAGCTCCTGCTCACCCCTCTCCAAGGCTGAGATGCCCATGGCTGGTTGTGTCAGGGCCGCTTGAACTTCCCATCGGCCTTCGTCTGTGTGGTAAGCCTCCACAGAAGCCAGGGGGCTCTGCCCAGCATCCATGCCCCCAATCACGAACACCTGCTTGCCTAGGGCTACTGCAGCTGCACCAGCTCGGGGTGTGGGCAGTGGGGGCAGTGAAAGCCACTTATGGGAAGCTACATCTAGCAACTCTGCGGTGCCCAAAGGCAGTCCTGCCCGGCTGCACCCACCCAGCACAAAAAGGTGCCCATCCTGGTATGCAGGTGTACAGTACACCCGACATGTGGGCATGGCCGGGAACATATGCCAAACAAAGGTTCGGGCACCACTGGTGGCCATAGTTGGCTGCTCACTTGGGGGGCACTGGAAGTGGCTGCTGGCTCAGGGCCATGATCCAGTCAAATCCTGATGACCCCTCCCCTCAGGTTCCTAGTCTTTGGGGCCAGTGGGTGCTCTCTTAAGGGAAAGACAGAATACTTCCCAGCTCAACAGGGGTCACAGAAAGGCATCATTTCCAGTCCCCAAGGCTGAGTCTAAAAATGAGACATCATCAGTCTGTGGCTTTCTGTCCTGATCTCCAGGGGCAGGGAACAAGTTCCTTAGCCCAGCGCAAATGCTGGGGAGGATCAAGGAGGAAGAGGATGCACTTCTACCTAGAAAGGAATCACAGAATAGAAGGGTCAGAAAGGATCTTAGAGGACTGCTCGCCCAGCCAACCCATTTTACAGATGAGGAAACCCGGGTCCAAGGGAAGTGATTTGTCCGAAGTCACACAGTCAACTGGTGACAGCGCTGCGACTAGAACCTAGGTGACCTAACTCCCGGTCCAGGGCTCTGTCCGCAACACCACCTGAATCATGGGGGAAAAGGGGCAGGTGATGGAAGGCATCCGGCGGGGTCGCCAGATGAAATCTGCCGGAGAATCCCGGCGCTCGGCTTGGGGGAGGGGAATGTACCTGGGACCCCTGCTCCCCACATCCTCAGGGACCTATCAGGGCCCTCCCGGCGGGGGGCACACAGGAATACGCGGGTCTGGGCCGCGTGCGCCCCGCCCCATCCTCCTGCCCGCACACAAGGCTCCTCAGCTCCGGCCGGACACTCTCCGGCTCTGCCCAAACTTCCCGTCCCACCGCGGACGCCTGCGGCCCGGGCCGGGAGCGTGCGGGGCTCCCGCGCCTCGCCTCCAACTTCCCCCAGTGCCCCTCGCCCTCCCCGGGCCGGCACTTACCCGAGGGTCCCGGCTCGGCCGCCCGAGGAGGGGGCCGGGCCCGGCGGGAGGTCACCGCACCGAAGCCGGCTCCGGCCCGACGCCGCTCCGAGCTCGGTCCTGGCCGCTGGCTCCTCTCGGCACCAGCCCGCAGCCCCGAACCGTTCGGGAAGGGGAGGGGAGCGGGGGGAGGGGCCGGGGGACGGACCCGCCCCCTCCCCAGCAGCCCCCCCGCCCCGTTTTCGCCAGTTTCGGGGAAGCCATCTAACGCCTTAACCCTTCGTCTCCCACGCAGGAAGGCGGGACCGGCCTGGGAGGGGGCGCGGCTCCAGGGGCCGCGGGAGAACCGGGGGGAGCCGCCAAAGGGGCTAGGAGGCCGGGGGCGGGCGGGCCGGCGAGCGTGAGAGCCCAGGCAGCGGGGAAGGGGGCGGGCACCCCACGCCGCCGGCTCCGGGCACGATCAGAGAGGCGGCGGGGCCGCTGCGCCCCCTAGCGGCGGCATCGTGGCAGCAGGCGGCCGGCCACAGCTGCCCACGCTGGGGGCGGCGGCGATGAACGGGAGAGGCTCGGGAGTAAGTCACTGCGGAGGTGCGTGCCAGGGGCTCACCGGGTCCTACCTCCTGCGGTGCGGCCTTATCCTCTCGTTGCGGAGGAGGAAACTGAGGTTCGCCGAAGGGCCGTGCCACCGCAGGCATTCCCCACCCTGTTCTGTCCCGCGGGGCTGGGCTTTCATCTCTGCGCCTTTGGATGGGCTGCACTCCCTCTTCCGCGCAGTCTTTCCAAATTCCTTCTCCCTTCCGAGCTCTGTTCAAATACCATCGCCTAAAGAGGCCTTCCCTGGTCCCCACCACTATGAATTTTTGGTCCGGAACTATGATTTTAGTGGTTTAGGGAGCTGCCCAGAAAGAAAACTCCGTCCACCAATGCAGACCTGAACTCAGTGTACAATTTAATCTACCATTGTTGCCTGCGGCATGAATCTGGCGAAAGCTTCCGCTCGGAACCACCCAGCTAGTATAGGTTGGAGGTGGGATTCCTAGAGCTCAGGTCCTTCCGACTCCAAGACCAGTTCTCTTAACTCTTCCCCTCTCCCCCAGGCTGTCTCTCTACCCTAATCCCAATTATCCTGTACTTGTTTTTATATGCTTAGTTATCTACAACCTCACCTACCCTCCCTCCTCCCCGATCCCAGCCTTCCATAGAATGTAAACGAGAGCCCCTGCTCAGTGGCACAATACCTGGCATAAGAAGTAGGCGCCGAACACTTGCTTTTTAATCGCCGGGTCTCTCCTGACTTCATGTCCCAGGCTCTTGGCACTCCAGGAATTGACCGCTCCCCCCAAACCTCCAGGCCTTACGGGAGACATGACTTTTCCCCCAAAGAAGCCCGTCCTCCCACTTCAGTCTCTCACTGAAAAGGTTGGGGTGAGGGACTCCAACTCATCCACCTGGGGGATTTGTCATCCCTTAGTTGTACTTTTTCAAGACAACTCAAATACCAAGTCCTCCAGGAATCTCTTCTCCTTTTCTCCTCTGAATATTCATGCCTTTGTATCTCTGTGGCATTCCCCCAGGCAGATAGTGGCTACTTGGGTTCATTTTTTTAATCTACTTTTTATTAAAAGACTGAGGGAAGGAAGCACAGTTTGATTCCCCATAGTGTACTCCATAGGATTTGTCCAAGGCCTCCTACAGTTTTTCTTAACAAGCATCTTCGGCAACGAAGGTCAAACACGAACAAGCATCCATCAAGCACTTACTATGTGCTGCCTCTCCTCTTCTCTCCTGTCCCCACGTGAGGTATCATGCCCGTACCTGAGGGTACTCTGCCCAAAGAAAGGTAAATTTTGATGGCTGAAACCTACCTTGCTACCTTGGGGTTTACTGGCTAAATTTCTTTCTATCCGTGCCCAAACTCAAGACCATGCCTAAAACCCAATTCATTCTGGCTTTCATGGATTGGCCAACAATATATAGCTCCCTGCCCAAGTCCTGATGGTTCAGAATGAATGTAAATATCGTTTCTCTTTTGGCCAAAAACCCTGAAGGCCTTCTCTTCCCAGTTTGATTTTTCTTTTTTAATTAAAGGGGCCATCCCTTGACTCACTACTTAAACAGCCCTATTCACTGAATGGGCATTGCCTCAGTCAAAGTGAGAACTTGGAAAGATCTTAGGCCAATGTCCCTCACGGCATGCTGGACCATCTCCAGTTGTCCCACCTATATCTGGCCATGGGACCCAGATGGCTCTAGGAGAAAGCGAGGCTGGTGACTTTTCACAGTCCTTCCTCATTTAAATCCAATTCACTAGCAAGTCATGGCATCATTTTCCTAATGTCATGGTCCTCTCTGAGAACAAAGGACAAACCACACAACTATGTGCTGGGCAACACAGCAATTGGCACTGAGGACATGAAAACCAAAAAAAAAAAAGCTTTTCTTGAATTTATGTTCCAAGTAGAGAGAGATAACATATACGTTGATAAAGAATACAGAATAAATACAAAATGAATACAAGATGGTTACATACAAAGTAATTAAGGAGGGAGGCACTAGCAATTTCAAGGACCAGTAGAGGCTTCACAGAGAAGGTAATGATTGAGCTCCATCTTGAAGGAATCAAAGGCCAGGTTTTGGGAATAGTAAACTTTCAGGAAGACACAGGAGAGGGGAGGACCACGTGTGAGGGACACAGCAGAGATCAGTTTGGTTGAAGAATGCAGAAAAAAGAATCACATATAATAAGGCTGGAAACACAGACTGGGGTCAGGTTGTTAAGTGTTTTAAAAGCCAAGTAGATGATGCAAAGTGAATTAAGCTGAGCCATGAAAACAATATACACAATGACTACTACAATAACACAAATGGAAAGAACAACCACCATAGAACAAATGAAACTGAACATCAATAAATTATAGAGAAAAAGTTTGTGCCCATAAAGAGATGTGAGAAGACACCTTCCCTGCTCTTTTGCAGAAGTGGCGATCCACAGGCATGGAACATCGCATATGATGTCAGATTGTTTACATACGCTCATTGGTTTTGCTGATTTTTTTTCTCTTAAAAAAATATTGTAAGGAACAGAAAGAGGAATACAGGGAGAAATATGGATGTCATATAAAAACAAAAGATACTCATCTATTTTTCTTTAAAAACAACAACAAGGTGTTGATATTTGATCCTACAGGCAACACAGAGCTACTAGCATTTGTTGAGTGACATAATCAAATTTGTACTTAAAGACAATCACTTCGGTAGCCCTGTGGATAAAGGACTGGAGTGGGGAGAGACGTGAGGCAGAGGCCAAAAATAGAGCAATTGCAATGGTCCAGTCAAGAGGTGATAAGGACCTGAACTAGGGTGGTGGCTGCACATAGAGAAAAGAAGGATGAGTGCAAGATATTGTATAGGCAGAAACAGTAGTATTTGGCAAATGATTATGTGAGGTGAGGGAAAGTGGGGGGTCAAGGGTAACACTGAGGTCACTAGGCCTAAAGATTCAGTGTTTGGAGTCCTAGGAGATAAAGTGATCTACTAAGATAACAAGTCTGGTAGGTGTCAAGCACAACTTGACAACTTGGTCTTCCTGACTTTGAGAGTGAACCCATTTTCACCAAGTCCCCTGCTTCCTCTCTAAACAGGATGATGAAAAAAGGTAATGCTATCCTAGCACGAGAGGCAAGAGAAGGTGATAATAGAGAGGGGAGGTGGTGAAGTAGATAGAGCACTGGCCCAGGGGAAGCTGCATTCAAATGTGACCTAAGACAGTTACTAGCTGTTCCATCCTAGGCAAGTCACTTAACCCCAACTGCCTCCAAAAAAAACCCCCAAAACAAAACAAAACACTGTACTATGTCCTAGTGAAGCCATACCTGGAGTACTGTGTTCAATTCTGGGAGTCACACTTTAGGAATGACATGGATACAATTCTGGAGTGCATCTAGAGGAGGATGATCAGACTAGTGTGCATGTTGGAGAACATGCCATATGACTTTGGCTGAAGGACCAAGGGATGCTTAGCCTGGAAATGACTTAGGGATTAAAAGTCTGGGTTTTTTTTTTTTAATTAGACTATGACATTACAATTATACTATTAAATTGCCTCTGACAACTGGTGAATAGCTGAACAAATTTCAGTATAAAAATGTAACAGAATATTATTACAATATGAAAAATAGCCCAAAAAAACAATTTCAGAGAATCCTGGGTAATTTGAAGGGATGCAGTGATGTGAGCAGAACAAGAAAACTTTATACAGGGACAACATTGTAAAAAAAAAAAATCAAACAAGAAACAATGTTGAAAGACTTAGAAACTAATCAAAGGAATGAGCAACTATGTCTCCAGAGGTCATCCCATATGAATGTCTCATTGCATATGAAGCAACAAGAGGTGACGACTACATAGAACATAGAGGCATACTTTGGACATGGCCACTGTTTAGATTTGTTTTGACTGTGTTAAGTTGTTCCAAGGATTTTTTTTTCTATTCTCTTAACTTTTAATTGGGAGTGATGGTGATTATCCATAGTGCTGCCAAAAAAGTGGGGCACTGAAATATTTCTTAAAAATACACAGAACACTGTATCAGATTGCTTGCTCTCCTGGGGAGAAGGGAGGAGAGCACCAAAGGGGAAAAAAATTGGAAGTCAAAATCTTATAAGAAAATGAATATTGAAAACTATCTTTGCCTGTAATTGGAAAAAATACTATTAAGTAGGGAAAAAATAAAAAAATAAGAAAAATGCACAGAAGAAAGTTCAGAAGCACAGACAAGCACTCTTTTGAAAGCAACATGTACAATTTATTATATGCTTTTATTTTAAAAAGCAAATAGTATAAAAGGGAGATTCAAAGTTTCATATAGGATATTTTTGAGTTTCAAAATGCTTTTTTTGTGTGCCTAGGGTTCAGAATAAAAAACAGTAATTGTTTTTATGGGTTTTTTAAAAATAGCAGACAAGGGAGATATGATCGCTATCTTCAAGAATTTGAAAGGCTATCACAGGACAGCTAGGCCTGGGGTCAAGAAGGCTCATCTTCCTGAATTCAAATCAGGCCTCAGACACTTACTAGTTGGATGACCCTGAACAAGTCACTGCCTCAGTTTCCTCATCTATAAAATGAACTGGAGAAGGAAATGGCAAGCCACTCCAGTATCTCTGCCAAGAAAATCCCAAATGGAGCCATGAAGAGTCAGGCATGACTGAAATGACTGAACAACAACATGGAAGAACCAGAAAGCGACTTGTTCTGCTGGGACAGAACTGGAAGCAGAGAGCAGATGGTGCAGGATAACATTTCACCTCTAAGAAAAAAAAAATCCTAAACCATGAGAGTTATAAAAGAGTAGGATAGGCTGGTTGGACTAGGTCACTGAGCTCTAAAGTCCTTAGGGGTCTGTGATTTGCCTCTCTCCCTTAGGTCAGTAGGGCACAGAGCCTTGTACCTGAATGCTTTTTACATAAAGATAGACAGGCAGATATTTTTTTTTACTGAAAGGCAGTGGCCAGTGCAAGATACCAAAGTGGGAATGGAGTTGATGAGGGTCAGCAAAATCACAGACGTTAGAACTCGAAGGCACCTTAGAAATCAGCCGGTCCAAGCCCCTCTAGTCTCCACATGGAGAAACTAAGAAAAGTTAAGGGATTGGCCCAAGGTCATGTAATACTAAATGGAAGAGCCGGGATGTAATCTCAGGTGTTTCTGACAACAAACCCAGAGCCCAAGTCACAGTAACCAGGATGGATTCACCTGTGTGCTCAGGTTGGCCAGGTGAAGGTAGGGAAGAAGACAAGACAAGAGGAAAGGGGAGGAAGCTGTTGGGGGAAGAAGGTGGGACTCACAATCTAGTGGGAAAAGTAAAACTCAGGGCAGGGATGGTGAGAAGGATAGGACAAGGCAGAACTAAGCAGACTGTGAAACTGGGGGTCACAAACTCCAAGGACAATACAGCTCAGAATAGCAAACTAGGGAAGATTGGTGTAATCCCGAGAGGCTTCCTACAAGAGGTGATATTTGAAGTGGGCCTTTAAAGGATGGGTAAATTTGGATAGGGAAAGAGGTGTTTGCACGGAGGTGTGGGGAGAACAAAAGTAGTGAACCAACCATGTGATTTGTAAAGCATGTTAAGGGCCAGGGAGACCAGACTGCTCAGTCCCATTGCCTGCTTCCCTCCCAGGGCCAAAAACGTGTCTTTGCCACAGGGCCAGCACACTGTAGATAATGTTTACTAAAGGTGAAATATGTTATAGTGTAACTCAATTGGGGTAGGATTCACAAGATGAAAAGATTTAAAGCTAGAAGAGCCCTTAGAGATCATCTCATCGAGGACTTCCTGACCAGGAGTTCACCTAAATCTCAGAGAATTACATTTTTATTTACATATAATTGGTTTCTTTTGTAATCCTCTGCATTTTACTTTTTATTCATTTAAAACCATTATTCTGAGAAAGAACTTATAGGATTTTGCAGACAGTGCCAAAGGAGTGCATGACACAAAGTTAAAAACCCCTGATCCAATCCATCCTGTTCACTGTACAGTTGAGGAAACAAGTTCAGAAAGGTTGTGACTTACTAAGTACCAGAGTCATCATAAAGCAGGAAATGTGGGTCCCAGTCTCTTTCCTGCCACTAACTAGCTCTGAGAGTTTGGGCAACTCATCCAACTTCTCTGAGTCTTATTTTGTTTGTAACAAGAAAAGTTATAAATGATTTATATGATAAATTGTAAATAAATAGTGCCAGAGCAATGCGAGCTGTTATTATTGTGCCATAAAGTCAGTCCTCCAGTATTTATTAAGCACTTACTACATGCCAGATATTGTGCTTTAAGCACTGAACAACAAAAAATAGGAAGGAATACATAGAAATATGTTAATTTGTAGGCATGAATACAACGTGAAGAACAAATCAGAAAAAACTATCTCATTAGCTCCCATAGGTTCAAGTTATCATCTCTATGCAGTGAACTCCCAGATCTCTATGTTAGCCCTCATTTTTGTCAAGTTCCAATTTGTACAAACTGGACATCTCCTGGATGCCGCACTGGCATTTCAAAGTCAACATGTCCAAAACAGAATTCCTATTTTTCCCCAAACCCATCTCTCCTCCAAATTTCCCTATTTCTATTAAGGTTGCCACCATTATTCCGGTCACCCAGGCTCACAACCCCAGAATCACTCTTTCTGTTACCAAGTCATCAATTCTACTTTTGAAACATCTCACATTCAATCCCTTTTCTCTACTCAAATAGCTACTAACCTAAATTCATCATCTTACCTTGCCTATTTCAACAGAAACAGTAAGGTGGCAGAGTGGGCTTGGAGTTGGGAAGACCCGAGTTCACACTTGGCCTAACGCTGTTCCCAATTCTTCTATACCTTGTAGCAGATGGTTTTCGTGAGTTGTTTCATGAGCTGTTCTCAGGAATAGCCAAAAAATAAAAATAAAAGCTATTTCTTGACCAACTCTCTAGTGATCAGCCTCTCCCCATTTAAGGAGGGATGGCCTCTTGAGAGAAACAACATGCAAGGCCGTTCTGGCTTCAGAGGACCTGCCTCAATGAGCATAGCCTTTGAGAACTCCATGCCTCAGACAAGGATCAGAAATCATCTACCTGAGGAGTACATTTAAAAGCTATTTTTAAAATGTACACTTTTCTGCTTCTTAGTTTCTATCCCTTTAAAAAAAGGATCATTTACCTCAAGGGGCTATTATGAATACCAATACAAGAACACATGTAAAAGTGCTTCCAAAAGTTTACAAGTGCGAGAGAAAGGGGAGGCACTATATTACATTTATGTTTTAGTTTAGAGAAAAGCAAACTTTCTTATGCAGGTAAGGAAGGGGGGCAATCAGTGGTGGCTGGAGGGTGAACAAGAAAGGGCAAACTGAAGGATAGTTATAAGGTTATTGGTTAGTTTATGCAGTAACTTGGTGGTGGTGGTGGTGAGAATGGTGAGAATGACGATGCCAGGTGGAGAGGACTGGACCAAGGAAGAAATGACACCATAGTAAAGCACTGGCCACGGCGGGATGGGTGGTAGGTCAAATACATAATGCAGAATTCTAGCCCTGAAAACCACTGTTACAGTAGGAAGGGGATCAAACTGAGATTGGCAGACAAGGGGAAGATTCTGAGTCGGAGGAAGCTCTAAGAACCCTTCCACTACAACCCAGCATCAGAAATGTCACAGACGGAAATACAGGTTTGGAATGCTAATGAGAGTACAGTGCTGGACATACGGACTTAGGGCCTGTTTCGAAAAGGCAGTTTGCCTAGCTCTTTTCTCATCCATCCCTCTGGGGTATCTGATCTAACTTTCAAAACCCATGTCCAATTCTTCCCCTCAAGGAGAGGATAGATGCATTCCACATTGATCAATTCTAACTAACATCCTTTCTTAATGTACTTTAAGGACTGATTCACAGTAAGTTTGAACAAGAGTCATATGCCATCTAAGATGTGTCTTTCAGTAAAATTATGCATGCATTAGTATCAAGAAAGTGCTTAGGTGGCATTATGGGGAAAACAGTATACTAGAAGTTGGGACATCAGAGTTCTAGTTCCATCCTGGCTGGATGCTGACTCCCTGATAAAGATAATCCAGACCCTAACATCACCCCAACCCTCAGGACCATTACTCCCTTCCCAACACTGCTTGGCATATAGTAAGGACTTAATAAATGTTTTCCATTCCATTCCATATTTACCTTAAACCTACTGTGGAAACCTGGGTGACCCACTTTCCATCTACTTCTGTTGTTGGCTGAGCCAGAGTTAAGCTTATCCCAAGACCTCCCCTCAGAAACTAGCCATACAAACCACCAGTGCACTCCAGGCAGTGAGAAAATGAGAGAAGCTGTGTTTGGCCCCACCTCAGAGATGGATTTTAATATGTAGATTCCAATCAGATGGCCACCAACTTGTGTAACAGAAGTCAAAGCAGAGCCAAAACCCCCTAGGGACCCAAACCAAAAATTCATTGGGTACAAAGGTCCTGGGAGTGATCTGGGAAGATCAGTACCCAATCTACAACCCCCATGTTGGTCAAGCCAAGAAGAATTACAGAAATGATGAGGGCCAGATGCAAGGACCCTTCCTATCCTTTGCCCTCCCCTATCTTGATCAAAATAGAGCAGGCAACTTGCATTAAGTCCCCAGGAGGGCTATCTGTTGAAAGTGGTCTGGAAGTTCATTCCTCAGTGGAGGTGATTTCTCAACAGCCACCATCTGTCTGGGCCTTTGACAAGTATTGGTCATACCGGTCCTCACACTGGCTCACAGTCATCAAGAAGTAGTCAGGGTTGGCAATGGCCTGAAGGAGATCATTTTGCACTAGGCAGATGCTGTAGAGTTCAGATGTGGGGACTGTGCAGCATTCTTGTCCTCCCTGGCCCATAAATACCTGCAGGCAAGAGCACACACACACAAACACACATATACACAGAGTTCGTGAGGGGAGAATATGCTGTGGTCTCTGTATGAGGCTGGGAATTGCTGCTCTGCCTAGCAATGTGGTACAAAATCACCACCCTATCTTTAGCCTCCAGGAAAGACTCCAATCCTCAGTTCCTCCCATGATGGCCAATGCTGGGGGAGGCTTGGAAATCAGCCCAATCCTACCGTAACCAACTTTTGGCTGGGCCAAACTTTAGGATGGGTGTCTCTCAAGAACTTGGGTTAATTCCATGCATAGGAATTTAAATTGAAAGAGACCAACAAGTCCAACTCCCTCATTTGATGGATGAGACAACTGAAGCTGAAAGAGGTCACTAGTGACATTACCTCCAGGATCAAATATAAAATCCTGTTTGACTTTTAAAGCTCTTTCTAACCTGGACCCCTCCTACCTTTCCAGCCTTGTTATACCTTATTCCCCTCCACATATTCTGAGATCCAGTGACTCGTGGTCTCCTTCATGTTTTACATGATATATAACCTACATCACATTGCTTACTATCACAGAGAAGGGGAAAGTGAAGTGGGGAGAAAATTTGGAACTCAAAATTTAAAAAATGAATGTTAAAAATTGTCTTTACATGTAACTGAGAAAAAAAAAAATACTATAACAAGAAACTAGTGGTGTCTCCTCGCTGTTCCTCACACATGACACTCCATGTCCCAATGGTGCTAAATAACATTCTCCCTGAATGGCCCCCATGGCTGGAACGCTCCTTCATTTCTTCCTTGTGGCTTACAAAGCCTTTCCTGGTCCTCCTTAATTTCAGTGCCTTCCCTGTGAGATTATCCCTAACTGATCTTTTCCATCTCTGCTTTCTACACAGTTGTTTGTATGTTGTTTCTTCCATTAAAGTATGAGCTTCTTGAAAGCAAGGACTGTTTTTGCCTTTCTTTACACCCCTAGCATGTAGCACAGTGCCTGGCCCACAGTAAGCACTTAATAAGTAAATGCTCCGATTAAATATATTTGTAATGAGTTTTGTTTTTCCTGCCTTCTCAAGAAAAGTAGGTAGGAAAGTGGGAGTAGTGAGGGAATGCAGAACTGACAGTGAAATGAAATTTTTTAAAAAGTGAATGCTGGTTGACTTATTGACTCAACTTGATCTAGGGTCACATAGCCAAATGTGAGGAAAGGTTTGAACTCAGGTCTTCCTGCCACCAAGTGCAGCAGTATACCCTCTATCCACTGTGCCACTCCCTGTCGCTGTGAATTAGAGGCCATCTCCCTCCCTCCCAATACTCCAATCTGTTTGTACCTGGGGGTGGAAGATGCTCTCTTTATCTTGCAGTCGAATATTATCATCAAAGCAGATGTGCTGGATCTCAGGGTCATGGGGATCCACCCACAGTGGCTTGCCACCCTGACTGGAGAAATTGTTCTTGGCCCACCTAGAGAGGAAGGGAAAATGGGGGGTGTTGTGGGGGAGGCCATCATGGAGCCCATAACTTCCTGTGGCGGAACTTCCAATTGGGACAGCTTTATGCCGGTGACAGGTAACCTACTCTACTTGGGTTCACCCTTCCAGTGTTAGGAGCTTGGATTTTAGGATTCATAATGAGCTTTCACGGCATGGACTATCTAATGTGAAAGCTGCTGGTATCAAATCACACAGCCAAGGCAAAAAATATTTATTAAGCAACTACGATGCACCAAGTGTTCAGGGGAGGCTTTGTTCATGGAGGAGATCGTACCTAAATTGTATTTTGGAGGAGGGGATGTATGTCCATATAGAAGCCCTATGGAGAAACTGGACTGCCTTCTTCAGTCCTAATTGACTCCCTGACCCTGAAGGGACTATGACCAAGCCAGAGATGCAGCTCTTAGGGTGACAGACAGTTGGGTAGAAATGGAATGGCCCAAAGTAGCAGAGTTTGAGGCTGGGCTCTGACACTTACTGGTTCCGTCACTTCTTCTGGAGTCTACAAAATGGTGAGGATAATGCCTGTACTGCCTGTCTCCTAGAGCTGCTGTGAGGAAAGCACTTTGTAAATGTCTAGTGATAAATAACTCCTCTGGGTTGCTATTGTGATTACCAAGCAAAGTGGTCCTGAAAGCCCCCCAGGCCTTCCAAGGCACTGAAGTAGTCGTATACGACTCTTGCATCTGGCCAGTTGGACACACATTCTTTCCCTCGACTGACCGTCACCTTTTTCGGACTGCAGCGGATCTTTCCGGGTCGCATGTCCACAGGGAGCTGCAGGAACAGGAAGAGGCTGAAGCCAGCACATATCCCCAGTGGTAGCCACCTCCCCTTGTTTCCCCTCCCCCTGCCCAGTTCAAAGAAAGACTGGCTGCCCTTTAGTCACCACTGAACCTCTCCTGAGGAATGTCCTACTCTGGTTTCCCTTGCCCTCAGAGCATCTCTCACCACCACCTCTTTCAGGGCTGAGAACTGTGGGTGCTGGCCTTGGAGAGCTTTGTGTGTGGTCTGAAGTAGTGAGGTCAAGTCTTTGCCAAAAGTGCGGAAAACGACAGCAAAGCGTCGGCCCTGCTCACAAAGACCGGCCAGGAGTTTGAAAAAGGCTGGCAGTACACGGTGGTAATGACGGCCATCCTCCCCTGGAACAGAGAAAACTGCATCGGGCTGGCCAGGCCACTCCAATAGCTGCAGGTAGTAGGAGAAGAGTGTCTGGAAGGGGTGGCCCAGGGGAGTTGACGTAAACTCGGTGTGCCGGCCAAAATTCGAGGAGAAGCTGATGGCATCAGGAATAGGGGGCAGCAATGAAGGGAACTCACTCAGCCACTGCCACTCACCTAAAAGAGAAAGTTGAGTCCAGAGTTGGGGTGGATTTGGAGTAGAGGGAGAGATGGAACATGGCCAAAAATCAGCAAGAGAGGACATCCCTGTCTCCGTCTCAGATATGGAGTTCAGTGGTGGCCAACTATCTTCAAAGCCAGTGTTCGAGCTGAGTCAGGAGTCAGAAGCATGTTCCTAGATTCTGGAATCTAGAGCTGGAAAAGATCTCAGACCATCTATTACAAGTGCTTCATTTTTCAGATAGGAAAACTGAGATCCATTGAGGGAATTTTTTTTCCTGCATAGACTTATGACTTCATTCACATAGGGAATTTCAGGCAAGGAAGCTCCCTTTATCAATGCAGACCTGCAAATCTTCTGCAGTGCTTAAGAGAACAGCATGGGATGCTGGGAGTTGGAGTGATTCGTCCAGGGCCCTCTGCTGTGAGAAGGGAATAATTATGACAATAACATCCATTTCTATGTCACTTGATGATTTCTATGTTATTTCTACAGGTCTTTAATGTCCGTAACACGCTTCACAAATATTCTCTCACTTGGATGCTCACAACAACCCTGGAAGGTGGACGCTATCATTATCCTCATTTTACAGAGGAGGAAACTGAGGCAGGCAGAGGTGAAGTGACTTGCCCAGGATCGAACAAGTTCGTGAGTGTTTAGGGCTAGATTTGAACTCGGGTCTTCCTGAGTCCAGGCCCAGTGGTAGCCACTGTACCCCCAGCTGCCTTTATGGTTTACTAAGTGGTTCCCTTACAAGCCCCCAGTGACATAAGTAGTAAATTTATTATTACTCCCTGTCAGAGGGATGATAAACTGAGGTTCACAGAAGTGGTGACTTGCCCAAGGCCACGTAGCTCATTGAGGAATCTGAAGGCATTGGACAGGTGAAGTGGGAAAAGGGCCAAATGCTCAACAAGACGACCCAGTTCAAATCATCTCTATTATGTACTGCCTGTGGGACGTTGGGCAAATCACCTCATCTCTCTGACCCTCAGTTTTCTCCTGTGTGGTAGGGCACAAAGACTTTCCAACGACTTTCCCTGCCGCCGCCAATTAATCTATAACCCTCTGACCCCAGTTCTCCAGATTCCAGAACAATCACTCTGAGTTACACCACAGCAACTTGCCCAAGGCCACAGGGAGTTGGAAAGGTCCTGAACTGGAACCTAGACATCCTGACTTTCACTTGTACCCTGATAATATTTAATATAAATTTTAGACTTTAATACAGGCCAAAGTTTGACTTAAGAAGAGCCTGGACCTAATTCCCTTTGTTTAACTTGGAGGACACCTTTTGATGTCAAGCGAACAAATGGAACTTCCTTACCAGATCCTTCTTCTGGCATCTTAGTGATAAGGAAAAACACAGATATCTTGGGTTGCAACTTCAGCTTTGTCAGCTCTGTTAAGATACCACAACTTCAAAGGCCTGGATATCTGTTATCAGAATAGTGGGATGTTCTCCTTATCTTAAGTGACAGAGATATTGCAACAGAAAGGAGATTCCCACACTTGGGATCATAAAACCCAATTGACACTACTTTGTTAACAGTCTTACCAAATTTATAATGTGTTTATCTAAGAGAGCTCCTTTCTCATGGCAAAAGGTACTTAAGACAGTCTGTACTGAGTGAGCCAGTTCTGATCCTGGCTCCATAGCACTATGTAACCGTTATCTTTATGGGGAATTGTTTAATTAATTAAATCATAAAATGTATGCATTTAACCTGTTGCCTTTTCTCTAACCAAGTTTTCAGGTCAACAACCCAAAACCTTCCTACAGACTGTGCCCAGCTCCAGGAGGAGGGGAAGAAAGTCTCTAGGGAAACCAGACTGGGGATTAGTTAGCATACTATAGACTTGCACTCACTGGAGATCTCAGGTTCTTTCCCAACAAAAATAAAATGGCACTATAACCTTTACAAAATACTTTCCTTACAAAACTGTGTTAAAATCCCATTTTACAGAAAAAGAACCTGAATATCAGAGGAGTGTGCTTAAAGTCACACAAGAACAAACGCCAAATCAGGATCTCAACAGGTCCAGCAGTCCTTCCACACCCTCCTTCTCACGGCTCCTGAAGATGCACTCCCTCACCCTCTGAAATCTCTAGAAACCCAAAGACCCACTTAAGACACAAATGGATGTTGTCAACAGGCACACACGGCTGCAGGCCCGATGGCAGCAATGCCAAAGTCCTGGAATGCTTCTTACCCTCCTGGTTGAACTGCCCCCAACACACAGTGCTCAGGTAGGAGTTGAGGGCAGCCACAGGGCCCTGGCCAGTGGCACTGTCAGACACGAGGATGGTGTTGTTTACGTCCATGTGAAGGACCAGTTTTTTGGTTCTTATGGTAAGAGGATATTCAGGGGAACCCGAAGAGTCCGGACCCTCAGCTCCCAGAGAGTCTCCACCAGGAGCGGAGCACAGAAGCTTCCCAGGCTCCACGGGGTCTGGGCTCCCTGGGGATGAAGGAGTCCTCCTCGGGGCCAGGAGGTGCCGTCCACTTCCATCCTTCTCCGTGCCCGCCGGAGGCGTGCCCTCCATGGCAGGGGATCTGCGGGGTCTGCTCAGGGCTGGGCTGACAGCCGGGCTCAGGCCCTTGTAGAGGTGGGAGGGCCAAGGGGCAAAGAGGAAGCTTGGGGAAAGATTAAGGAGGAAAATGGGATTGGAGGACGATGGCAGGGGCGGGGGGGGGGCTGAGAAGAGAAGGTTAATTAATGGGGGAGGGGATCCTGGAGGGTCCGGGAGCTCTCAGGAAAGGGGCCAGGCCGCAGATTTGGGGTACAGGCTTCTGTGAAGGGCCTGGTTGGCTACGGAAGAGAAGGAAAGTGAATGGCTGGGGGAGGGGCTGCCGGGGTGCGGGGGCCGGAGGTCAGGGAACAGAAGTCCGCGACATCTCAGGGAGAGCAGGGCCGAACGGCGGCCTCGGGATGCGGGGGCAAGCCGGCGCCGGGCCGGGGCTCCCAGGGCACGGCCGAGCAACACCGTCCCGGCTCTTCACTTCCGGCCGCGGAAGGCCGGCACCACGGACACCGGAACTGGCGGCCGGCCCTGGGCTAGAGCGTCTCCGTCCGGCCCCACCCCCGCCCCAGGGCTGCAGTGCCCCCTAGTGAGCGGATCGGGCCAGGTCCTCCCGCCCCGCTGGGGGCGGGCACGCCCTCCAGCTGGCTCCGCCCTCTCCCCGGAGAAGCGGCTCCGCTCCACGCCCCCCACGTCGGGCCGAACTGTTCCAGCTAGCCCTGCACATTTGGATGGACTCGCCCCAGCCCGGCCCTAACCCGCTGTCCTTATCCACCAGCCCTTGGGTCTCTACCTGGACCCATGGCCTTGGAGTCTCTGTGCTGTGTTGGGCAACCCTGGCATCAGAGCGTGGTCCTGCCAATCGGTGACTGTGGAACTGATCTCTGGGCTTCAGTGCCATCCACTGTAACATCACGGGGTCAGATCGGAGGACCCAAGGGCCCTTTCTACTCTCAGTCTAGGACCTTACATCATCTCTAAAAGCCCTTGTAGGGAACATTGCAGAGGGGTTGGAGTATTGAAAAGGGGCGGGCGTGAGTCCGCCTCCTGCCTCAGGTGCCGAGTTGACACACAGCTTCTTCAATCGTACATTTGAGATGATGATAGCAACCCGTTTTTAGGGTTTTTGGTGAAGGCAAAATGAGATAATTGGATAAAGCCTGCGAACAGTGACGATACAGATCACAGGACATTTACAACTCTAACCTAAGCTCTGCCCCATCGCCTGCCACGCCCTCCCCCCCAGCTCAGCTCTGCCCTCCAGCGGGTTCTAACCAAACTAAAATTCAATTCGACAAACATTTATGAATTGTTTACTACGGGTGAGGCACTCAGCGAGGTGCTGGAGGAAGATCAATTTACATAGGTCTGGAGACTATAACACTGTATTTACTATCAGTAAATACAAGATAATTAAAGGATGAAAACCTGGCCTCGTCACCTCAAAGAATCAGGAGATGATACTTAATCTGAATGTTGAAGGAAGCAAGGATTCTTCAGGTCTGGAAGATGACCCCTTCAAAGGCAGGGAGACTAGAGACGGTGCATCAGGTTGTGGATACAGATAGTGGGCCAATGGGAGGGAGGTGGAGTGTCTGAAAGGGAGTATTGTCAAATAAGCCATATGTGTTAGAAGGGGGATAAAGGCTGATTGGCTCGATTTTTGCTTCTCCAGTTTGTCCCAGAATCGGTCACTTACCTATGAGGGAGGCAATTGGAATCAGTATATCTGGCAGGGATGGCTTGAGCACCCCTGCATAGGAGAAAGGAAAAGTGTGTCTGATCAGGATATGGAGGAGGGATGGGTGGGGACAAGGTAACTAGGGCTCTTTGTTTTTTCCTTTCCATAGATGTGTTTGTATTGACACAGCTGCCTGGAACTGGGCTACCACAGGGAAGTAGCTCTTGTTTGCACAGGATATCACCTGCCTACTCCTCCCATGCCCATGTTAACCTTTGGCAGGGACAAATGCCTGGTGTGGAGGGTAGGAGCATCAATCAGCTGGAGGGCAAAACCCAGGTCAGGATCCTGCATCTGATCAGAGCCTAGTCAGGGTCTCCTGTAGAGCCAGAAAATTGAACAGGTAATGGGTCTTTCTGTATTCTCTAGGACAGGTTGGGATTGCTATAGCTGGAAACCTTCCAAGAAGAGCCCTTCCTGCAACAGGAAGTCAAGGTCCTATCCACTCAAGCTGTGTCCAGGAGAAAAACGGGGTACAGAATCTGGGCATAGGGGGCATGTGGAGAGAGGTACACTAACCCAGCCTATGATTCCCAGGATCCCAGGGACCAGTCATTCCTGCTGGGCAGAGGACAGATAAGAGGATGGATACAGATGGAGAGGGAGGGCAGTTGGAATGCCAGAAGCCGGAGGTGGGAATGCTGTGGCCAATGCTATGACTTCTGTCTCACTTTCTCTGAGATGCTACTAGGATCTCTTGTTCCTGTGACCTTTGAACCTTTTTTCTGACCCCCAAATTTGCCATTTTCTCCTACCCTTGAGCTTCTGCTCTTATTTCCCCTGAGGCCTAAAAGATCTCCTTCCTAAGTTCCCTTGCTGAAAGTCAGCTCAAATTTGACTTCTTCCATGAATACTCTGAAGACTTCTCTAGTCTTTCCCCTTCAGATCTCATGCCATACTTAGCTTTTGTTGTGTGACATAATGAATGTAACATGTATTCTATATATCATATGTATGTAACATAATTATGTGATGTATTCTAGCTAGCTGCATTTTGTGCACCTTATCTCCTTACTAGATTAGAGTCTAGCCATTTGGTTAATTGTTGTCTTTCATTCTCAGAAAAGACCAAAATGACATCAGTATGATGGGGAACGAAGTACAATGTGTCCCACTGTGGCTGAACAGGTGGATACAAAGGCTCGAATATCTCATGTTTCCTTTGAGCTACTGCAATTCTGCTTTGCTCATAGAACACAGCGCAGGATGTAGAACACTGTACTGTGCCTCTCGTGTCTCACAATAAATCCAAAGTTTTTCAGAGAGACCTTGAGAGTGTTCTTGTATGGTTTCTTCTGACTACCATGTGTGAACTCTCTCTGTCTTTTAGGTAAACATTCCTTTGGAATTCGAACAATATGATCAGCCCCTCACAGTTAGACTCTCTACAGTAGAGTTTGAATGCTCGGCAGTTCAGCTCAAGAAAGGACCTCAGTGTCCCATAGCTCATCTTGCCAAGATGATCTTCAGAATCTTCCTAAGATAATTCAAATGGAAACGATTCAGTTTCTTGGCATGATGTTGATAATGCTGTCCAGGCATACAACAATGAGATCGGCTAAACGCCTCTCTAGACTTTTAGTTCGATAGGCAGTCCAATATCTGTTCTCTCTCACACTCTTTGGAACCTCCCATACACAACTAGCTCTGGCAATGCATGCATCAACTTTATCATCTATATGTATATCCCTGGACAGTATACTACCAAGGTAAGTGAACGTATCCACAGCATTCAAAATTTCTCCCTTCGTTGTAACACATATGGATGGTGTGGCACTGGCTGGTAGAGAACCTCCCTTTTCTTTATATTAATTGTTGGGCCATAATTAGCACAAGCAGCAGAGAATCAATTCATGCAACATCACAGCTCAGCCTCAGAACCTGCCCTGAGGGCACGATCCCCTGTGAACAAACTCTCCTTCCACTTTAGTCTTGACTTTTCCAGTTAAATAATTTGCCGTCAGTGAGGTGGACTGGCTTTGATGCCATTCTATCCTTCAAGGACCATGGTGCTTTTGTACAGTAGGTACCTTAATAGCTCTTTGTTGTAGTGTATACATATTGGATTCTTTCTTCCCCTTGCAGGAGATGGACCTGGAGGGTTTAAGTCCAAGGGAGCAGGAGAGCCTAAAGTTCCTTTTGGACACCATTGCTGCCCTAGATGGGGATGAAGACAGGGATAGAGACAGGGACCCAGAGGCTCTAGACAGTGGTCGAGACTCAGTACCAGGTAAGATCCTGGGCACAGGAAAACAGTAGAATGGGTGGAGATAGACCCCAAACTGAATGAGGACACAGAGTCTGCAGCAATCTTAGCTGCCCAATACCTCTCGGAACATCAACTGTCAGGAATTTTAAAAGCCATGAAGTCCAATGTGGTTGGGACGCTGAGATGCAAACAGGTCACAGAGATGGAACTAGTACCCAGGTCTTGAGATGTGACTCCTAACCCAAGGTTTTCCATGCCACCTTGCACTACCACTTCTTTCTCATATGATGGGAATTTGGGGTTGGTGGAAGATGGGGAGGTAAGGAAGTTCAAGGCTCTTCTCCCTAATAAATCTAACCTGTCTCTACTCTGATTCTTTAGATGGTTCTATGGAGTACAAACCTCTAAATACCATCCCTCAACCCCTGGCCACCCCAAGCAGACTCCGTAAATTTGATACTATCGTACGGTCTGGCATCAGTGTCCGAGAGCTACGGGATCATTTCCGGGGACTGAACCAGGTACAGGGGAGCACAGACACCACAGGAGAAATGCTGCCTCCACGTGCCCAAAAGCCTGGGCTTCTTCCAGGCCATGTCAGGCTTGCAGGAACCCCCAGCCAGGGTGCTAGGGTTCCCAAACTGTGAACCTGTCCCTAAAGGGGATCTGGGACCCTCTTAGCTCAGGGTCTGTAAGAGACTCTAGAATTCCAGAACCTCGGAGCTAGAAGAGAACCTCAAAGGGCTTCTAATACAAGCTATGATATTAGGAACAGTAGTCCCTCCCACAGAATCCCCAGACTTTACCGGAAGACTTCCAGCACTTACTGAAGCAGCCCATATCCTTTTGGTGCAGCTGTTACTGCTCGATCTCTGTTTCCATGTAACGTCTTCCCGTTGCTCTTGGCTCTGCCCTGTAGAGCCGAGCAAAACTGTGATCCTCTCGATAACCCTGGAGATACTTGAGTCTTCTATTTTTTAGGCTACACATCCCCAGTTCCTTCAACTTATTTTCAGATGGATCGATCTCCTCATTCTGGTTACCTCAGCTATGTTCCAGTTTATCAATAACCCCTTTAAAAATGTGGCAGGTACAACTGAACACAGGATGCCCAGGATGATCTGACAATGGAGATGATCTCCCTCTCCCTTCCATTCTGGACATTGTACCTCTCTGGATGCAATTTAAAATGACGTGACATTTTTCAACTGCCATGTCACACTGATGGACATCAAAAAGTAATAGTAGGGAGACTAAATGACTTCGAAGATCCCTTCTCATCCTAAATCTGTTATCTCTTGGTCACCTATTAAATCTTTTAGTTTCTTCACAGGAGCTACTACTATCTGACCAGACCACCTCTTTCTGTACTTATGCAATTTGACTTTATGAATATATGATTTAGAACCGGAAGGAGAATTCACATATTAACACCCTCATTTTACAGATGAGTACAATGAGGCACAGAGAGGTTAGGTGTCTTTCCCGAAGTCACACAAATGGTAAGTCACAGAGCCAAAATTTGAACCCAATGCTCTTGTCAGGATAAAGCCTTATGGTCTCTGAGCTAGGAATGGGGACCAGGAAACTTGTAGTATTCAAGAAGAATTCATTGACTGGTTACAGAAAGAACCTCCCACTCCCCAAAACAAGGGATCAGAAGGATAGACATTAGAGGAGCCTCATTTACTGACCACATTTTGCCCAGACCAGCTTCTCCCACCAACCATGAGTACCAAACACTTCTGTGGGACCTTTCACCTGTGCATCCCAGAGTAAAGTAAGCAGATGAACCTTCAGTGGAGTACGGTACCCCTCCCTTCATCTCTCCTGAGGGTCTTCTTGGAGATGTATGAAATATCTTGGAAGATCATGTCCAATGTTTCCACTGATACTATGGTTTGTAGTGGACTAGAGGCGGAGGAAAGGGTGTATTGAAGTTCTTACAGATCCCTGTTGTTAGGCCAAAATTAGCACAAGAAACAGAGACTCAGTCCACATATTGTTGCATCTCAGCCTCAGAGCCTGCACTGAATATACAATCATCTGCTAACAAAAAGTCACACACCAACTCTCCTTCCACTTTAGTCTTGGTACCTGGAAAGACCTCATATAAGTTCCTCTGAATTTGGCCTCTTGAGGAAATGGGGATTAAAACAGATCCCAGAAGACTGATCCATTGACTTTCTCAACCTCACTCTGTTGCTTTTCCCTTTTCCTTCATGGCTTTTCCCCAGGATGGGGAAGGAGATAGGGGTTAGGGGCTGGAGACCAGAATATATAAACCAGGTCAATTACCAGACTAGGCCCATAGTGATTACTCATAGCTGATTGGACATTAATTGCCAAGTAGAAGAGCCTTGCTCTAAAGAAAATACAATATTTAATTCTCTAATTGGTCTAGAAACTAAGGAGGAAGCGCTTAAGAGCGAGAGGATGCCCCACAGTGCCTGAAGAGGGACCCCAAGGGAGAGGGCAAGTGCCAGGTTACTGAGGGAGAAGGTTCCCTGGTACTCCTTTCAGTGAGAAAGGAGCTATATAGAGGGTAAGGCCCCAGAGGTTACTGAAGAAAGAGCCCAGGGGATTTATATCCACCTTTGGGAATGAGTCTGAGATGAGGAAGAAATTCTAGGAAAGAGCAAGAGGCACAGCATGATTTTACCTGTGTAGCGCTACCACCACCACCACCCCTACCTGGAAAAAGACTCCTGGTCTGCCTTTCTATTCCATTCCTTGCCTGACAAGAGGCCCACTTCTTGCTGACCAATGATGTTCAGCTTGCTGCTGTAGTCCAAGTTAGGCACAGGGGCAGGTCCTGGACAACTGGCACAGCTTTGAAACGATGTGGACCACAACAGAACCAGGTGTTATTGAAATGGATGGAGTTAATAAATCACAGGCAAAATCAATTAGGAATTTCGAGAGCATCATTTATTAGCCAGGCTGGCGGCTGCCTCATGTAGAGACCCAGAGGAGACAGCCCCGAACTGAGGTGGGTGAGTGCATTTTAAGCATTTTGGCGCTACTCGGTACAGCCTTGTGGTTTCCACAACAAACAGAGTTCTGACAGAGCAAGAGGGGGGCTTGTTGTTAGGCAAGAGCCCCCAAAACAGAGGGGGTTGTCAGGGTACTACTAGGCAAAGGACCCCAACAGAAAACAGGTGCCAGGAGAGGTACCCAATCAAAGACTGGTTGTCATAGTTATCAGGAAGGGGGGGTGCTCAGCAGAAGGTAGTTACCTGGCAATGGGGGTCTAACATTAGGGAGGCATAGGTTGTTACCATGCAAATGGACTAAATCAAAAATGACTGTTAACAATTCATCAGATATTTCACAACCCAAAGGGGAATAACGTTTTGACAGGGGCCCAACAAAAAACCTGTTACTAAGCAAGTTATCCAACCCTGCCCAGTAACCCAACAGATATCCCTCAGCCTAGGGGCCCAGGGAGGAATAATGTCCACTTCATTACAATGAGGACTGAACCAGACTGTTGGGACCAGCAGCTGCTGTGAACCTCCTTCCACTAGATCCTAATGCTTCTCCCATTGCCTCTAAGTGCTTCCTAAGCAGATCTTGACAAGTTCCCAAATATTCCATTCTTTCTCCATATTCTCTTCTCCATCAGGGAGTAAAGATGGCCAGTTGGAGAATCAGAGAGGAAGGAGGGCGTGAAAGGAAGCAATTTCATTAGAGTTTTGCTGTTTGGATGCTTTTTTAGGGGAGAGGCAATTGGGGTTAAATTACTTGCCCAGGGTCACACAGTTAGTAAGTGTCTGAGTCCCAATTTAAACTTAGATCTTCCTAATTCCAAGGCCAGTTCTCTATCCGTTGTGCCACTTCACTTCCCTGGAAGCTTCTTTACAATTATCTAATTGGACTTTCATAATGCAGTAGAAACTTAGAGGTTCCCATGAAACAAGGTGGAAAGTTAAGGTAGAAATGTGAGATTTTCCTATTTTAGACATTTTTTAATATATCCAGATCTAACTCCTAGATCTATAAGTCAGGGCCAGCTTGCCTATGGGACAGTTTAGGGAGGGAAAGTAGTCTCAAATCAAATAAAGCTAATAAGCATTTATTAAACACAGATTGTACTATGTACTGGGAACACAGTGAAAGGCAAGGGAATGTCCTTGTTCTCAAGGTAACAATATGTAAATTACTATATACAGACAATATATATATAGGATAATTTGAGATAATCTCATAGGGAAAACAGGCAGCTATGTGGCACAGTGGTTAGAGCACTGGACCTGGACCTCATGTGCCTCAAAAATACAATCTGAAACAAAAGGAAACTAAGCAAGAGCTCCAGACACAATCAGTCAATTAGGGAGATGGGTAGTTGCCAAGCATTTGGATTCAAGACCTTCTTCAAAGTCAAGGATCGCCCTGCTCAGGGACTAGCCCCTTTTTTCGACCTTGGCAGGTCAAAGTGATACATTACACTTCATGATTGGTCATCTTTTAAAAAAAATTTATTTTCCTCAGTTACATGCAAAAATGATTTTTAATACTTGTTTTTTAAAATTTTGAGTTCCAGATTCTCTCCCTTCCTTCTCATTGAAAAGGCAATCAATTTGATATTGATTACATATATGCAGTCATACAAAACATTTCCATATTAGTTATATTGTGAAAGAAAACACAAAAAAATTCAAGAAAAATAAAGTGTGCTTCGATCTGCATTTAGACTCCATCAGTTCTTTTTCTGAAGGCGGATAGCTTTTCCATCATAAGTTCTTTGGAATTGTCTTGGATCATTGCATTGCTGAGAAGAGCTGTCATTCACAGGTGATCAATGTACAGTAGTGTTGTTACTGGGGATGATGTCCTGATTCTTCTCACCGCCTTTCATCACCTCATGTCTGTCTTTCTAGGTTTTTCTAAGAGCATCCTGCTCATCATTTTTTATAGTATTGTAGTATTCCATCACAATAATATGCCACAACTTGTTCAGCCATTCCCCAGTTCAAGGGCATCTCCTCAATTTCCAGTCCTTTACCACTACTAAAAGAGCTGCTATAAACATTTGTATACATATAGGACCTTTTCCTTTTTGTTTTTTTATCTCTTTGAAATCCAGACCTAGTTGTGGTATTGATGGATTAAAGGGTATGCACAGTTCTATAGCTCTTTGGGCACAATTCCAAATTTCTCTCCAGAATAGTTGGGTCAGTTCATAACTCCACTGACAATGCATTAGTGTCTCAATTCCTTCATATCCCCTCCAACATTTGTTATTTTCCTTTTCTGTCATATTAGGCAATCTGATAGGTATGAGGTGGGACCTCAGAGTTGTTTTGTGTTTCTCTAATCAATAGTGATTTAGAGCATTTTTTCATATGACTATAGATAGCTTTGATGACTTCATCTGAAAATTGTCTATTCATATACTTTGATCATTTATTGATTGAGGAATGACTCGTATTCTTATAAAATTGACTCATTTTTCTATAGGTTTGAGAAATAAGGTCTTTATTAGAGAAACTTGTAAAAAAAATTTTCACAGTTATGATTACTATGTATTTCTCTCCATCCTATTTTCCCTCTTTCTCCTATTCTCTTTTAACCCTGTCCATTCTCAAAATGTTTTGCTTCTGATTTTTACTGTCCCCAATATGCCCTTCCTTCTATTAGCACATCTTCCCTTCCCCTCTTACTTGTATGGTAAGATAGATTTCCATACACATCTGAATGTGTATGTTATTTCCTCTTTGAGCCAATTCAATGAGAATAAGACTCATGGGCTCCCCCTCACCTTCCTTTGTCTTCCCTCCCCTCCACTATAAAAACTCTTTTCTGCCTCTTTTATGTAAGATAATTACCCCATTCTACCTCTGCCTTCCCCTTCTCCCAATGCATTCTTCTTTCTTAACCCTTAATTTAAGTTTTTTAGACATCACCCCATCATATTCCATTCACACCTGTGTCCTTTATCTATGTATACACCTTCTAACTGCCCTAATAATGGGGAAGTTCTTAGGAGTTATATGTTTCATCTTCTGAAGGTGGGATAGCTTTTCCATCATAAGTTCTTTGGATTTGTCTTGTACAATTTAACCTTATTAAATTCCTTATGATTTTTCTTTCCTGGTTACCTTTTCATGCTTCTCTTGAGTCTTGTATTTGAAAGTCAGATTTTTCTATTCAGCTCTGGTCTTTTCATCAAGAATTCTTGAAAGGCCTCTATTTTATTGAATAGCCATTTTTCTCCCTGAAGAATTATACTCAATTTTACAACTAGCTCCTTTGTCTTCTAGAATATCATATTCTAAGTCCTCTGATTCTTTAATGTAGAAGCTGCTGATCCTGTCTGTGGTTCCTCAATACTTAAATTGTTTCTTTCTGGATGTATGCAATATTTCTCCTTGACTGGGGAGCTTTTGAATTTGGTTATAATATTCCTGAGAGTTTTTGTTTTGGGATCTCTTTCAGGAGGCAATCATTGATTCTTTCCATTTCTATTTTGCCTTCTGATTCTGGAATATCAGGGCAGCTTTCCCTAATAATTTCTTGAAAGATGATGTCTAGGCTCTTTTTTCAACCATGCTTTCAGGTACTCCAATAATTCTTAAATTATCTCATCAATTTATTTTTCAAGTCAATTTTTAAAATTTATATTTTTGCCTACTTTCTCATTCTTTTGATTTTGTTTTATTGTTTCTTGATGTTTCATGGAGTTATTAGTTACTACTTGCCCAGTTCTAACTTTTAAGAAATTATTTTCTTCAGTGAACTTTTGTACCTCTGTTTCCATTTGGCCAATTCTACTTTTAAAAGGAGTTCCATCAATAGATTTTTGTGCTTCTTTTACCATTTGACCTATTCTGTTTTTCAAGATGTTTTCTTCAGTACTTCTTTTGTGCTTCCTTCACTAAGCTGTTGATTCTTTTGAAACTTTTTTGCTATCATTAAATTTTATTTTCCCAATTTTTCTTCTACTTTTCTTATTTGATTTTTAAAATCCTTTCTGATCTCTTCCAGGATTTTTTTTTTTGCCTGAGATCAATTCACATTTTTCTTTGCATCTTTGGATGTAGCAGTTTTGATTTTGTTGTCTTCTTCTGAGTTTGTATTTTGATCTTCCCTGTCACCCCAGCACCTTTCTATGGTTAGAATCTTTTTTTCTGTTTGCTCATTTTTCCAGTCTATTTCTTGACTATGTAAAAGTGGGACTCTGCTGCCAGGGTGGAGGGGACATTGTCCTAAGCTTTCTTGCTGCTACTCTCAGAGTTAATTCTGGGGGTCTTCATGGGGAGTTTTCAGTTCTTCTAAGGTGGTATGATCTAAGGAGAGGTATGGTCACTGCTCTCCTGGACTGTGTACACTAATCATTAGCACTCTTTCCCACCCTGGAACTATAATCAGTTCCCTGCCCTCACAAGCTCTGCTATGTTAATGTTCCTCCTCACCCTGGGACTGTGACCCAGGACCTACATCCACATATAGGCAATGCAACAGAGTCCTGCACACAGTGCCAACAAAGGGCTGTAATCTTCTGAACAGTTTTTGATCCCCTTATCTTCTGTGGGCTGAGTCACTGATTCAGTCACTCCCAAGGCCTGTTGCTGGTTTGCTGGGTTGTATCCTGTGCTGACACAACCTGCACCAGAGTATATGCCATTGTTACCCCATGCAACGGAACTTTTCTACCCATCTTCTAAGTTGTTTTGGACTGGAAAATTGTTTTACCCCATCATTTGTGGGTTCTTCCACTCCAAAATTCTTTTTGAGGAGTTACTTAAAGTTCTTTGGAGAAGCATTGGGGAGAGCTGAGGTCAGTCCTTTCTTTTTCTCTGTCATCTTGACTCTCCTACACCTCGTGATCAGAAGCAGGGGAACTCCTATGATTTGCTGAGTGAGATGTCCATCAACTCTCGTACTTGGCAGCAATCCAAAATTGAACAGCAGTATTTTGGGGCCTTCTACAATGTCAACAGTATAAGAACATTTATGGCATAGGAACCATGAAAGGAAACTGTGGTTTTTCAAGCATAGTTCTCTTATAGGAGTTATGGGTGGGAGTAGTGCTAACACAGAAAGTTCTTAACGTAAGTTAATGTAAGTCCTTATACCAGGCCTAATTAAGAAAGTATAAATCTATCTCATAAATCAAATAGTAATTTTATCATCACTACATGATGAGTTAATTAGTTATGACTCTTATTCTTATAATTAAATCAAACTTTATTCCACTTAATTCACTAATATAATCATTGATACCCATTAAATCACAATAAACTGAATACTGATTAAAATGAGTAAAGGTATCAAAATTATCTTTATATCTCAAAAAGACCTGGGTTTAAATCCTGCTTCAGAACTTAACTAGTTGTATGACCTTGAACAAGTCTCTTAACCTCTGCCTCAGTTTCCTCATCTGTAAAATAGAGAAAATAATAGCACCTGCCTCCCAAGTTTTTGGGGTAGTAAATGAGAGTTTGTAAAGTGTTCTGCAAACCTTAACTATATATATAAATGCTAGAAGTTGTTGTTGTTTGCATTAAGAGAAATTGGGAAAAGCTTCTTGCAAAAAGAAATAGGAGGTAGTTAGGTTATGAAGACTTGTAAAACCAGAGGATTTTATATTTGATCCTGGAGGTAATAGGAAGCTTTGGTGTTTACTAAGTAGGAGAGTGGCATGGTCAGACCTACATTTTAGGAAGTTAACCTTGACAACTAAACAGAGCATGAATTGGAGCAGGGAGAGACTTGAGGCAGGGGACCCATCAGAAAGTTTCTGCAGTAGTCTAGGAAAGAGCTAACGAGAGCCTGAACTAGTGTGGTGGCTTGTCAGTGGAGAGAAGGCAACATATATGAGAGACAATATGAGGGAACAATTAATAGGATTTGGCAAATGATTGAACATCTGGAAAGAGAAGAATCAAGTTTGGCACTTGGGTTATGAGCCTGTGTGATTGGAAGACTGATGGTGCCCTTGACAGTAATAGGAAAGTCAGGAATAGAGGAGGGCTTTGGGGAAAAGACACTGAATTGAAGACATCTCTAGGATATCCAGTTTGAGATGTCTAACTCTCCCCTCTCCCAACCCCATAAACACCAAGCTCCACCTACTCTCACTGAATACTCTGGCAGCATGGGAATGATCTAGGAGTAGCACCACCTGGTGGCAAAAATATATATTACATACCCTAGCTAATTAATTAATCCATCAATTAATTAATTGACAGCCTGCTTCTCTGTAGATTACAGAAGGCAGGGGAACAAGTCAGTTATGGATGATTACAGTTTTCGGCAGAACCATCAAGTTGTGTAATGTCAGCTACTTGTGCTGAGTCAGTCTGGGTGACTCCATTTTAAATAAGTACTTGGATAACTAGACTGCAGGAGAAAACCTCTCTAATATCTACTAATCCTATCTCCGTAGGATACTGTAATGAGGGAGGGGCTGATGTGGCACTAATCCCATCTCCTCATAACTATTTGTACCAATTAAAATGGTTTTACCTTTATGTAAAAGTAGTTTACTCCTGTCTATAAAAAGCAGCCCAGAGTGAATCCAGGCCAGCCTTACTCCAGCTGTCTTGCTGCCTTTCTGTCTAAATAAAATCCTTGTAACTTTCTTTTCCTGAGTTTGCCTTAGCAACCAGGGAGAGACTCAACATTTCTTTTTTATCCTACTTAATAGTACTTTATTTTTTTCCAATTACATGCCAAGACGGTCTTCAACATTCACTTTTACAAGATTTTGAGTTCCAAAATGTTTTTCCCTCCCTTCCTTCCCCCCTCCCCAAGATGATATTCAATCTGATATAAGATATACATGTATAATCATATTAAACATATTTCCACATTAGTCATGTTGTGAAAGAAGAATCAGAACAAAAGGAAAAAACCACAAGAAAGTAAAAAAAGAGAGAAAATAGTATTCTCTGCATTCAGACTCCATAGTTCTTTCTCTGGATGTGGACAGCATTTTCCAGCCAAAATTTCTTTTTAATACCTTCTGTCACTTGAAGCTCACTAGTGGGGGAGAGAATCCCCTAAGGTCACATACATGGAAACCCCTGAAATCCAGGACAAACAGTTTGGGCAATATTGAAATAGTTTTTGTTATTATTTTTAGTCATTTCAGTTGTGTCCGTCTCTTCCTGACCGAATTTGGGATTTTCTTCACGAAGGTGTTGGAATGGCTTGCCATTTCCTTCTCCAACTTATTTTACAGGTGAGGGAATTGTAAACAGGGTTTACAAGCAGACAGGGTTAAGTGACTTACCTAGGGTGACACAGCTAGTAGGTTTGGGTGAGGCCAGATTTAAACTCAGATGAGTCTTCTTGACTCCACAACAGGCTCACCACTAGCTGCTCCCACTTTAGGAAAAGTTAAAACATGATCAGTCCTTCATGCTCACTCCCTGACATTTGTCATTGTATCAGAGTAATTGCTATCAATTTAATTCAATTTGAAGAGCATTTGTTAAGTACTTGTCTTAAATGATGGGGATCCCAAGACAAAAATTAAACAATTTCTGCCCTCAAGAAGCTTATATTCTGCCAGGAGGAGGTAGCATATATACAAAAAAGTAAATACAATTTTTTTTTTGTCCAGACCTGTGTTTTTACTGGTATATGAAACTCTCAGTGAGCTAACCCTCTGCCACCAATGAAATTGGCAATTATTATTGTGAGTTACCTGGTTCATTGAGAAGTTAAGTAACTTGCCCAAGTCTCACAACCAGTATTGAGCCCATGTCTTCCAGAAATCTGAGGCCAGCCCTCTATCCACACTGCCTTTATAAACATATAAAGTCTGTGTGGCAACTTGGTGGCTTAGTAGATAGAGAACCAGACGTGGAGACAGGAAGACTTGAGTTTACTTCCTGCCTTTAGACAAGTCAACTAATCTCAACTTCAGTTTCCATCTATAAACTGGGGCTAATTATACTACCTACCTCAGAGGGTTGCTGTGAGGACATAATGAAATAATATATGTAAAGCTCTTTGTAAATTTTAAAGTGCTGCGTAAATGCCAACTATTATTATTTTAAAATAATATTTTATTTTTCCCCAATTACATGTAAAAACAATTCTCTTCTCCTTCCCAGCATTCAATAACCCCACAAAGGACTATATACACTAAGTTAATTCTTTAAAATTTTGAGTTCCAAATTCTCTGTTTCTCCCTTCCCTCCTCTCTCCCTGAGATGGTAAGCAATTCCTAGTATTTTTCTTTTTTTTTTAAAATTAAACATTTTTTTTATTTTTTTCACTTAATAGCATTTCATTTTTTCCAATTACTGGTAAAGATAGTTTTCAACATCCATTTTTATGAGATTTTGAGTTTCAAATTTTTCTTCCTCCCTCCTTTCTCCCCTCCCCAAGACAGCAAGCAATTTGATGTAGGTTATATATATACAATCATGTTAAATGTACTTCCACATTGGTCATGTTAAGAAAGAAGAATCAGAAAAAAGGGATAAATCATAAGAAAGACCTCCCCAAAGTAAAAATAGTATACTTTGATCTGCATTCAGACGCCATAGTCCTCTCTCTGGATGTGGATGGCATTTTTCATCAAGAGTCTTTTGGAATTGTCTTGGATCATTACATTGCTGAGAAAAGCTAAATCAAAGATGATCATCCCACAATGTCACTATTACTGTATACAACGTTCTCCTGGTTCTGCTCTCTTCACTCAATTGATGTTCATATAAGTCTTTTCAGGTTTTTCTGAAATCTGCCTGCTCATCATTTCTTAAAGCACAATAGTATTCCATTACATTCATGTACCACAACTTGTAGAGCCTTTCCCCAATTCAGAATCCCCTCAATTTCCAGTTCTTTGCCACTACGAAAAGAGTTGCCATAAATATTTTTGTACACATAGGTCCTTTTCCCTCTTTTATGATCTCTTTGGGATACAGACCTAGTAGTGGTATTGCTGGATCAAAAGGTGTGCATGGTTTGCCCTTTGGGCATAGTTCCAAATTTCTTTCCAGAATAGTAGGATCAGTTTACAACTCTACCAATGCATTAGTGTTCCAATTTTCCCCATCTCCCCAACATTTATCATTTTCCTTTTTTGTCATATTAGCCAATGTTATAGGTATGAAGAGGTATCTTAGAGTTGTTGTAATATGTTTTCCTCTAATAAATAGTGATTTAGAGTATTATTCCATATGACTATAGTTGACTTTAATTTCTTCATCTAAAAACTACCTATTCATATCCTTTGACCATTTTATCAGTTGGAGAATGACTTGTATTCTTATAAATTTGCCTCAGTTTTCCATATATTTTAGAAGTGAGGCCTTTATCAGAAACACTGGCTATAAAATTGTTTCCCAGTTTTCTGCTTTCCTTCTAATCTTGGTTGCATTGATTTTGTTTGTGCAAGAAATTTTTAATGCAATGTAATCAAAATTATCCATTTTGCATTTCATAATGTTCTCTGTCTCTTATTTGGTCATAAATTCTTCCCTTCTCCATAGGTGTGACAGGTAAACTATTCCTTGCTCTCCTTATTTGTCTATGGTGTCAACTTTTACGTCTAAATCATGTATCATTTTGACCTGTTCTTGGTGTATAGTTTAAAATATTAGTCTATGCCTAGTTTCTGCTATGGTATTTTAGAGTTTTCTCAGCATTTTTTGTCAAATTGTGAGTTCTTAACCTAGATGCTCGAGTCTTTGGATTCATCAAACAATAGATTCTTATAATCATTGACTACTGTGTCTTGTGTGCCTAACCTATTCCACTGATCTACCACTCTGTTTCTTAGTCAGTACCAAATAGTTTTGATGATTGTTGATTTATAACAGTTTTAGATCTGATATTGCTAGGCCACTTTCTTTTGCATTCTTTTCATTAGTTCTCTTACTATTCTTGACCTTTTGTTCTTCCAGGTGAATTTTGTAATTTTTTTTCTAGTTCTATGAAATAAAACATACTATAAAATAAATAGTACTTTGTTATAGAACTGAATAATTAATGTAGAACTGTCATTTTTATTATATTAGCTCAGCCTACTCATGAACAATTGATATTTTTTCAATTATTTGCATCTGACTTTATTTGTGTAAGAAGTGTTTTATAATTGTGTTCATATTTTTCTTGGATTTATTTTAGCAGGTAGACTCCTAAACATTTTATATTCTCTATAGTTACTTTAAATGGAATTTCTCTATCTCTTGATGTTGGATTTTGTTGGCAATATATAGAAATGCTGATGTTTTATGTGGATTTATTTTATATCCTGCAACTTTGCTAAAGATGTTAATTATTACAATTAGTTTTGTAGTTGATTCTCTTTTTTTTTTTCAGAATTTCATTTCTTTAATTTCCTTTGTACTTTATAATATGAACAAATATAATGCACCAAAGTCTGAAAAGTCCCTAATTAGTTGTTGACTATCTTTTTTTCTTTAAATAAATTTATTTAACTTTTTACATTCATTTTCACAAGATTTTGGGTTCCAAAATTTTCTCCCCATTTGTCCCCTCCCCCCTCCCCAATACACTGGACATTCTAATTACCAATCTGCCCTCTCTTCTATCATCCCTCCCTTCCCTTACCCCATCTTCTCTTTTGTCCTGTAGGGCCAGATAACTTTCTATTCCCCATTACCTGTATTTCTTATTTC